>CM052894.1:54500851-54525992 GCA_028534135.1 Potos flavus | reverse complement strand
TTAACTCAATTAAAATGCAATTTTGAAAACTAATTTAAAGTTCATCTGCTACTGAGAACTTTAGTTTTGAGGAAAAGAGGTAGGTGGTCCAAAATTTTCAGGATTTAGGTGTTTCTGCATGATAGGGCACACAATTATATCATCATGCCAACAGTAAAGCTGGCTCCAGGGAGTGACATTTTCAAAAAAGTTTTATAATTCCACAAAATAGAAATAAAAGGAAGAAATGAAAATTACATTTTTATACAAGTATATAACTTTTTTAATCCAATTCTGATTTAAGTTTTTTTATATATGAACATTCAATCAGGAACAAAGGAAATGGTTTTTTTTTTTAAATTTTATTCTATTTATTTGAAAGAGAGTGCACATGCAGGGTGGGAGGGGTAGAGGGAAAAGTAGACTCCCAGCTGAGCAGGGAGCCCAATGTGGGACTCCATCCCAGCGCCCTGTGATCATTGCAGCTAAAGAAAGGCACAGAGGTCAACAAGTAGCTTGAATAAGATTTTAATAGAGTATACTTTCAAATAGTTCTCAAAATACATAAAACCATATAGAGAATATTCCATTCCTTTTACCCCTTTTCTTATATCTATTCCTGTATCTACTTCCCAAAAATCCCCATCTGAAACACACACATGAAGGTAGCCATGATCAATGTTTTTTTCTGTAGACTTGTGAAGTTCCTTGATGTGTAAATAAACAAATGTAACCATATGTATTGGCTTTTCTCACTTATTTTACACTTATTTTGAAAAAAAATAGTAGAAAACCATATGTAGAACTCCACATTTTTTTTTACTGATATGAAATAGTATTACATTATATTCAATTATTATCTTTTAAGCACTAAGAATAAAAATGAAATGTTAAATATAAGGCTAAATAAAAGTCCTACAATGAAATGTTATACACACACTCACAGATTTAGGTTTCAAGGCCGTCAGCAGTGTTGATGTGAAACTATATTAAGAAAATGTTAATGATTTACACAACTGTAAATGAGAAACAGGACTTACTGGTAGTTGGCTCAGGTTGCTTGCCTATCTCCAGTATAACATTAACCTTAGTGAGATCCCAAAAGGCCTTGTTCAAGTATGGCAACTCCAAGACTTAACCTACTATAATTAATATACAAATGAAAGTCACTAAATTTAAATCAGGAACCTCCATTTTTTCAGCATAGCCGCTATTGGTGGAGTGACTAAAAATGTACAACTGAACAGAGAAAATAAATTTCATAAATGGACAATACCATATCATGATTCTCAGTTCCTCAAGGCATAAAGCAGCAAAAGCAAGTGCCATGCAATTTTTCTTCTGCTTATAAATTTAGTGAGGGGATGGAAACAAAAAAAAAAAAATTTCTATCTTTAAGCTATAATAAAACCGGGGCGCCTGGGTGGCTCAGTGGGTTAAAGCCTCTGCCTTCGGCTCAGGTCATGATCTCGGGTTCCTGGGATCAAGCCCCTTGTCAGGCTCTCTGCTCAGCGGGGAGCTGCTTCCCCCTCTCTCTCTGCCTGCCTCTCTGCCGACTTGTGATCTCTCTCTCTGTCAAATAAATGAATAAAATCTTAAAAAAAAAAAACAAAACTAAAAAACCTGGATTCTTGTCACCTTCAGCTTTGTCTTGTAAAAATAAAAATAAAAAGAAATAAATTTCAATAAGGAAACTCTATTTGTTAATCTAAGCCAAAGGCATTTATCCTGAAATTAGTATATTAAAAACAAATACTTCAAGTTTTATCAAAAATAAAATTAAGATCTAAAACTTACTAAGTATTGGGGTGCCTGGGTGGCTCAGTTGGATAAGCGTCTGCCTGAGGTTCAGGTCATGATCCCGAGGGTCCTGGCCTGCTTCTCTCTCTCTGCCTTCCCCGCCCAGTTCATGCTCACTCTCTGTCTCTCTTACTCAAATAAATAAATAAATCTTTAAAAAATAAAATAAACTTACTAAGTATTATCCATTTTTTAAGCAAAGAAATCCAAATACTGCTTATCAACAATACAATGTTAGGAAAACATTCAAGTATCATCAAGGTACTAAAAAGTCTCCACATTTGATCAAGAGACATATCCTAAGCAGGTACCATTGAGTCACCCATGAGAATTTGTAAGTGTCATCTCCACAGATCATGAAACTATGGAGATGTACTAGCTGTGTAGACTGAGACTGGCCCAGAACTTACAACATGACTAACAAGAAGCTTTGTGTAATCCATAGGTATGATTCACTTCTAGGAAGTTTACTGGGTTAAATACAAGGACCTTGGGTCAGAATAGCTATGGCTTTAATCGCAGGTCTGCCATTCAAAAACTGCAAATCCACAGGCAAGGTGCTTACATCATAAATCTCATTTACCTCATCTGCAAAATGTACATGATACAAGGATATTATAAAGATTCAATTAGATGATACAAATGTGATTTACACAATGTCTGGTATGGAGCAAAAAGTTATCAATAATATTTTTGTGTTGTCATATACTATACGTTAATGATGTTCAAGATACTATGCTCTAATACTTGGGGAAAGGGAAATAAAAAATATAAAATATTACCAATTTCTGTTCTCAAAGTGCTTGGAAAGGCAGGTATATACAGCAATAATTATAGCTCAAAGACTCATGTAAATGTTGAATATTTTTATAAGTTTTACCTACAAAGAATATTCTCTGACTGCAACTAACTGATGGAATTCTTGAAATGGAGGTGTATGAGTTACTCCAGATTTATAGGGATCTAATAAGCAGAAATAGGTGAGGTTTTACAGGTGAAGAAAAAGCATGAACAAAAGAACAGAGATACTTAAAGACATACAGTATTTCCTGGAAGTGCTAAGCATAAGCAAGTAAGTATGGAGAGAATACAGCATTTGATAGGTACAAGGGAAAGGTAATAAATTTAGTAATATCCTAAATTCACTAAAAGAATAATTCACAAATTTCAGGTGGTAAGAAATGACGGTAGGTAAAGAGTCTCTAAATAAATATATTATTTATAAATGCAGGGTCTGGGATGCCTGCGTGGCTCAGTCAGTTGAGCATCTGCCTTTGGCTTAGGTCATGATCCCAGGTGAGTCCCACATCGAGCCCTTGCTCAGCGGGGAGCCTGCTTCTCCCTCTGCCTGGGCTCCTCCTGCTTGTGCACATTCACGTGCTACCTCTGACAAACAAATAAAATACTTTTTTAAAAACTGCAGGGTTTAAGAACCCTTAACATTTTGCGTCCCAAAAATAGATAAAAAGCAGTCTGGCTTATAACTAACAAGGAAAGCACTTATTACATCTATGTCATAAACATCCTACAATGTTGATAAAAATTTCTACTATAAAATCATACAAAAAGAATAAAAAATTTTTATTTATTATATATCTGAAAAGATTTCTCCATTTGTTTCAATGGAATTTCACAAATGAATACTTAATCTTTTCTGCAATAATTTCTTTCTTATATTTCTTTTCCATATATTTTAAAAACTTATTATCTAACCTGATACACTAACTTGAAAATTATCCCACCATTTCACTTATGATTAACAAATATCCCCCCAAAATCCCACAAACATACCAACAATTGATTCAAAACTTTTTACTTTTCAAAGTCAAGTATGTTTTGCATAGCAATGGTACCAAACATGTTTTGCATAGCAATGGTACCAAACATATGCCATGAATTTATTGAAGGGTTCTATATAAGCAAATGCATTTAAAACTCACAACCAATTATAATCTACATGTGAATAATTCCAATATATATATTAAATCAGGACAGCACTAATTTTGTGTCTGCAATTCCTAGAAAACATTTTCACTTACTTCTATATCTTCATATTAAAAAATAGGAACTTTTACCTAAAGAGCATCTGCTGAATGGAGACAAACTTGAGATTGTAGGGAAAGAGTATCAAATAAACAAAAGCCACAGTCTGCTCAAAGTACAAAGGCTAACGAGAGACTCACCCCTCAGAAACCTGGAAATATTAAGGAGTAACTAACCATGGCTTGAGATAAGAATAAACTTCCCCTTTTCACTTCTTAGGGCTGCAAAGAAAACTAGGTTGGTATTAAGTAAATGTAGTTTAAAAAAAAATTCCTTGGAAGTTGTAACTACAAATCAGCTCTCATATGGATTCATTCACATCACCTTAGTAATACAAAAAACTTCAAGCTTTACATTTAAAAATATCTAAGACCATCATGAGAGTGCCAGCCCAAATATAGAGCAGACTCAACGGCAAATCCTTTCTGAAGAAAGCTACCTTCATTCTAGGCATCAAAATACCCTCACAGAACTCCCTCAACCATCTCAGCCTGGAAAAGGGGGAAGTGGTGTGAAGAGTAAGAAGTTAACTGAATACAAGAAAATAAGGTAGCATTCTACATGTTAACTAATTTGAATTTAAATTTAAAAGATAGGAAGAAAGAAAAGAAGGTAAATTACTGAGAACCAGCAGAGACAAATAGGAAAAACTTTAGAAATGATAATTAACAGATACAAGTTAACACAGAATAATTATGAGTACTATTATCTTTAAACAAATGAAAGACAAGTTTAGAAATACATGTAGGAGACAATTTTTTTTTAAAAGGCAAGCAGAATTGGAAAAGAATCAGACTTTAAGTATAAAAAAAGCAGATTTATTGAAAATTTTTGAAAAGACAATGGATGGATAAAAGCTTATTAAATACCACTGAAAAGAATAAGTAAACCGGAGGTCAGATCAGAGGAAATACGGTATAGAGAAAAAGCAGTAAAGCAGTGGAAAAAGATATAGGTAAAGAGAGGAAGGTGTGATGAAGTCTATATTAAGTCTAATTCAGAGTTCCATTAATGGAGAAGATAATTTACAATACTGAACAAAAACAAGCATGACCCTGTCTTCATTGGACATAGACTCTAGCAGGAAAGAGTTACATTCACCAAATAATCACATAAAATACATAAAATTATACCTGTGATAAATGAAATTAGGAAAATTTACTAAGTACTTTCCTCAATTTAAACCATGGGTTTAGAGAGCTCTTCCACGAAGACATAAAGTATTATTTGAGATAAGAATTGAGTTAAATAGTAAAATGTTCTAAGCAGAGAAAACAGTATGTGCAAAGGCATGAGGCAGGAGAAAATACTCTGTTTTTCTAGAATTTAAAGGAAATTACAAGGATGAGCTATGAAGAACAATGGGGTAGGGGTCAGAGGTGTCTGGGTAGTTAATAAAGCTAGAGGGGCAAAATCATTTAAAAGTTCTGTAATTTGGTAAGTTTGATCTTCTTCCTAATAAGATTAATGAGAAAACTCTGAAGGAATTTAAGCAAAGCAGGTGACAAATTAGATTCTCACTTGGAAAATACAGTCATAATAATCTACCATTCTCCTTTTGGGAACCAAAGAACATTAGGAATTATTTCTAAATCCATTACCTAATTAACATTTTATAGTAATCAGGCACTTAACTATCAACATAAATATAATTAATTATAAAGTATAATATAATCGGTTACACAACCATGACTGCAACAAATGGCTTAAAGAAGATCATTATGAATCAACTGTTCCAACAATAGAGAACTTCCCTCATGTCATTAAGTCTGGTGGTCACCAGACTTTTACTTTCTTTTATGCCAGTGAAATTCTACATTTTTAATTTCCTTGCCTTAAAACTGTTCATTTTTTTTATTGTTTTGACATCTTTTCTCCATTTAACTTTTAAATTTCTGATTATATTAGTTATTGTATCTAACTAGCTGGATCTTTTTTTAAAAAAGATTTTATTTATTATTTATTTATTTATTTATTTATTTGAGAGACAGTGAGCAAGAGAGAACACCAGCAGTGGGAAGAGGCAGAAGGAGAGAGAGAAGCAGACTCCCACCAAGCAGGGAGCTGGACATGGGGCTTGATCCCAGGACCCTGAGATCATGACCGGAGCTGAAGGCAGATGTTTAACTGACTTGAGCCATGCAGGTGCCCCTGGTTCTTTCTTATTACTAACCATTTCTTCATTTTTAAAAAAGATTTATTTTATTTTAGAAAGAAAGGGATATGAGTGGGGGAGGGGCAGAAGGAGAGGGAAGGAGAGAATCTCAAGCAGACTTTCCACTGAGCGTTAAGACCAATGTGGGTCTCAATCTGATGAACCTGAGATCATGACCTGAGCCGAAATCAAGAGTCAGACACTTAAGCAACTGAGCCACACAGGTGTCCTGATAACCATTCCCATTTCTTCATTTTATTTATTTTTCATTTATTATTATTTTTTAAAGATTTTATTTATTTATTTGCTAGAGAGAGAGCGCGGGCGAGCAGGGGGAGCAGCAGGCAGAAGGAGCAGCAGACTCCCTGCCGAGCACAAAGCCTGATGTGGGACTCGAGCCCAGGACTCTGGGATCATGACTTGAGCCAAAGGCAGCTGCTTAACCCACTGAGCCACCCAGGCACCCCCATTTCTTCATTTAAACCAATTTTTTCATTTTATATATTTTTTTAGCTTTCTAAACTTAATTGTATTTTATTACAACTGAACGTGTTGAACATTGACTTTTACATAAATTTGTATATTTCACTTTTCCTCTAGTTTAAAAAATAACTACTTTAGTAATCTTTTACATTTACTTTTTTCACCTTTATCCGGAATATTTTTATTTGAATTTTCCTTAGTGTATTCCATAATTTTTATCACTTCCTAATCTTTTAGTTGTTTGTGTTAATCAATAATCTTTATATCTATTGTTAAATTTTAATCTGCTTTAATGAAAAGTAAATGCCTTTCAACACTTTGTTGAGGGTGGAAATCTTGTTTAAAAAACAAATGAAAAAGCAAGTTTTTCTAATTTTTAAAAACTATTTATTTATTTATTTATTTGACACAGAGAGAGAGAGATCACAAGTAGGCAGAGAGGCAAGAAGAGAGAGAGGGGGAACCAGGCTCCCCGTGGAGCAGAGAGCCTGCCGAGGGGCTCGATCCCAGGACCCTGAGACCATGACCCAAGCTGAAGGCAGAGGCTTTAACCCACTGAGCCATCCAGGCACCCCTGTTTTTCTAATTTTTCTTACATGTGTTCTCATCCCATTGACCTATTTTTCTCCTTTTATTTTGAAATAATTACAGATTCACAGGAAACTGCAAAAAAAAAAAAAAAAAAGGAAAAAGGCACACAGTCACCCAGTGTCCCCTAACAGTTACATCTGTATAGCTACAGGACAATGTCAACCAAGAAATTGATATTGGCACAAACTGAAAATCCCATTTCACCAGTTTTACATGTACTCATATCTGTTGTGCATGTGTGTGCACAGGTACACACAATCGATTCGACTGTATTCTATGTGTATTTTCATGTAACCACAACCACAACCATGATTTGGAACTATTCTATCACCACAAGAATCCCCAGTGCCCTCACACCATTTATCAAAACCTTGAAATGGAGCCTAAATTGATGCACACAAGAAAGAACACAGAACAGTACTCCTGGAAAAAAAAGATTCAGGCAGTTTATGGAATATATAAAAAAGATCAAAGGACTGGAACAGGCAAAAAAGATTTTTTGAGGAACAGCTGTGTGAGAATAGCTCTTGGTTAGGGAGAAAGATAGGTAAAGATTCTGTATTTTGTTCAGCATTCTGTCATAACTTCTTTAGTTACTTACTCAAAAAAGATAGTATATGCTCTTGTGCATTTATTTTAAATAATGGTATGGGTACAGCATTAAGAGGCAAGCAGATCCAGTTTTATTTGGACTACATAATGACGAAGTTTCAAGACTAGCTGATTGAAAGCCCAATAAAACCATAATTTAGCAGAAATAGCAGGCTACATGCATCACTATTTTCTAAAATAAAACTCATCTGGTACTCCAAAATTACTCATATATTCTTCAAATACGCTATATTTAAATGAGGGCTCCTTGTACTTCAATGAGAAGAGGAAAAACTAAGCTTAAAAACCATTTATCTCACACTTAAAATAATAACAGTATCAGATTTATGCAATCTATATACTACAGTACAGAGCAGTGCTGTATCATAGTAAAAGGATTGCAAAAGATTTTATCCAAACCATATATACCACCACTACATAGATATTCCTTACCACTACACTTCACAGATTACAAAACAGAAGAAAACATTTGTCTGCAAACACAACATATGTCAGAATACCAGAGATTTCCTGGCTTTACTCACTACAAAGTGGGAGACAGAGACATTTCAAATAATAAAAATATTTCTAAATCTATAATTATTTCTTCAACCAAAAAAGGTAAGATCTCCTTTTTTCACTTTGAAAGTGAATTACTTCGATATGTTTAACCTCTAACCCTTCCCTGAAGAGAAAAGACCTTGCAAATCATTCTATTCCTAGAAATCCCTAGTTGAGCTCTAAGGTTAGCACAACCATCTTTGAGTTTACCCAGTTTACAAAATATTACAATGGTTTGATAGGTACCTTTCATGTTTCATATATCTACTTCAACTTTATCACCTTACGATATTAAAATCACATTTCATTCACATGCATAATAATTCTCTAGCTTTAAAATAAGATTTTTTGAAAAAAAATGTACATGTTTACCAAGAAGGGAAGAAGAAAAGTGGGACAGGAAAATCTAAAAGGACAACATATAACAACTGGTTAATGACAGATACCTATGGGAAATATATAGAAGAGAATGAGAGAAAATTATCACTTTTAACCTTATGTAATTCATAAGTATTTAAACTTTCCAGTACACAGTTGCTTCTGACCTCACTATGTTACATAACTATATGTCTCAGTTTACTCATCTGCAAAACAGGGATAATAAAAGTATCTAACCTCAAATCAATGATGCAAAACACTGACAAAAATACCTGGAACTTAGTAAGCTTTCAAAAATTAAATAATGTTATATTACGATTACTATTTATTACATGCAATGAAATAATAAAAACATAATACAAATTATGTTTGTAAAGGTAAATATAAATACTTCAAAACAGTATCAGAAGAGGTATCTATCTAATTTATTTTTAGGTAAGGTTTATGCCCAATGTGGGACTTGAACTCACAACCCCTATAGTAAGAATCATGTGATTCACCGAATGAGCCAAGCAGGCAACCCAATCTATATTTATTTTTCATAGAACTCTTCACAACTGCACTTAAATAACTGTGTCAGACAGCAAGGATCATACTGTTAGATTCACAGTACTTGCATAATGCTTATTAGCACACAATAATTGGCAAAGAATATTTATTGAATGAATGAAATTATCATGCAACACATATATGATGCTGCTGCATTTTAAGTTATTTGTAACCATTTATCAATTAAAAGTATATGTATAGTAAAAGATAATCTACTTCTGTAAATAAGTAAGCATTTTTGGACTGCTCAATAAGGCAGACATTTTCCCCCCAAAAGCTGAAAAAAACTTCTAAAATTAGAACACATGGTAGACATGGCAACCACATCTCTGGACAGGAAGAAAATAGAATCAGTACTCCCCCATCTTTATTTTACATGGCTAGCTGCTTTTGGCTGCTTCAAATTATAAGAGCAACAAAATGAAAATCTGTAGCAATTCCAAGCATAACAAAAAAGATGAACAGATATGGGAAATACCTGTAATGGAAAGATCAACTAAACAAGTAAATGTTTCCAAAATAATTTTAGTATATAGAGATTTTTCATAAATTATATTGAGAATAAAAACTCACTGTGGCTCAAGAAAAGGGCAAAAACAAAAAGGCCTACCAAATATGAATACCCTTACAGAGAAAAATTAACTATTCTGAAAAACAAATTCTAGTTAATTGTAACTAATTGCTATTTTTGGTTAAAACAGTGAAATGTGACAACCTAAAACATACACAAAAAAAGTATGATAGATCATGGATCAGGGTTAGAAGAGGAGGAAAAAAGCAGAAAGAAGAAAAAAACTGTGCAGATTCAGTAATATATAATGTCCCCCTGATCTAAATCTAAATAAAAATAAGATTTTATTTTTTTTAAAGATTTTATTTATTTATTTGATAGAGAGAGAGAGATTACAAGTAGGCAGAGAGGCAGGCGGAGAGAGAGGGGGAAGCAGGCTCCCTGCTGAGCAGAGAGTCTGATGCGGGGCTCGATCCCAGGACCCTGAGATCATGACCTGAGCTGAAGGCAGAGGCTTTAACCCACTGAGCCACCCAGGCGCCCCTAAAAATAAGATTTTAAAATGGAAAACCCCACATTTGTATAAAAAATGCAGTTTCTTTTAAATACTTTAAATTGCTCTTGATGATTTCAAATGTTAAAAGTAAACTGTTTTCAACATTAACTGTGGCTGGTGCCTTAAAATCATAATTATTTTTTGCTTCTTTTTCCACAACTTTCCTGATTTTAATATTAAATGAGTTCCTTTAATGTCTTAGGAAACAACATAACTTGGTACTTGTATACCTATAACTTGGCACACTAAAGTTAAGAGTAACAAAGTAACAGATAAAAAAGAAATGCCTCTGGGATTTGATACATAATTGCTCTGTTGGTTTCTTACCAATTTTATTTATGTCACATCTTAAATTTATGACTCCGTAGGCCTATCCTGCTTGTTGATCCCAGTCAACAAACATGGAAAGCAAAACCCAAAATTACGGATTAGAAAAAATTTAGATCTACATGTCAAAGATATTCAAACCTGGAAAAAAATTAAGGTATCTGGAATACTAGTTTCTTTTTTCATATGATTTTGGAAATATTGATATATTAAAAATACTATTTTGAAAGAAGAGGTTTAACATTGAAAACAAGAAATTCCTTTCAATTCATAACCACATTAAAACTTCATCCATTCATTCATTCATTCATTCATAGTTACTCAATAACTGTATCAGGTTCTGTGCCTATACTGAATACATTTATGTGCATAATTGTTGCCCTTATTCAGGCAAAAAGTTAACCATAAGTCTCATTAGGTTAGCATAAACTATCTACATACAATTTTAAAACTATGATCCAGGCTCAGATGACTGGTGATCCTCAGATGACTTAGTTTAGTCCGTTTCACGAAGGTTTGCTGAGATTTTGGTAGGATTTCCGGTGGGCCTCACTATAGACTGAATGGTAGAAATTTAAACATTCTGATGGAGGATCCTTAACAGTATTTCTTACTCTTTTCTCTGGCAACCTTCACTTTCCCTGAGAAGACAATTCTTTAATCATTTCCCTGGGGGTTTTGGCTAGCAATATTCAAAGTACAGAATGAAGGAAAAAGAGCTGAAGAAAAATAAAAAAGTTGCACCACTTAGTAAAAGGATTATCATGTAGTCCTCTCGTGTCACACCAAAAAAACTGATGCAAGGGTCCTTGAAGCCAAAACCTCTGGTGCTCATATTCTTGAGAGAATGTATCCCCCATTTCCCGTAAGGTGAGAAGAGTTGGCTGCCTGGCTGGGAATATGGGGAAGGTCCTGAGAGCCTACTTCTCTTCATATCACCTGTCAATTAATCCCTCCATTTTCAGCCCCATCAATTACTTCTACTATGCAAAGCATATGGTGCTCCAATTTTTGAAACTTTCTGGGATCTGCCAGCATTCTCTGCTGATACTTATGTTTCAGTTTTCTTGAATCTCATTAAGTGGGTCACTGCTTCTCATCCATTCCATATTCTAAAACTTTATTAATATCTTATTACTGTTGTCTCCTGTTCTCTCTCCTTTTTAACTTTTATTGTTATTTTGGTGCAATTTTGGAGGAATGAAGATAAACATGTTTTCCACCAGGTACATTGATCCAAGTCTCACTTAGATTATTTAAACACAATAAATGGGGTGCCTGGGTGGTTCAGTGGGTTAAAGCCTCTGCCTTCGGCTCAGGTCATGATCTCAGGGTCCTGGGATCAAGCCCTGCATCGGACTCTGCTCAGCAGGGAGCCTGCTTTCCCCCTCTCTCTGCCTGTCTCTCTGCCTACTTGTGATCTCTCTCTCTCTGTCAAATAAATAAAATCTTAAAAAAAAAAAAAAGTTTAAACACAATAAATGACAAACTCCTAGTCTCTTTCCCATCACTTTACTCTGCTGCTATAGTAATCTATCTAAAATAGAAAAGTAACCGTTCAACCCACATGTTGTAATTCAATGACTTTCCATTCTGTACAGGAGGAAATGTTCAAAATCTTTATTGTAACACAAGACTATTTATGGTCTGTTCTGTGTTTGCTCTTCCTTACTTCATTTTCTGCCACTCCACCATAAGTACTACAAATTATGTTCCAGCTTGGCATAAATTCTTGGAATTTCCCGATCAGAACCTCTTTTCTCACAAAATGACTTCTATACCCTTTCCCAATCAGAAGATGTCAATTCAGCATTTAAAATCACATCAAGGATCACTCTCTATATAGCTTTTTCTTCTCTCCTTTGCCAAGCTAGGTATAGCTTTCCTACTTTTCCCATTTTTATAAACTTTTATTATATCATTGATTGGTTCATTTTCTACCTGCATATCTGTCTCTCTCCTTACTCTCTGGACTTCTTGACCAAAACTTCTCAGTTTGCTCTTCATTATATCTGCAAGGCCTTAAGTTATCTGATCAGGAATAAAGTGAAAAGAGTATTATTGGGGCACCTAGGTGGCGTCCGACTCTTGATTTCGGCTTAGGTCATGATCTCAGGGTCATAAGACTGAGCCCCAAGCTGGGCTCTGTGTTCAGAGTGGAGTCTGCTTGAGATTTTCTCTCTCTGCCCCTCCCCTCCTCCACTTTCTCGCATGCGCTCTCTCTAATACAATAAATAAAATCTTCCAAAAAAAGTGAAATGAGTATTAAGCTGTTTTCCTTCTAAGACTTTTCCTGAAACTAAGCTGACTGAAAAATAAAAATGCTACTCTCGTGATTCTTCTCAGTAAGATGCAATAACTGGTAGGGTATATATGTTCTACTATAGAAGAAAAAGCATTAACTTGGAGATAGTAGTTTAGGATTCCATTTCCAGTTGTGCTAACTAAATTGAAAATAAATGTAAACAAATCAGCTAACACAGTTATACCAGATTTTCTTTTTTTTTTTTTTGCTGGAAAAAGGAGGACATTAAACTGAATAATAATAATAACACCATGACAAAAGGCTTTTATAAAGTGTTTTACATATGGGTATGTGCTTGTACAGTAAAGAATTAACCTAATCCAAAGAGAAGTCTGGCATCTGCCCTGGGCTACTGGGAGGGAATGTCTAGGCCTCTGGGATGTCCTGCCTAACAGGCATGTCTATTTGCCTAGAGGCTTTGTCCAAGGGACAGTCTAACCATCTAATTTACGATGGAAGTTCTGGGCCACACAGTATCAGCTGTGACCTCCACAGAAGTGATAACTAAAGGTATGAGTCTGACCTCCTGGGAGGAGCTAAAGACTAAAGGTCAGTCATGTGGACGGTATGTGATCAAGCCCCAATAAAAACAATGAACACGAAAGGCTTGACTGAGCTTTCCTGGTTGGCATTAATCTGCATAGAGTCACACACTATGCCTGGAAAGAGGTAATACTGTTTATGACTCAATAGGAGATGACCAAGAACTTCATGTTTGAACTCCTATTGGACTTTGTACCCTAGGACTCTTCCCTTGATTGATTTAAATTTGTATCCTTTCTCTGTAACAAGCTGTAGGTGTGAGTATAGCAGTTTTCAGACAGCTCTCTGAGCCTTTTTGGCAAATTATCAAACCTGATGGTGGTTTTGGGAAACCCCTGAACTTACAATGGTGTCAGAAATGAGGGCAGTCTTGTGGAGACTGTTCTCTCAGAAAGTACATTTGGCCAAACCCACTGTAGTTGGTATCAGCAAAATAGATGTTAACCAGCTGAACGGTGTGGTTTGGGAAGAAAAAGAATGAGAGGGTAAGAGATGACAAACCTTTTATTTCTGTGCGGCCACAGGGCCAATCCATGGTATGGAACTATAACTGTACTGTGATCAGTTACTAGAGAGACAACTTACAATGCAATTTAGAAATGGTGGATCCAAGTCCTAAGGGGTTAGCTCACTAGACATATAAAGAAATGCAAAATTTTTAAAAAAAGAACTAACTATATAATCTCTTAACTACTGTTATCTCTAAGAGCTCAAGAGAAAAAGTAAGGGAGAGTGTTGGGGCAAAGCCCGATGCTGAGCCAAGCTTGGGTTTCGACCAAGAACCAGCTAAAGCCACTAGTCACAGATCTACTTCTGTAGGGAAAAGTTATGCTGAAATAACAGATAATAAAGATTTTAAGAGAAGAGGGAAAGAGAAAGGCAAGAGTCAAGAGACTTATGCCGGCTGAGTGAGAATCTTTTAATGGTCGTTAAAAAATGGGACGACTGAAGTGGACATTGATGAATGTCAAAACAAAGATCTTACTGCAGCACTCTTAAGAGTTTGGAAGAACTGGGGCGCCCGGGTGGCTCAGTCGTTAAGTGTCTGCCTTTGGCTCAGGTCATGATCCCAGGGTCCTAGGATTGCGCCCTGCATCTGGCTCCCTGCTCAGTAGGGAGCCTGCTTCTCCCTCTCCCACTCCCCCTGCTTATGTTCCTTCTCTGGCTGTCTCTCTCTGTCAAATAAATAAATAAAATCTTAAAAAAAAAAAAAAAAAGAGTTTGGAAGAACTGACAGGAGGAACTGCTAGGCTCCCCAACATTAAAGAGCCCTAAATAAATCTGCTTTATTCACTCTAGTTTGAGATAAACTTAAAAATCAGGAAAGGGGAAGAGGACTATGAGGAACTTCAAATTTTCTGAGCTAATGTTTCCACAGTCTAAACAAGATTACAGATGAGAATCCTTGAGTCCTCTGGCCAAAACCCAGCTGGGGTCCAAAGGTCAGAGGCACATTAAGTGGGTAAAATAGGGCAGAAAAAAGATGTTTCTGGGATTCCTTGCTATGGGAACCCCATGCACTAAGGATATAAATCTACTGGTGAAATCCTAATGGAGGCTATGGTTAGATTAAGGGGATATAGAAATGTAAAGGTTAATATGATTAAGTAAAACATTTAGATGACAATTGGAGTGTTTGAACAGACTTTACGTAAAGTAAGTTGCATCTCCTTTACCTGAAAATACTACAAAGATTATTTATTATGTCTGACTGGGGAAGGTTTCTCCTACTTAATACTATAAAACAGAAGGCTTATAAAGCCATTATAAGGGCAATAGTGATTGGACAGGTTAAGTGGGAACCAACAAGAATGCTCTAAACCGCACAAGTTAATTTCGAATAGTATAGAAAAAAAACTAGACAAATTCTTTGTACAATAGCCCTGTGAACAGGACTCTCAGGTGCCAGTATCCTTCGACTCTTATTTTTCAGGCTAGATCTATGATAAAGGATACCATTTGGAAAGAATCTCTAGACTGTTCCTATTGGGCTAATGGACCACGTAGTATATAACTTCTAGCAAACTGATCACTAAATAACTTGATGACCAAATGCTTAAAAAGGTCCCTGTTCATAATACAGAAAACATAGTAGTCATGTTCAACATGCCACAGTATACTATGCATAAATTCCTATCACCCTTACTTTTGTGGGTTTTTTGTCCATCCTGAGACAAGGAGGAAAACCTATGGGAGGCTTTATGGCACACTCTAAATTATATCTAGGTGTGATTACTCATCTAATCCTAGTACAAGGACCCAACATTTTAGAGTAAAAAAGATGTATCCTAACTGTACTCTCTTAGTACACAATGATAATAAAATGCATGGTAGATTAAATAACACAGGCACACAAAACAGAAAAGGACTTTAGAGGATATTGGTATTGGTCTAGTCATTGTAGGACAAGATGAATTTGCTTTTAAGGAGGAGTGGCATTCAGAAGAAGATGACCTACTAACTAGAATAAGCAGATTAAAGGGTGTTCTCCTCCAGGAGGAAAAAGCAAGGGGGATGAGAATCAGCCGATGAAGATAATGGGTCAGGCAGACTCCAGAAACATTCCCAACATTGAGAAAGAACTGTACTCTGACCTAAAAGGGCCTCTGGACTGTTTTAATACAGACAGAGGCTATAGTAGCCAGGGACAATGGCCCTCCATCTTAAATGCTAAGGCTCAAGGGGCACTCATAAGGGGATTTTATGGACCTCCAAACCTATGGAAGTTCTTCTGGGGCACCTGTAATATACATCGATGCACTATGTATGACTGCTCTTACCCCCACGACTGATCAAAATAAAACATACCCTTCAGAATAACCTAATAGAGGCAGGAACTAATCTGAATACATCTTGTGTCCTTCCTGTAGGAGGTGGGTCCTACAATATACAACACACAGTTGGAACCAGTCTTAGTACAAGCTTGTGGACTGAGACAGGGTGAATTGCTTTGTTCCAAACTGACTTGGAACCCAGAAATAACAGAGTAAGGGCCAACCGTAACTAATACGATTGTATATGGGTAAGAGTTAATTCTGTTGAGGAGACAAATTCCTCTGCAATTCTGACTAATCTGTTCTTTAACAAAACTGAAATGTATTATGAACATACAGCAGTTGTAACCAACATGTAACAATGACACGGTTGGGAAGATTCACAACCTATATAAAAAAGTCTAAAAATAAATACTGGTGATAATCAAATGTATCAGGAGATTGGGTTAAAGCCTTCTCAGAATACAATGCTGATAGAAAAAGAATGGCCTGAGGAAAAACTACATTTAGCTAGCCATCAGTTAATTTCTATGCTAACTAAGGATATCAAGTTATAAGTTTATCATAAATTATAAATAGCAGTAAATCATGGGAGTAAATGAATAACAAAATTAGTACAAGAATATGAAAATATATGAAATGGCTTTATAAGTCCGATTAACTATTTATTTATATCTCTCCCTACTCCACACTAGCTCCTCCAAATGTTGGGCATATTGATAACGTTGCTATTGCTATGACCATCACATAAATGCTATATAAAGTATAGATATCCCAACAAATATGACTGTTTTGCTCTAGGAGAGTACAGGCCAAGGGCTAGGGGGTGGCCTGTAGAGTGAAGAAGCTTCTCTACCCAAGAGATCTGGCCTAGATGTCAGTTACTAAGAGGTGATCTCTAGGCCTTTGGAATGTCCTGCTTGATAAGAGTCTTTGTTTGCCTGAGGACTCTGGCCACTGAACAGTTTAATAATGTGATTTATGATGGGGACTTTGGGCATTTCAGTATCATCAGTTACAACTTCCAGAGGAAGTGATAACTATAGGTATTAGTCCTATGTCCAGGAGGAAATAGAGAGTAATGCTCAGGTATGTAGACAGTATGTAAACAGCTCCAACAAAAACTGTGGACAGCAAAGACTTGGGTGAGCTTCTTTGGTTGTTAAAACTCTGCATAGTGTTGTACATTGTGGCTGGAAAGACAGAATGATGTCCATGACTTCATAGCCCATGTTGTGGACCCCTCCTATATTCTGTGCCTTATGCATCTCTTCCATTGGCCGATTTTAATCTTTGTTCTTTCTCCACAATAAACTGTAGGCACCAGTATCACAGTTGTCAGTGAGTTCTAGGAGTCTTTCTAGTGACTTATCAAATCTGAGAATGGGTTAGGGAAACCCTCAAACTTAAATTGGTATAAGAGAGGGTGGTCTTCTGGGGATTCCCCTAAAACTGTACAGTTGGCAAAATCGCTACGGTGCTATACTAAGCCTTTTATTTATATACTTTGCTGCTTAACCTTCACAATAACTTTATATGGTAGGTACTACTATTATGAAGACAATGAGACATAGAAAAAATAACTCAAGTTCATCCTGATATTAACCACAAATGACACAGTAGAGATTTGAAGGAGGAAATTCAACATCAAGATTTATGTTCTTAATATATTACAATACATTCCTAGATGACTGCTAAGGTTTTTTTCAACAAATACATTGTCTAAATCTATAACTAGAAGATTTCTAAGGTCATATCAAGTCATGTAAATCTATAAGCAAAGAGTAATTAAGATGGACTTAAAAACAAACCTTAAATAAGTTTCATTATATTTTATTTTGTTGTTGTTTGAATTGTTATTTTTACTAGAAAGGGTTTTTTTTTTAAGATTTATTTATTTTAGAAAGAGAGCGACTGAGCGAGAGCACAAGCAGGAGGGGCAGAGGGAGAGGGAGAGAATCTCAAGCAGACTCAGCATGAAGCCCAATGTGGGGTTTGATCTCATGACCAGGAAATCACAACATGAGCAGAAAGCAAGAGTTGGACACTTAACTGTGCCACCTAGGCACCCCAGAAAGTTTTAATTCTTTGTACTATTAAGGATATTACTTAAAAATGCTGTATTAAAAAACTTAAAAAATAGCTGTCAAAGTATAGTAACAGAAGACAAATCTACTAAAAGAATTCATTTGAAGAAAATCATTTCTAAAATAAAAAATACATGATAAAGTCATTATATTAAATTTCTAGTTTCTTAGGAAATAACAGCTGTTTCTATTGAAAAGCCAAATTAAGTCAGGCATAATCCCATCTTTCTAAAAAAATGATTTTAATTATTTGGTAATACTTTCTAAGTATATAATTTTGACACCACTATAATCAAGAATTTTTTTACTTGAATTTTATTTGTCCATGTCTCTATTCATAATTATATATTTTTTAAAGATTTTATTTGACAGAGAGAGAGAGATCACAAATAGGCAGACAGGCAGTCAGAGAGAGAGGGGGAAGCAGGCTCCCTGATGAGCAGAGAGCCTGACGAGGGGCTTGATCCTAGAACCCTGAGATTATGACCTGAGCTGAAGGCAGAGGCTTTAACCCACTGACCACCCAGGCACCCCTATAATTATAATTTTTAAGACCTGCATAATAGCTGATTAATTTAACAATATTCCCAAATTGTGATAGGACTGTAATGAACATCTTTCTGCATATAACATTTTGCCTTTCTTTTTTGTATCTGCAGGCGTAGCACACTGTCTTGCTCACATAAGGTGTCTGATAAACATTAGCTGAACTGAATTTAATTTTTACTTTTTAAAAATTGTTTTGTAAGAATAATTTCCTAAGAGGGGGCACCTGGGTGGCTCAGTGGGTTAAGCCTCTGCCTTTGGCTCAGGTCATGGTCTCAGGGTCCCGGGAACGAGCCCCTCGTCGGGCTCTCTGCTCAGCAGGGAGCCTGCTTCCCCCCTCTCTCTGCCTGCCTCTCTGCCTACTTGTGATCTCTCTCTCTGTCAAATAAATAAATAAAATCTTTAAAAAAAAAAAAAAAGAAGAATTTCCTAAGAGAAGAATTAATGAGTCAAAGAGGATTAACTTCCTTATGGTCCTTATAACATAATACTTTCCCTCAAAATAATATCATTTATGACCCAAAAGAAAAGGATAGATGTGCTCATTCACTGCAGTCTGTCTTAACTTTTATCATTTAAAAAGTTTGATACCTTACTACATATAATGTGATCTCATAAAGTGTTTTACTTTGCAGAGAAATAATAATCCTGAAGGTAAGTGTCTTTTCTACTGCTTCATTATTTACCAAAGTACAAAGAACTGTAAAACTAATAATTCTAACTCTAGAAACTCAATTATCAATATGTAAAAACTCTTTGTTTCAAAGTTCAATTTATAGTTGGAATGTGGCACGGATTCACATTTCAGTAAAATTTGGTTGAGGCTGTAATCTAAAAACCAAGTTTGGCGATGTGACAGCCAGATATAAAGGTATTTTGTCCCAAATAACAGTGAAGTCTATTCTAATTTGAGAGGGTTTCTTTCAGAACAGAGAACAACTAAAAAGTCTTTTCACTAGGCAAATAATCTAAAGGCGATATACTGATAAACATTTACATGTTTATGATCTGATCACAATTCCTGATCAAACCAGAATAATCTACCTAATGAAGTTGAAAAGTTGCACTGGGAAGAAGAAGTCTGAGTTTCCTAAAACTCACTACAGAAAATCAGATAAGTTATTATAGACTAGAATACTTAGTTGGCAATAAATTATAAGTTCTTTCCTTCTGCATCTTGAAAATAACCCATTTTGGGTAATTTTACATCTCCTCCTCTCCTTCATGACAATTTAAGGTCTCACATTTGTCTTTGATTAGAATGAGGGTATCTATTATAAGCATTTTTATTATTTGTCTTTGACGACTACTATGTTTAAAATTGGTAACTTACGTATTTTTAGCACAACTGTCTGATTATGCTTTCCCGTCATTAGACCTTAGTATAAAGCAACACCCAGAAAACTTGCTATATTTCCCAATAAAATTCTTTTTCACTAGCTGGGATAGAATAAATTCATCACTTTAAAATAAGCATTTATTCACTGTCTAAATGGATAAATCACCGTGCTAGACTTCTAGGAATGATTCAAAGATGACTAAGACATGATTCCTGTCCTCAGGGAACTTACAATCTAGTAGGGAAAGACAGACATGCAAACAAATAGGTGTAATACAAAGCAGAGGTGCTAGTTGTTAAAACAGAGGTACAAAAAAAGTTCTACAGGAACATGGGATGGTGAGATTAATTCTGGTTGGGGTGATCTGGAAGGCTGAGCCAGCAGGAAAGCAGTAGAAAACTCTGCCCCTTAGAAAATGCAGCAGTGTTACAGCCCAGCTGGGTTAGGGTCGAAGCCCCACTCCCCACAGAAAGTTTTCCTAAAGGAGATGGAGCCAGGGCCCTAATCCAGTTAGGTAGGTTATTCGTTGATTTCAGTTATGAATGCCAACACTTTCTTTCCCTGGTGCTGATAAATGTGATTTAATGAGTATTTTACCTTACTTAAAAAATGAAATTTAACAATATATTAAGTAATTTACATAAAAATGTAAGACACCTCGGCTTTCATCATCAGAATACCCTCAGGTGGTACCCTGATCATACAGAACCAAGCCAAAAAAAAAAAAAAAAAAAAAGACACCACTTCAGCATGTTATATAGGTAGTGTTCCAATGTATGTTTTGCTATTGATACACTGGGAAAAAAAGATGAAGAGACAATTCCAGAGAACTGGGTATTATATTATCCCATATTTTGTTGTTTAAATTTTTAAATTTTTAAAATAAACTTTAGAAAAGGTTAATGAGACTACAGGATTCTTTTGTTATGTCATGATTTCAAGAACCAGCAGGTACACTGCCAGTTTCTACTGATTTCTTAGAGTAAGTAGACAATATAACCAATGTGTAATATTTAACAGGTACCACACGAGGGGTGAAACAACTAAAAAGAGGATAATACAAACAAATGTTTAAGTAAAAAAGAACATGAAAGCAAGTATCATGTACATAGAATTAGAAACATTAAATTTGTAGAGAATTAAAGACAAGAATATTAGTTTCTGCTATTTAATTCTCCCGACCACTGTGTTTAATTCTATTGCCATCTCATATGTATCCCTAAAATTTCTCAAATTTGTAGATATAGTATTCTGCTATATGAATTTAAAAACTCTGAATTTCATACCTACTATTTGTAGATATCATTAAATAAGCCTCATTTTAATGAACAGTAGGGAAACAATACAAACTCAGTTATGTGTACTAAACATAAATGAATGTTGGTAGAAGTCTTATGAAAATGTAATTGTTATTTTCTAGAGTATATCAAGCATTGTCATTTCAATTATTTGTTCCATTAATTTTTACAACCTCCTGAAACAAAGAAAGAAAGGAAACAGGAAGAAAGAAAGGAAAACACATCTTGACTGTCTGGATTAAGGAAGATATCTCATTATATAGATGTCCTTTAAATATAAACATACAATTCAAAAAGTCTTGCTATCATAAAATTAGCTGACCAAACCATGAGACAAATACAAAAAGTATCTCTATTAATATAAAGAAAGCTTATAACAAATATTAGAAAAACACAAAATCCTAATAAGTAACTGAAAAATGACAATCGCAAAAATACAAGTTGCTAATATGAATATTCATCCCATTAAAGAAATGCAAATTAAAACAATAATATAGTATTTTAAAATACCAAATTAGCAGATATAAAAATTACAACATTCAGGGGCACCTGGGGGGCTCAGGTCATGATCTCAGGGTCCTGGGATTGAGTCCCGCATCAGGCTCTCTGCTCAGCAAGGAGCCTGCTTCCCCCTCTCTCTCTGCCTGCCCTCTCTGCCTACTTGTGGTCTCTCTCTCTCTGTCAAATAAATAAATCTTTAAAAAAAAAAAATTACAACATTCACTTCTGTACTCAAGTTGTAAAAATCTTTTTTAAATGTTTGGGTTTTAAAACAAGACAGTCTAAAAATAAGTAATCAATGTTTGCGAGGTTGGGAGTGAGATGGAGGATTAGGATTAGGGTAAAATGAAAGCACACACACACTGACTGGGGACAAGGGCAGTAAGTATTTGTGGAGAGTATCAGGAGATTTTTATCTGACCATTAATTCTAATACTATGAATCTAAATTTTTAAAATAATCAGAGATGCAAAGAGTTACATATTTATCACAATAATATTTATCAGTTGTTTATAATCACAAAAAAATTAGGAACAATACCAAACATTAGGGAAATGGTCATTATAGGATGAAATATTATGTAGCCGTTAAAAACTTAAAATTATTACCTATGAGGAGGAATGAACACATTGAAATATCAAGTAAAACAAGCAAGATCTACAATTTTAATGCAGTCTTGGCTAAAACTATGATTAGAAAGCAGAGAGTTTATATCCCGTTGTTTATTTATTAATTTTAATATATGGGAAGGCACATAAAATCTTTAGGGTTTTCTATATATACGAACATATCATCTGCAAACAGAAAAAACTTTACTTCCTTTCCAATTTAGATGCCTTTTTTTTTCTTTTTCTTGTCTACCTGCTCTGGCTAGAATTTCCAACGCTATCATGACCAGAAAAGTGCCTTCTTGGTCTTACTCTCAATCTTAGAGGAAAAGCTTCCAGTCTTTTACAATGGAGTACGATGTTAGCTAAGCAGAAGGATATAAAATCAACACATAAAAATCAGTTGTGTTTCTATATTCTAATTATGAACAATCTGCAAATGAAATTATCAAATTCATTCCATTTACAATAGCATCAAAAAGAGTAAATTACTTAAAAATTGACCAAGAAGGTGACAGACTTGTACAATGAAAACTACACAACACTGCTAAAAAAAATTTAAAGAAAACCTAAATAAATGGAAAGACATTTTATGATCATGAACTGAAAGGCTTATTATTGTTAAGATGTCAATACTACCCAAAGTAATCTACAGATTCAATGCAACCGCTATCAAAATCCCAAAGTTTCAGGCTGAAGTAGAAGTATCCATCTTGAAACTCTCATGGAATTCCAAGGGACACTGAATAGCCAAAACAGTCTTGAAAAAGAACAAACTTGGAGTACTCACATTTTCTGATTTCAAACTTACTACAAAGCTACATGGGGTGCCTAGGTGGCTCAGTCATAGTTGAGCGTCCCACTTATGATTTCAGCTCAAGTCATGATACCAAGCCCGATACCGGGCTCTGCGTTAAGCGAGGAGTTGGCTTGGGATTCTTTCTCCCCTTCTCCTTCTGCCCCTCCCCCCATTCACACGTACTCTTTCTCTTTCTTTCTCTCTCAAATAAATAAGTAAATCTTTAAAAAAAATTTCACTACAAAGCTATGGTAATCAAAACAGTGTGGTACGGGTCTTTGGAATCTCCTGTCCCTATGGATTCCCCGAGATAGAAGAGAAGAAGAACAGCAACTCTAGGAACAGAAAATCGACCACTTTCCGGAAGGTAGGACGTGCAGAAAAGTGAATCCAAAGCGACGGGAAGATAGACCGTGGGGGGAGGGGCCGGCTCCCGGTAAGCTGCAGAGCAGCGGAGCACAAAATTGGAACTTTTAGACTCTGCTCCACTGAGGGACGTCGCTCCAGAGGCTGAACAGGGGGTGGAGCCCTCGTGGGGACAGCGTGGTTTCAGGACCCATGTGGTCACAGAAAGACCAGGGGTGTCTGAGGGTGGCAGAGCTCCCAGGTATCAGAACGAGGAAGCCAACGGCAGAGACTGAGCTGAGCAGTGGGCTATCAGCTCGGGCTTACCTTGAACTGTGATCCAAGGCACAGTCAGGCCACTGCTCTTCGAGCAGGGACCCCACAAGGGGCAGATCCAGAGAGACCCCCTACTTCCCCCTCAGGCCGGCTGAGCTCCGAGTGCGGCCGGAGACCAAGGAGACAGGAGGGATTGACTGCTTTTCTCTGAGGCCACACTGAGGAGTGGGGCCCCGAGAGGCCGCCATTTTCATTCCCATCCTCCAAAGCTGTACGGGAAGCCTTCAGGGAACAAAAGCCCCAGAGTGAACCCAAGCAGATTACCTAGCCTGGCCCCTGGCAAGGGCGGCGCAATTCTGCCTCGGGCAAAGACACTTGAGAATCTCTGCAACAGGCACCTCCCCCAGAAGATCAGCAAGAATATCCAGCCAAGACCAAGTTCACCGATCAAAGAAAACTGTGGAACTCCTGAGTTAGGAAAAAGCGACACATGGAATTCATGGTTTTTTTTCCCATGATCCTTTAGTTTTTCAGAGTTAAATTTTTTAAATTTGATTTTTTTCTTATTGTATTTTTTAATTTAATTTTTCCTCTTTCCTATTTTAACGTTTTTTAACTAGTATCTAATCAATACCTTCTTAAAAATCTTTTCTAATTTTCACTGTTACATATTTTATCCCCTCATTGTATTTAACCTTATTTTTTTTGTATACATATAGGGTTTTTTTTCTTTAAAATTTTGGGATACAGTTTCTTTGAATAGATTAAAATATACCCTAAATCTAGCATATGGCTTGGATCTAGTCTCCAGCCTGATCACATTCTTTCCTCTTTTATTCTTTTTTTCAACCAACCTCTTATCAATCCCTTTTTGTAAATCTTTTTTAATTTTTACCTTTACACTCATATTCCATCCCTTCATAGTGTTTATCCTTATTTTTGTATATTTATAAGTTTTTCTTTCTTTAAAACTTTGGGAGGTAGTTTCTTCTAACAGACCAAAAACACCCAAAATCAGGCATGGGGCTCTGTTCTAATCACAAGTCTAATATATATATATATTTTTTTTATTTTTCTCTTTTTTATTTTATTTCTTTTTTTCTCTTTTTTCCCCTCCCCTCCCCCCTTGTTTTCTTCACCCCCCGGTTTTGGCTCCCTGCTGATTTTTCTGGGGTCATTGCTACCCTTTTAGTAT
>CM052894.1:54480637-54500351 GCA_028534135.1 Potos flavus | reverse complement strand
GGGGAAAAGAAAAAAGAAAAAAAAAGAAATATTTTCTTTTCTTTTTTTTTTTTTCTTTTTCTTTTCTTTTTTTTAAGAGAGGGTGGGAAGGAGGGAAAGACAATCTTAAGGGAAGGAGGGAGAGAAAATCTTAAGCAGGCTTCATGCCCAGTGTGGAACCCCATATGGGGCTTGATCTCACAACCCTGAGATCATGACCTGAGCCAAAATCAAAGAGTTGGGTGCTTAACCAACTGAGCCACCCAGGAGTCCCATCAGAAATCTTTAACAATCTACTATTTCTTTCTGTCCCTACTTTCACATTTAACTTGAGCATTCCATTTTCAATGTCTACCAACCATTTATTCATTCAGCAAATACTGATTAAGCATACCATTCAACATCTGCAGTCCACCTCTTTTTCAACTCAACCCGAACCTTACATAGTCTCTTATCAGGGCTCGAACTTCCTGGCTTCAAGAAACACTTCAGAAGTCTGGTTCTCAAAAACAATTTTCTATCACTTGAACTCAGACACTGGTCTCTTATCATCTTGCAATGCACTTAAGTGTCTACCAACACATTTAGTAGTCTATATTGAAAATACTTGTATATTCTCAACTAAATTATGTCAGTTAATGGTACTGATCCAATTTAGAAAGTAAGGAATGAAGAGCAGAACTGGCTTGGTCTCAAGTGGTTGGGAATTGAATTCACTATTTTAACTCTTTTGGAGTCATGTTTTTTTGAGCCATGGTAATCTGGTTACCATTACAGTTTTATCTTCCGTCAGCTATAAAGGTTAGTTGCCCCTTGCAGATAAAAGTATGAGTTTAAAAATAGAAAAATACATGAGGAATATCTCTTATCTCAAAATAAAACAATCTGTACCTTTGAGACTGTATGCACATTCTGACTAAATGTACCTATATCCTTAAAAGAAGTAAAAAATACATAAAGGATTCTTTCTATTAGGGTGGGCCAGTAATCTAATTCGATAAGAATGACCTCACTGAAGAAGCCGAGACTAAGTACGAGAACCCAGAAACCTGAGAGAGGTACTTTGATTCCTGGGGTCTTGGGGTGGGAAGAGCATGTATAATGCTGCATACTCTTGGTCCTAATCAAAACAGCTGGAAGTATTTTAAGATAATAAAAAATAGACAACATTTTCTATGAAAAAATTTATCAAAATTTATCAAAATACGTTTAGGATGTGTATATGAGAATTGTTAAAACATTGAAAAAAGAAACTGAAAAAAGAAAAAAGAAACTGAAGGTCCCAATACATGGACAGATACACTTTTGTTCATTAATTGAAAGACTCAATATTAAAAAGTAAATTCTTCTCTAAATTGATCTATAGACTCGATGCAATTCCAATCAAAATCCCTGTAGAATTTTTGCAGACTCTAAAATTTACATGTGAGGGGAACAAACAATTTTGAACAACAACAAAAAGTTGGAGGACTCACATTCTTTCATTTCAAGACTTACTATAAAGCTAAAGTAATATAGTAAAGAGAGTGTGTTATTGCCAAAAACCATAGACACACAAACAAATCAATACAAGAGAATGAAGGCAAAAAACAGAATCTATAAAAAATTGGGAAATGATTTTTGATGAATGAACAAATGCCAATTCAAAGGAGATATTCTTTTCAACAAATGCTGCTGGGATAATTGTACATTCAATCCATATTTCATACTATATACAAAAATTAGACCCAAATAGTTATAGACTAAAACATAAAAGGTAAAACTTTTTGAAGAACAAATTCTTCCTGACTTTAGGTTAGGCAAAAAATTCTTAGAAAGGACTTCAAAAGCACAGACCATAAAAGAAAAAATGTGATGAAATTAATTAGATGTCATCAAAATTTAAAAGAATTTTTTGTGGAATACTTTAAGAAAATGAAAGAATAGACCACAGACTAAAATAAAACATTTGAAAAAAGACTCGTATCCAGAATATATAAAGAACTGTCAAAATTCAACAAAAACTAATCAAAAACCGTGGGATAAGATTTGAAGAGATACTTCACCAAAGAAGATATACAGATATCAAATAAGCACATGAAAAGATACTCAAAATCATTAGTCGTTAGAGAAATGCCAATAAAAACCACAATGAGATACCATTATATATCTAATAGAGTGGCTAAAATTTCAGTCATGTGAAATGAAAATTTACATTTACACAAAAATCTGAATATGAATATATATAGCAGTTTTATTTTTAAAAGACAAAATCTAGAAACAACACGAATTGGGAATGGATAAACAAACCATGGTATACCCGTATAATGAAATACTTCTCAGCAATAAAAAGAAACCAATGATTAATACGCACAACAATATGGATAAATCTCAAATGCTTTCAGATAACAGAAAGAAACCTAACTCAAAAGGTTACATACATATATACTGTATAATTCTATTCATATGACATTCAGTGAAAGTCAAAACAAGAATGATTGAGAATTAATTATTAGTTAGTTGTCCAGGGTTCAGAAGAGTGGAAGGGATTTAAAGGTTTGACTACAAAGGAGTGGTAGCAAAAAGAAATTTTGTGGCAAAGTGACTGAATTGCTCTACATGTTGATTGTGGTAATAGTTACATTACTATGCATTTGTCCTCAGAACTGCCCACCAAAGAAAAGGTAAATTTTACTCTAATTAAAAAATAACAACAAGCTGTAAGTAGAATATTTAATTGAAAAAGGAGGACAAATGATCATCATAAAAAACCAAGCCACTCCCTTCTCCTAAAGGCAATGATATAATATTATTATACTTACTGGTATTATACTATAAAGTCTTATATGCCTTTAGGAGTAAAGGATAGAAGAATGAGATGGAAACTTCAAAAGTAGGCTATCTCCTAATATGCTGGCAAGACAAAAACATCTACAATTGCACCACATTATCATGGCACAGGTTGATCGCAGGATTCTTTTTCCTTGAGAGAGAAGGAAAAACCCCACTGAGTGAGTCCTCTGACATAACTATTTCCACACTTGCCTTTTTTTGCTTTTAAAAAGGAGATAAGGGTGAGGAAAGATACATAAAAACACTGAAAAAAACAAAAATAAAATAAATAAAAACACTGAAAACTGAGATTAAATATACACGTACTACATACTTCCCAAACTAACTAACTGTTAATGAAGCAGCTTCTGTGGAAAGAGAAAGCATTAATAGAAGAGCATACCCTGAAATCAAAAGGACATAAATCTTGGGCCCGGAAAGTTTACAATATGGAACCCTACTTATAAGCTTGCAATGTTTTGTTTCCAGAGAGCTCTTAGAATGTACATCCCAATTTTTCCAGTAGGAACTAATGGTGCCTTTTTGTAATAGGCACAAGAGGGCACTGGAGCACAGAGTATTAAGTATGTCTTCTACTACACCTCAGGACTTACCCTAGGATTGGGAGGGTTATAGGAGAGGAACAGCTAGTATGCATATTATATCTCCATTTCATAAAATTTCTATTTTTTATTTTAAGATTTTATTTATTTATTTGACAGAGAGAGACACAGCAAGAGAGGGAATACAAGCAAGGGGAGTGGGAGAGGGAGAAGCAGGCTCTCCGCTGAGCAGGGAGCCCGATGTGGGGCTCGATCCCAGGACCCTGGGATCATGACCCGAGCTGAAGGCAGACGCTTAACGACTGAGCCACCCAGATGCCCCTAAAATTTCTATTTTTAGTAGAAGAAAGATTTTACAAGACTGGATTTAAATGTATGCATTTTTTCCAGCAAATTCATGGAATGAATTTTTCCTTCTATCAGACCTTATTAATAAAAATTGCTTTGATCTCTTAATTCTTATTAGGTCAACTGTAATTCTTGAATTTAATAAATTACCACAACAAAGTCCTTCAAATGAAAATCACTATTATTTACTGATCTCATCTTTTAATCTATGGCTCTACCGCAATAAAGTGAAAGCTACAATTCAAGCTCATAAATAATTCTTCAACTACTTAGTATGCTAGATTAAGGCCTCTAATTTTGTATAAAGGCATACTTTATACTTTATTTTATACACTTCACAGATATACTTTATTTTATACACTTCACAGATATTGCCTTTTTTTTTTTTTTTAACTAAGTGAAGGTTTGTGGAATCCTGAGTGGGACAAGTCTAGTGATGTCATTTTTCCAACAGCATTTGCTCACTTCAGGTCTCTGTCACATTTTGGTAATTCTCGGGATATTTCTAATTTTTATCATTTTGTTACATTTGTTACGGTGATCTGCGATGTGACCTTTGATGTTACTAGCATTAAGAGTTTTGGGGTACCACAAACCACATCATATAAAACTGAGAACATAATCGATAAATGTTGTGTAAGTTCTGACTGCTCTACCAACTCAGCCATTTTCCTATCTCTTTTCCTCTCCTCAGGTCTCCCTACTCCCTGAGACACAATAATATTGAAATTAGGCCAGTCAATAACCCTACAATGGCCTCTAGGTGTTCAAGTGAAAAGATGTCACTCACCTCTCACTTTAAATCAAAAGCCTGAAGTGATAAAGCTTAGCTAGAAAGGCATGCCAAAAGCCAACATAGGCCAAAAGCTAGACCTCTTGTGCCAGTTAGCCAAGTTGTGAACGCAAAGGAAAAATCCCTGAAGGAAATTAAAAGTGCTACTCCAATGAACACATCTTTAATTGCAAAAACATCTTTAATTGCTGATATGAAGAAAGTTGTATTGGTCTGCATAGAAGATCAAAGCGGCTACAACATTCCCTGAAGCCAAAGCCAGATTAATCCTGAGCAAAGCCCTAACTCTCTTCAATTCTATTTAAGGCTGAGAGAGGTGAGAAAGCTGCAAAAGATAAGTCTGAAGCTAGGAGAGGTTGGTCCGTGAGGTTTAAGGGATAAAAGCTATCTCCATAACATAAAAGTACAAGGTGAAAGAAGCAGCAAGAACTTATCTAGAAGAATAGATGGTTTTCCAGAAGATCTAGGTAAGATAATTGATGAAGATGACTACACTAAACAACAGATTTCCATGTAGGCAAAACAGTGAAGATGCCATCTAAGACTTTTACAGCTAGAAAAAAGTCAATGTCTGGCTTCAAACCTTTCTTAGGGTCCTTAAGAATTATGTTAAATCTCCTTTGCCTTTGCTCTATAAAAGGAACAACAAAGCCTGGATAATAGCACATCTGTTTACAACATGGTTTACTGTTATTTTAAGCCCCCAGTTGAGACCTACCGCTCAGAAAAAATTTTCCTTTTAAAATATTACTGCTCACTGACAATGCACCTGGTCATTCAAGAGCTCTAATGGAGATGGACAAGATTAATGTTGTTTTCATATCTATTAATATAACATCCATTCTTTAGCCCATGGATCAAGGAGTTATTTTGACTTTCAGGTCTTATTATTTAAGAAATACATTTCATAAGGCTATAGCTGCCACACATGGTGATTCCTCTGATGAATCTGGACAAAGTAAACAGAAAACCTTCCAAAAAGAATTCACCATTCTAGATGCCATTAAGAACATTTGTAATTTATGGGAAGAGGTCAAAACATCAACATTAACAGGAGTTCAGAAGAAGTTGATTCCAACCTTTGACTTTGAGGGGTTCAAGACTTCAGAAGTAATTGCAGATGTGGTGGAAACAAGAAAAGAACTAGAAGTGGAGCCTGAAGATGGGACTAAACTGTTGCTATCTCATGATAAAACTGAATGAATGGGGAGTTGCTTCTTATCAATGAGCAAAAAAAAAAGTGATTTCTTGAGATGGAATCTACTCCTGGTGAAGATGCTGTGAAGACTGTTGAAATGACAACAAAAGATTTAGAATATTACATAAGCTGAGTTGATAAAGTAGTGGGGTTTGAGAGGACTGACTCCAATTCTGAAAGAAGTTCTACTATGAGTAACATGTTATCAAACAACATTACATGCTAGAGAAATCCTTCCTGAAAGGAAGAGTCAACTGATGTAGCAAACTTCACTCTCTTACTTTAAGAAACTCCACAGTCACCCAACCTTCAGAAACCACCATTCCATTTACCAGTCAGCAGTTATAAACAATGAGGCAAGACCCTCTACGAGCAAAAAGATTATAACTAGCTGAAAGCTCAGACGATGGTTAGCATTTTTTAGTGATAAAGGATTTTAAAATTAAGGCACGTACATTGTTTATTTTAGATATAATGCTATTACACACTTAATAAACTATAGTGTAAATGTAACTTTTACATGCACCGGAAAGCAAAAAAATTCATTTGGCTCACATTATTGCAATATTTACTATATTGTAGTGATCTGGAATTGATTCCACAGTATCTCTGAGGTATGTCTGTATATGAAAAGCTATTATGAAAAATCTAATTTTTTTGTAAAGACAATAACATAATGGGATTCCCATGCCCATTACCCAGCATTAACAATTTTTATCTCATGGTCAATCTTGTTTCAACTAAAAAAAAAAATTAATTCTGCAAAATTACCCATTATCAGTCAGTATTTAAGATTCCCAGCATAGACCTTTTTTGCCTTTTCAGTGTGTTCAAATTAAGATCATAAATAAGTTCCATTTATTGCAACTCACTGACATGAAACTTACATCTCTTTTTATCTTTAAGGTTTTACCCCTTTTCCTCCTGCAATGTCTTTCTTAAAGAAAGGAAGTCACTTGTTCCATGCAGTCTTCAATTACCTGTCTTTTGCTGACTATATCCTTGAGGCATTTTGACATCTTGTCCTTGTAATTTTCTGTAATTGTTGAATTTAGAGTCTTAATCAAATTCTGAATTCAAAAAGAAGACAACCTCATATGTAGTACTGGGTTTCAGCAAGGGGCATACGCATATTGCCTTGTATCTGTAATAACAGCAGCCAACAATGAGTGATGCTTAAATGCAGTATTTCATTGAGAGCTGTAAAGAAGTGACATTCTAATTTTATTATGCCTTCATTATTTGCTATCTGTAATATGTTTAGTAAGTGAAAATTCTCATCAAATCTTTGGTTTCCAAGAAGTACTTTGTATAGAAAAGGAAGAATAAACACTTGTTTTTTATGACTTTTTGAAATAATGGGTTAGTATTTTAACCTCCCAGAATGGTAAACAATGAGAATGTGTTTTTTAGGGAAGGGATCATTATAAACGCTTAGATTTAAGTAAATGTAGCATGCTTCAAATTACTGTAGTTGTTTATTTCTATTTTTTTTTTAAAGATTTTATTTATTTGTCAGAGAGTGAGAGAGAGAGCGCGAGCAGACAGAGTGGCAGGCAGAGGCAGAGAGAGAAGCAGGCTCCCTGCTGAGCAAGGAGCCCAATGCGAGACTCCATCCCAGGATCCTGGGATCAAGACCTGAGCCGAAGGCAGCCACTTAACCGACTGAGCCACCCAGGCATCCCTGTTTATTTCTATTATTGTCAAATTTTCCAATCTTTGGCCAGTGAGAACCTCTTCAATTAGTTTCTGAGTCTTTTAGTAATTTAGTAATTACTTAGTAATTTTTAATAGCTTTCCTGCTCCTGGTATAACAAAATATTCCAGGATCATCTTGTCCATCTCTTGCCCCAGACCTGAAATCAACCATATACCCAAGGAACTTTGGTACTTTTCATTCAATGGGAAACAGCTTTCACAGACAACAGTCTAGGTTCTAAGGAGTGCTCATTTCATCTTTTATTGTGGTAAGAGTTAGTATAACTTTATACTGATACTTCCAAATAAAATTCTACAGATTTTTAAAAAATTGTGATCTTATATTTCTATTTCTTTATTCTCCCATACTGTGTGTGATTCTTGTTATAAAATGTCACCAAATAATTAAAATCATTTGCCTTGTGGCACAATATATATACACAACAATTTGGGAATAATAATAACAACACTATGATTAATGGAAACCATTTAAGGTTTTTATATTGTTCTTCTGTCCTCAGGGTATAATACACCCAGCATGTATAATCAAATTACTGTGTTTTAAAGTCACTTAAAATAGTTCCTTCCCATAATTATACTACTTAGGCTTCTTTGTTTCATTTTGCTTTCACTTTTAGGTTTGTTTTTAAAATAATTAAATCTTGTTTTAGAGTTATGTAAAACATTTACATGGTTTCGACATCACACCTAGAAAACAAGGTATATTTGCAGAACTCTAGCTATTCCTTCTATTTCCTGTTCCCTATAGTGCAATAGTTTTTTTTAATTAATTCCTAAATTAAAAAAGTAAAATTAGAAATGTACATACATATAAATATATTTAGTTAGATAAACAGTAACATACTTTATGAACTTTTCTGTATCTTATTAGTTTTACTGCATAATAATATAAATTGGCTATCAAGGCATAGAAGATGCTCTTCATTTGCTTTTTGTTTTGTTTTATTGTTGTTTTTTTTTGTTTTTCCCCAATACTTTTATTTTATTTTTTCGGTGTTAAAAGATTCATTGTTCATGTACCACACCCAGCGCTCCATGCAATACGTGCCCTCCTCAATACCCATCTTCATTTGCTTTTACACCCATATAATACTCCACTGGATAATAATAAATATTTTATGCAGTCAGAACCCTAGTAATGAATACTTGTGTCCTTTCAGTCTTTTGCTACTACAAACAGTGCTACAATGAATGTAGACTTGTGCATATGTCATTTTGTATTTATGCCACTTTATATTTGGGATATATTCCTAGGAGTGAGATTTACTAGATCAAAGAGTAAATGAATATTTAATTTAACTAGATAATGCCAACTTTCCCAATATACGAGGTTGTACTACTTTGTATTCCAATAGACAGTGTGAGAAAGTGCCTATCTTCCACAGTCTCACCAAATGGGTATGTTGCCAATTTGAAAGAAGAGGGGAAGTGAGGAAGAACCTGACAGGTGAAAATTATTACCTCAGTATAGTTTTGTTCACCTTTTCCCTTTTATAGGCTATTTCACTGATCTACTCTTTGATGTAGGGGGAAGGGCAGAGGACGAGGGAGAGAGAGAATCTTAAGCAAGTTCCACCCCCCAGTGTGGAGCCCAACACAGAGCTTGATCTCATGACCCGGAGATCATGACTTGAGTCACAATCAAGAGCTGAATGCTTAACCAACTGAACCACCCAGGAGACCCACAATGATCTACTCTTATCTTTTTTCCTGCCATATTCATAGCTGGGTTTTATTTGCTCTTATTTTTCTCTCTCAAGGTAAATCCCTGGGTCGTTGATTTTATTTTCCACCCTTTTTGATATAAGCACTTAAAGATATAAATTTCTTTCTAAACCCTGAAGATTCATGTACACATTCTGATATGCGTATCAGATCATTCAGTTCAAAATGACATCTAATTTCCCTTGCGATTTCTTCTTTGACCCATAAATTGTGGGTATTGTGTAATATCCAAACATTCGAATGTTTTTCCTAGACGTCATATGTTATTATTCTAATTTAATTCCACTATGGTCCAAGAACATACTCTTGTGTTACTTCCATCATTTTAAATTTATTTAGAATTATTTCATGACCCAGCATATGGTCTCTTTTGATAAATATACCATGTGCACTTGAAAAGAAAGTGTATTATTGCAGCATGAAGCGTAGTGTTCCATAAATATCAATTAAATCAAGAGGAATGAGAATGTCAAATCTTCAATGTCTTTGCTAGCTTTTTATGTAGTTATTCTACCAACTGCTATAGGAAGGGTGTTAAAATTTTCCAACTATGACTGCAAAATTGCCTATATGTAAGTTCTGCAATTCTGTAAAATTTTACTTGAGGTATTTTGAAGCTATGCTATCAGGTGCACACCTATTTGTCACTGTTACGTCAGAATTGTGACCAAGAGGTAGTACATATAAGAATAGGAACTATACTAACCCTTGTTCTAAGTCCACTTCTTAAGAAATTCAATCCAACAGTATGAGTCATTGCTATTTACTAGTTGCAATGGATAAGGATTAATATGACACAGTTCTTATTTCCAAAGAGGCTTTATAATCTATATTTCAAAAGAACGGCAATAAATATCTAGGAAGCAAACCTTATAAGAATACCACAGTATAGATCCTTAAATTTAGGAAGCTTACATAGTACATGTACGTACACTCCTTTCAATTCATTTTTAACATCTAAATCCTCTCGACTCACCCTATGAAGTAGATACTAAGTATATCTTATAGTCGAGAAATGCAAAACCCAGAAAGATTAAGTGTTTTATCCAACATTACACAGTTAACATTTGGCAGAGCCAGAACTCAAACCTGAGTCTACTTTTATAATACCACACATAGCTCCAAAAAAGAAAAGAATATTCAACAATGTGAATTGGAGACCAAAAAGTAAAAGTTACAATTTTAATTATATAAATATGGATAATTCCAATAAGAAATGGGAGGAGATATGACCTATGAAAGTATGAACTCTACTAGTAAAAGTAGTATCAATTTCTTATTTCTCAGATATACTTTGGGAACTTAATAAATGTCCGTGGACTGAATAAATGAAGTTGATGAGTGAGTGAAACAATATGACTAATATAGAGTTTTCTGATGTCGGATTTTAAAAGGACATATATAAATAATGGAAGGGGGGAAATGTAACTAAGAATATTTATGAATTAATATCATAAACCTTATTTATTTATAATATTGTCAGAATAGAATAAATTTTATCAGTGATACAAAGAAAAACCAAACAGGCCTACTGGTTGTATAAATGTAAGAGGACGAACTAAGAAGAAACAAGAATACTGCATGGGAAAGATGATGTAATGTTAACAGATGCAGAGAGAATAAAGAACTACTCACACCTCCTCTTTTGCATCCATCTTCTCCACCAAGGAGAATTGAGTAGAAAACTGGAAAAGGTAGAAGAAACATAGTTAAAAAGTAAATGAAGTTGAAATGAGAAAAGAAGACAGTAAGAGAATACCTAGCTAACTTTTTAAATTAGCCTTTGTCTACAGAACCTAAATAACCACAGGTCTGAATTAGACATGCAATTCTAATGTGTGTAATCTGTAAAACATCGTAAGAAAATAATTCCTAAAATGCACTGATTTGGGAAACGGAGAAACTGTTTTTCTTAGAAAATTATGTATCAAACAAAGACCCTTTGAGTTGAAAAGGCTCTTGACGATCCATTAATGTTGATCTATATCCAAAGTACAAAAATTATTACTTGTAAGTTGGCTTGTAAGCACTAAAAAAATAAAAAGGTTATACCAAGAGCAAATTTTATTTCACTACAGTGATCTTAAGTTTTTTCTTTATCGATAATTTTCTTCTTTTTAGGGAGGCTAGTGTAACTAACCACTAGATTTTTAAAATTCTAGTATTGCAGGGAAAGATGTTGAACATACTTTGAGGAGTAAAATAAAAACTATAGAAGGTCATTAATAATATAGGATAACTTGGTACTCATAGCTGGATTAAAAAAACATAATTTACAGTATTAACTAAGAACTAAAGTAAAAGTGATTGAATGTCTTCAAAAGTAATCAATGGGGCTCAAACCTCATACTTTTTTTTTAAAACCTCATACTTTAGTCAAGATACTCAGCTGGCTCAACAGGATGCAAAGTTAATAATAATTAACATGTTGGATGATAAAATGAAGACTCCAATAAATTTCAACAGACTAAAAAAATAAGCAGAATCAACTAATATTAAAATAACAGCAAGAGCAGAGCTCACTTCATGAAATAAAAACAAGGTTAAGCTAAAGCTAGAATTTGGGAAAGCTGATAAACACTCCAATTTACAACACAGAAGTCCACGATGGTTCTTTTTTTATTTTTTTATTATGTTTTTGTTTTTTATTTTTATTTTTTCTTGAGAGAGAATCTCAAGGAGGCTCCATGCCCACTCTGAGATCATGACCTGAGCCAAAATCAAGAGCCAGATGACTAACCCGACTCAGCCACCTAGGTGCCCCAGAAGCCCACAATTGTTTAATATTGGTTGAGTACTAATAAGAAGAATGATACTAGGCTGGTTAAGCAGCAGCTAGACACACAGATTTCTCCTTGGCTCTAGCCTAGCAACTGCCTCCTCTTCCACTTTGTAGAAGCAGAGGTTTTTTTCCCCTAGAAAAAGCTTATTGGAAGGTCTATGAATTAGGGAGCGTATTAAAGCAGATTGAAGACAGAGACTGCTACTGAAACAGGAAAATCAAATGAAAGTTATGTAATAAAATATGCTGAGACCCAAACCTTTCCTGCAACACCTAGTTTTGTTTGTCTACTTCAATGGGTATAAACTTTGAGAGGGAAAAGATTGGCAGATTCGTCTGGGAAACCTGACCAGTTTAACATAAAACACACCTAAATACAGACATTAGGTATTCCCTAAAAAAGCAGCCTGATCCATTGGGGAGGGTATGTGCTATGGTAGAAATAAAAAAAAAAAAAAAAAAAAAAAACCTGATCTCCAAACAGTTAAAAGTATAGTCAACAAATCCTGCCCATGTTGCTCAGAGCTCCCAATATGTTTTTAAAGTGTTAAAGCTATTAAATCTGAGTAGTCAGAATCATCATATATTTCATGTGAGGAAAATACCATATTTAAAACACAAAGACTAAATTACACACGGAGAAAAAAGTGACTGAAAGACTCTGAAAGGAGAAGAAAGCCAAAAAAAATTCCAAAAACAAACAAAAAAACCCCACAAAAAACCCCTACAAAACCCTAATATTAATATTCTCAATAAGATAAATTCAACAATCAAAATACAGAAATAGGTAGCTATCAAAAAATACCTTTGCTGGAAAACAAAAACATTTTAAGAAATTAAACTATGACAGCAGAAATGAAAAAACTCAATAGAAGATTTAGAATATAAAGTTGTAAAAATTTTCCCACTAACTACAACAAAAAGAATATGAGAGAAAAAAAATATTGTAGAAAGAGGACCAATGTGGTCCCATATCGCAAAACAAAGTTCTGGTAAAGAGAGAAAAAACACACAAAAGAGGGAACTAAAGAAATAATTCAAGAAAATTTCCTAGAACTGAAACTCAAAGTTCCCAGACTGAAAATCAACTCCTACAAAGCTATAAGCATTCAGATGAAGAGATTCCTATCTAGGAATGTCATGAAATTTCAAAGCACAAACAAGAGAGAAGATCCAACATGCTTCTTTCATATGGAAGATTAAAAAGCAAAATGGCACAACTTCTTAAAAGCAACACCAGAATCTGGAAGATCAATGCTTTCAAAATTCTAAGGAAAAATCATTTCCAAACTCTAATCCAGAAAAATATATCCAATCGGATATGAGTCAAATTTGAACTTAAATACAGATCCTTTCAAGGCACCTGGCTGGCTCAGTTGGTAGAGCACGTGACTCTTCATCTCGGGGCTATAAGTTCCGGCACTATGTTGTGTGTAAAGATTACTTTTATAAAAAATAAAATCTTAAAAAAAAAATTACAAATCAATGAAACAAACAGGCCATCAAAAAAATGTCTCTTTTTTGAGGCAATCTTTTTTTTTTTTTTTTTTTAAGTAAGTTAAATTCCCAACATGGGACTTGAACTCATGACCCCTATTATCAAGAGCTGCACGCTCTACTGACTTAGCATGCCAGGTACCCTAATAATACTTCAGTTAAAGAGATTTCTGAATGATATACTCCACCAAGACATGGAACCCAGGAAAAGATTCCAGTTTAAAAAAAAAAAAAAAAAGAGGCAAGGGAATCACCAGTATGATGGCAAAACAAGATCACAAGTGGTCTAGAGAGTACAATTATATAGCCTCCAGGAAAGATTACATAAAGAAGATAAAATGGACAGGATACCTAATATACATACTTGAATGTACTGAAGATTTTATATAATTTGGGATTAATTAGTGACAAGCACATAGAAAACTAAGTAAAGGGAAGAAATTCGAGACCATCATTATATAATATATAAAATATTTTCCAAAAAATTAAGTCAATATATACTAAAGTAGGTAGGCAAAATGGTATTTATATACTCGTGATAATATAAACATCAGGTATCCATCTAATCAAAATTGTAATTATATTGTAAGTACGGTAGGATACAAGTTTATCTAATTTTTATATTTTTTCTACTCCTGATATTTTGGAAACATAATTTTTAAATGTTTGTTTTTAATGTTCCCGCCCCTCATGCATATTAATTTCTGAAATCTCTAAAGTTTAATAACTATTGTTAGCATTTCAAAAGCATGGCCATTGAGGATCCACTTATAACTGAAACCTTCTTACATATAAAAATACCACAGACAGAATGCTCTTAAGAATGATGGAACTATGTCTGGGATGCTTAGGAACGCAGTACCTGGCACACAGTTCATCATGAATAAATACTGTCTGAATAAGTGAAAAAAAAATAGATCACATAAGGAAGTCTTATCCTCTGGAAACAGTAAAACGTCTCACAGCCCCCTTTCTGAATGCCTGGAAGTACTGTTAAATATCTATCAGAGAAATCAATGAGCAGTAGGCCTATTCCAGACTTAATATGTTTTAACCATTAATGAATGACTCCAAAAGGCTACCACATAAAACATGTTACTTCACCCAGGCACAAATTTAACCACACATACTTCATGGCATATGTGCACGGGAAATTACTTGTTAAATGAACTTAATAAATGAACTTGGTAAATGAACAAAAAAGCATCCAAAGTTCAACACAATTATGAATCTCTCTTAAATCAACACATCTTTTATTAATCTCAACTTAGTCTAATATAGGCTAACATTTATAAAGTAAAAAAATGTACCAAGAAAAAAAAATAAGGTTCAATGTTCTTGAAGGAAAGGAAGGGTAGGTGAACAGGTATGAAACTGATGGTATTTGTGAATTTGGGAACCATTGCAAATACCAAGGGCCATATGAAAACCTGGAGACATATGCCATAAGGATCCAAAGACATGTACGTAGTTAATAACAGAGACAGAACTACAAATTAGTAATCCAAACTTCTAATAATCTTTCCAACATATCATACTGCCCTTCCTTCAGTTAGCACCTTCTTTCTAAAGATAAACAATATAGTGGGAGAAGCTGGGAAGATGGCAGAGTAGGAGGATCCTAAGCTCACCTCCTCCCATGGATACAACTAGGTAACACAAACATCAGCGTAAATAAGCCATAAAATGACCTGAAGACTGGCAGAATAAACTCCACAACTAAGGGTAAATAAGAGGCCACATCAAAGAGGGTAGGAAGGGCTGAGACAGGGTAGGGAGCTAAACAAACTCCAGGACCATCTGGGACCCTCTGGTGCAGAGAAAGGAGAGAAACAGACTATCATACTAGGGAGCCTGCATGAGTAAGACAAATCCCCATAACAGTTGGCTTTGAAATGTAGAGGGGCCGAATCCTTAGTTCTTATAGATAAGTGGGACTTAAAGCATGGAATTTAAAAACTGAGCAGCCCAGTTCTTAGAAAGCATGGAAGGCGACAGGAAGCTGAGTACCTGCCATTAAAAAGACAGCACAATAACCACAGAGATAGCATGTAGAAGCAGCAGTTTGAAAAATGCCCAGGGCATATGGAAGGGAGAGTGATTTACTAATCTGAGACCCTGTCCCAAAGGGGCAGAGATCACTGGGAGACTCCTCCAGGAACAAAGGAGCTGGCAGGTACCATTTCCCTCCCCCGCCTACCAACATAAACACATAGCCACCTGCAGGAACCAGCACAACACCAACATTCAACTACTTAACTCTTAAGCCAAGCCCCGCCCCCCAGACTTTGGTGGATCCACTCTTTACAGTCACACTTGCCTGAGTCCTGGTGCTGCAGGTCCCTCACCTCGAAGCCTAAAGCAAACCTTGCCAACATGGCATCTCCTGACCCTTGTGCTTTGTGGGATCTCAGTCTGGTGTCTCAGTCTTCCCAATGAAGACCTGTGCATACCTTGTTAAAACTGCATGCCCCACCCATCCACGTTTTGTGGCTCCTCCCAGGCTAGCCTTTATCCAAACAGAAAATCAACAAGTAAACAGTGGCTTTGAATGACACACTGGACCAGATGAATTTAACAGATATATTCAGAACATTCCATCCTAAAACAGCAGAATACACATTCTTTTCAAATACACCTAGAACATTCTCCAGAAGAGGTCATATATTAGGCCACACAAAAAGATTCGACAAATTCAAAAAGATCAAAGTCATACCATGCATCTTTTCTGACCACACTGCTATGAAACTAGAAGTCAACCACCAAAACACAAAGCAAAGCAAAACAAAACAAAACAAACAACCCTGGAAAGAGCATAAATACCTGGAGGTTAAATAACATGCTCCTAAACAATGAATGGGTCAACCAAGAAATAAAAAAAGAAATAAAAGATTACATGGAAAGAAATGAAATGAAACACAACAGTCCAAAATCTTTGGGATGCGGCAAAAGAGGTTCTAAGAGGGAAGTTTATAGCAATACAGGCCTACCTCAAGAAGCAAGAAAAATCTCAAATAAACAATTAACTTTACAGGTAAGGGAGCTAAGAAAAAGAACAAACAAAACCCAAGCCCAGCAGAAGAAAGGAGATAATAAAGATTAGAGCACAAATAAATAATACAGAAACTTAAAAAAAACATAAAAGAACAGATCAATAAAACTAGGAGCTGATTCTTTAAAAGATCGACAAAACTGAGAAACCTCTAGCCAGAATCATCAGAAAAAAAAAAAGACAGGATTCAATGAAACAAAATCAGAAATGAAACGGGAGATATAACAACTGAAAGCACAAATTACAAATAATTATAGGAGAGTATTATGAAAATGTATATGCCAACAAACTGGACAACCTATTAGAAATGGATAAATTCTTAGAAACATATAACCTACCAAAACTGAATCAGGAAGAAATAGAAAATTTGGACAGACCTATTACCAGCAATAAAATTGAATCAGTTATCAAAAACTCCCAACAAACAAAGTCCAGGACCAGAGGCCTTCACAGGTGAATGCTACAAAACACCTTTTTTTTTTTTTTAAGATTTTATTTATTTATTGAGAGACAGTGAAAGAGAGAGAGATCAGGAGGGAAGATCAGAAGGAGAAGCAGACACTCCACTGAGTAGGAAGCCCGAAGACGACGACGACGCAGGACTTGATCTGAGGACCACGGGATCATGACCTGAGCTGAAGGCAGACACTCAACTGACTGAACTACCCAGGTGCCCTAAATGCTACCAAGCATTTAAAGAAGACTTAATACCTATTCTTCTCAAACTATTACAAAAAATAGAAGAGGAAGGAAAACTACTAATTTCATTCAACAAAATCAGCCATTACCCTGATACAAAAACCAGATAAAAATACCATAAAAAAAGAGAACTACAGTCAATATATCTGATGAACATAGACGCAAAAATCCTCAAAAAATATTAGCAAACCAAATCTAACAATACATTAAGAAAATCATTCTGAGGGGTACCTGGCTGGTTCACTCAATAGTGCATGTGACTCTTGATCTCAGGGTTATGGGTTTCAGCCCCATTTGGGGCATAGAGTTTACTTAAAAATAAAAAATAAAATCTAGAAAAAAAAAGGAGGGAGGGAAGGAAAATCATTCACCATAATCAGTGGGATTTATTCCTGGGATACAAGAGTGGTTCAAGATGAGCAAGTCAATCAATGTGCTACAACACACCAACAAGAGAAAGGATAAAAACCATATGATTGATCATTTTAATAGATGAAAAAAAACCCATTTAACAAAGTATAATATCCACTCATAATAAAAACCCTCAACAAAGTAGGTTTAGAGGGAATATATCTCAACATAATAAAGGCCATATATGAAAATACACAGCTAACACCATACTCAATGGGGAAAAATAAGGCCTTTTCTCCTAAGGTCAGGAACAAGAAAAAGATGTCCACTCTCCCCACTTTTATTCAACACAGTATTGGAAATCCTAGCCACAGCAATCAGATGGGAAAAAGGAATAAAAGGCATCTGAACTGGTAAGGAAAAAGTCAAACTTTCATGATTTGCAGGTGATATGATACTATATATAGCAAACCCTAAAGACTCCACCAAAAAAAAACCTACTAGAACTGATAAATGAATTTAGTAAGATCAGAGGATACAAAATCAATGTACGGAAGTGCACTGAATTTTTATACAGTAACAATGAAGCAGGAGAAAGAGAAAGCAAGAAAACAATCCCATTTACAATTGCACCATTAACAAAATACCTAGGAATATATTTAACCAAAGAGGTGAAAGACCTATACTCTATAAAACACTGATGAAAGACACTGAAGGCCACACAAACAGACATTCTGTGCTCATGGACTGGAAGAACAAGTATTGTTAAAATGTCCATACTACCCAGGGACTCCTGGGTGGCGCAGGTGGTTAAGCACACGACTCTTGGTCTGGGCTTGGACCATAATCTCAGGGTCCTGGATATCAAATCCCGCACTGGGCTCCAGGCTTTGCACAGAGTCTACTTGAGATTCTCTATCGCTCTCCTTCTGCCCCTCCCACTCATGCTCTCTCTCTCTCTAAAATAAAGGAATAGATTAAAAAAAAAAAATGCCCATACTACCCAAAACAATCTACGGATTTAATGTAATCCCTATCAAAATACCAACAGCATTTTTTTTCCAACAGCATTTTTCACGGAACTAGAACTATCCTAAAGTTTGTATGGAACCACAAAAGACCCCAAATACTAAAGCAATCTTGAAAAAGAAAAAGCTGCAATATCACAATTCCAGACTTCACATTCTATTACAAAACTGTAGTAATTAAAACAGTATAGTATTGGCACAAAAACAGACAAGAGAGATAAATGGGATAGAACAGAAATAAACCCAAATTTACATACATGGTCAATTCATCTTCAACAAAGGAGGTAAGAGTATGCAATGGGAAAAAGACAGTCTCCTCAACAAATGGTGTTGGGAAAACTGGACAGCTACATGCAAAAGAAAGAAACTGGACTGCTTTCTTACACCATACACAAAAATAAACTCAAAATGAATTAAGGACTTAAATGTGAGACTCAAAACCATAAAAATCCTAGAAGACAGCACAGGCAGTAATTTCTCTTACATTGGCTATAACATCTTTCTAGATATAGCTCCTGAGGCAAGGGAAACAAAAGCAAAAATAAACTACTGGGAAGGGCCTGTTTCAGTTAGAAGAGTATGTGGCTCTTGATCTCAGGGTTGTGAGTTTGAGTCCCACATTGGGTACAGAGGTTACTAGTAAAAATAAATAAACTTTAAAAAAAATAAACTGTTGGGACTACAAAAAAAAAAAATGAAAAATCTTCTGCATAGCAAAAGAAACAACTAACAAAACTAAAAGACAACCTACTGAATGGGAGAAAATATTTGCAAATGACATATTCAGTAAAGGGTTAGTACCCAAAATATAAAGAACTTATACAACTCAATACCAAAAAACCAAATGGTACAATTATGAAATGGGTATAAAGAACAGACATTTCTCCAAATAAGATTTACAGATGACCAACAAACACATGAAAAGATGCTCAACATGCTTTATCATCAGGGAAATGCAAATCAAAACAATGAGGTATCACCTTAAACTGGTCACAATGGCTAAAATCAAAAACACAACAACAAATGTTGTTTAAATTCAACATTTGTGTGGCCAACAGACACATGAAAAAGTGCTCAACATCACTCGGCCTCAGAGAAATACAAATCAAAACCACAGTGAGATACCACCTCACACCAGTCAGAATGGCTAAAATTAGCAAGTCAGGAAA
>CM052894.1:54436837-54480137 GCA_028534135.1 Potos flavus | reverse complement strand
GACATTGGGGAGGGTATGTGCTATGGTAAGTGCTGTGAAATGTGTAAGCCTGATGATTCACAGACATGTACCCTGGGGCAAATAATACATTATGTTAATAAAAATAAATAAATAAAAAATAAATTCAACATTTGTGGAGAAAAGGATGTGGAGAAAAAGGAACCCTCGTGCACCAATGCTAGGAAAGCAAAACTGGTGCAACTACTGTGGAAGACAGTATGCAGGTTCCTCAAAAAATTAGAAACAGCTACCCTATGATTCGGTAATCTCACTACTGAGTATTTACCCAAAGAATACAAACATGCTAATTCGAAGAGATATATACACCCTTATGCTTATTGCAGCATTATTTACAACAGCCAAATTCTGGAAGCAGCCCAAGTGCCCACTGATGGATGAATGGATAAAGAATATGTGGCATATATATATATATATATATATATATATATATATATATCAGAATATTATTCAGACATTAAAAAAAAGAATGAAATCTTGACATTTGCAATAATATGACTAGATCTAGAGACTATAACGCTAAGTGAAATAAGCCAGATAAAGACAAATACCATATGATTTCACTCATATGTGGAATTTAAGAAACAAAACAATGAACAAAAGAAAAAAAAGAGAGAAGCCAAAAAACAGACTTTTAATATAGAGAAAGGATGGTTACCAGAGGAGAGGTGGGTGTCCTGCCCCTTTCACAGCCAATATTCTAGTTTAACTCCAACTACTTTATGAGATGTAATAAAACAGCACATTGATAAGGAGCAATCTTCAACTACTGCTCCACAACTTAATACTTGTGTGAACGTGGGTAAATTATTTAACTTCTTCATGCTGCATTTCCTTAATCTGTGCAAAGGAATTGACAGCAGTACCTATCTCACATGGTTTTGTGAGGATGAAATATATTAATAAATATAAAGATTCAGTACAAGTGCCTCATGTATAGTAAGCTCTATGTTTCATAATTATTTTCTCTGCCTCCAATCATTTTTTTCTCTAGCTTACCTACTATTGCCAGGCTAATTTTCTTAGAACAATTCCTTTTGTCATCTCACTTTATTAACGTAAAATACCATGACTACCTTCTGAATGAAGATCAAGCTTCTAAGTCTCACATTTATAGTTCTCCATTACCTAGTCCAGGAGTAAGCAAAATATGGCCTACAAGCTAACCATCTGTTTTTATACAAAAACTTTTATTGAAATATAGCTATTCTCATTAATTTATTCATTGTTCATGAATGTTTTCTCACATAGATATCAGAGTTGAGCAGTTGTGACACAGCCTGTAAGGGCCTCAAAACATAAAATGTTTACTTTCTGGACCTTTACAGAAAATATTTGCCAATTGCTGACCTAGTTCAATCTCTATCTATACTATCTGCAAAGTATATTTAGCATGCTTAAAATGGAACTTTTTTTTGGGGGGGATACTTGCTTGTCTCAAGTTCCCTATTTTATTAATATCTAATAAGTATTTATTACCGCTTTATTACATGCCACACACTGATCCAGGGACGCGTAAACAGTGGGGGATAAAAAGAAAACCCCAACTTTCATAGAGCATATTTTCTTTTGGAGGGCACTAAACCAAAAATAAGAAAGCATACACATAAGTATATGTCAGTTGGTAACTGCTATGAAGAAAAACAGAGGTGTCTAGGATGACAGAATGGCAGAAGAGTCGGATGCTAATTTAGATATGATGACTTTCTAATGAGGAAACATTTTTAATAGAGGCTTAAATTAGAGAGTGACCCACAGGAATGCTTTGGGGGAAATGCAATCTGGGAACATAGGGAACTCAACCCTAAGAGTGGGTGCCTCTTTAAATTTGCACCCTAGGTGCCTCATTTGCCTCACTCTAGTCGCAAATCCTGCTGCCAGTAACTTATAACTAGAATATATAAAGTCTTCCTACGAAATAAAAAGACAATCCAAATTTTTAAATAGGTATAAGACTTGATCAGGCATTTCAAAAAAAATGGGAGAGTATGCATGCTCATCAATAAGTATATGAAAAGTCACTAAGCAAATTACTCATCAATGAAATGTAAATTAAAATTACAATAGCTCCTATGGGATACCCATGAGAATGACTAAAATATCCAGGTGAATCCAACTTTACTCAGAAGCCAAAACCTGGAAACAACCCAAATGCCCATCATTCATTCAAAGGACAGCTAAATAGTAATATATTCATACAATGGGATACTACATGGCAAAAAAAGAATGAACTTCTGGTAAATTTAATAATGCAGATGAGCATATTAGTTCTCTAAGGCTGTATTAACATACCTGGTGGCTTAGAAAAACAGACTTATTCTCTCACAGTTCTGGAGATGAGAAATATGAAATCAAGTGTCCTCAGGGTCATGCTTCCCTTTAAAGGTAAGGAAAAATTCTCCTCCTCCAGAGCCTAGGGAGAGAGTGTGGCCCTGCCAACAACTTGATTTCATACTTCTGGCCTCCAGAATTGAGAAAATAAATTTTTACTATTTCAAGCCACCAAGTTTGCAGTGATATGTTACTGCAGCCCCGGAAAACTAAGACTGGGAATTTCACAGGTATTATAAGATTTAAAAGCCACTGCATTAAAAAAAAAAAGAAAAAAGCTACTTCATGATTCCATTTATTTCAAGATTTATTTATTTTGAGAGAGAGCAAAGCATACACACACAAGCACGGGGAGGGGCAGAGAGAGAGGCAGAATCTCAAGCATATTCCACACTGAGTGCAGAGCTCAACATGGGGCTCAATCCCAGATCATGACCTGATCTGAAATCAAGAGTTGGATGCTTAACTGCCTGAGCCACTCAAATGCCCCTGAAGTTCAACAATAGGCAAATTTCATCCATAGTGACAGAATTAGTGGAATAGAGGAGGAGCAGTATAGACTGGGAAGGGGTAATTGGGTAAGGATGGTACATTAGAAACATTCTATATTTTGATGTGGATGGTAGTTACATTAGTAGATAAAAATGTATTTTTTTAAACTAAAGAATAGCGTATATTCTGTATAATTTTTAAAAAGAAGTAATAGACCACAACACAAAGATATACCATCAAAATAATCACAAAAACTTGCTATTAAATTATGATTGAAGACTTACTAGTTCAGAGCTATCTTAAGACTTAACCCTGGGGCGCCTGGGTGGCTCAGTGGGTTAAAGCCTCTACCTTCGGCTCAGGTCATGATCTCAGGGTCCTGGAATCGAGCCCCACATCGGGCTCTCTGCTCAGCGGGGAGCCTGCTTCCCCCTCTCTCTCTCTGCCTGCCTCTCTGCCTACTTGTGATCTCTCTCTAATAAATAAAATCTTTAAAAAAAAAAAGACTTAACCCATTGTAATCAGGCACACTGAAAGATAAATAATTTCCAAATACTTAGTCTCATCTTTCAATATATGTGTTTGTGTATTTATCTGAAAGAGATAATAGGAAAATAGATCAAAGACAAGCACTCTTCAATATTTTGATTTGACAGCACTGTTTGGACTTAAACAGTTTTGGTGCTGAATACCAGTATGGGTTATTTATGTTTTGCCATCTTAAATATGTTAAGGATGAAATAAATTTACCTCTGTTAAATAACATTTTTTAAATGAACATGCTCTAGCTTAATACGTATAGATTTTTAATATGAGTTTCCTAGGCAGAGTCTTACAAAATAGAGACACAATCTCATATTGCAGGAACATTTTATGTAAACAGTTACAACTCTTGGGAAGGAGGAAATCTTAGATTCATTTAATAAAATAGTTAGCTAAACTCCCTTCTGGGGGGAGAAAAGTCCTTTACAGCTGCCTTATGCTGAACCTACTCTTTCCTGCTTGCTAGGAGACAAAAAATGGTATCAGGAGATAATGGCAGAGGAGCTATGCAAGCTATGGGTAAGAGAAACAGAGAAGAATGCTAAGAAATCTAAGTAAAGCAGTTCTCTTAACTTCAGCAAGCATTTACACTTTTCTCCCTCGAGTCAGATTAAAAGCTGAATGGAGGACAGTCACAAATTTTTGTGATGAAAATTAGGATTCAAAATTACAAACACAATGAAATTCCACATCAGTGAAGAAAAATAAAAAGTCGATTGACTATCCATACCTGAAAGAGAACCAGAGTAAAAGAACACCAGGTACTGAAAAGAATGAAAAGTACACACTTTTACAAAGATAACTCTATTTCTTAAAATGAGCTGAATACTACATGTCCTTCCAAAACTATTATTAAGAAAACTTAATTTAATAGAAAATCTTCACTACAAACCTTTTTTTCTCTTTAAAAAGCATACTTGAGTCTCTGTGTTATATTTTCCAGTCTAGAAATTTCAATTTAGAGATCTAAAGGACTCTTTAATTTCCTAAGCTAGAACTTTACTCACAGCTTTCTCATGGCTCTCATAAAGGGAGCACTCTGCCCAAAAGATGATTGTGATTCTAATATCTAGAGATACAAGAAAGATGTAAGTATAAAAAAAATCACTTCATCTAATATACAAAAAAACCGCACAAAAAAACCCAAAAAACTATTCCATTAGTAAAACAAAAAAAGCCAGTAGTGTCGGATGAATGGTAAAACAACAGGTTAGTCTTCTAACCAAAAGTCTTCTAACCAAAGACTTCTAACAAGTTAGTCTTCCCAAAAAGGCTTTAAGATCAGATGCATTTTTCCCTGCTGTTGTCAACTCTACAACCTAATCCCCTCTTAAAATACAACTCCATTCCAGTGCTTTTGAAAATGAGTTAATGTAGCAATGTGGGTATAAGTAAGAATATGGTTACCTACCAAATCTCACTTAAGAACATAATTTTTCTTCACATAAAATGACTTACCTAAAACTTTAATATTAGTATGTAATATCACAGTATTATAGACAGATCAGAAACACTTCATTAGAATTTTACCTATAAACTTTAGTGCCCTAAAAATAAATAAATAAACAAACTTTAATATCCTACCTATATATTTTAAAGCCACCAGTTTGCTATAAATTATATAACCTTTCCCACCTAATAAAACCTTACACATGACTTTTGTAAGAAAGCACTAATATGAAAGGTTACCGTAGTGTGGTAACATTACTAGAGGAATAATGATCTATATCGTTTTCTTTAACGCTTTTATATACAAACATGAAACTGGTTATCACTTACAGTGCAATGGATACTGGCCATTAGTTTTAGGTTCATATTGATTCAACAAAACTATAGCACAGATGTTTGATTTTTTAAGTTTTGGTTTAGCATATTCTTGGAACTTCTGATACCGAATCTATTGAATGTATGACTTTAACATCATTTTTATTTTTCAAGGCGACACATAAGCACATACCGACAATTTAATCATAACTTCATCATAAACCTTTATTTAGAAGACTAACTCAGTATATAAACCTAAGGCATACCTAATTATTACAAAACCATAAAATGGAACTATAAAAGATTATATTACTTTAACTTTCCTTAAAATGAAATTTTTTGCACATCTGACACAATAAAAAGCAACTGCGATGCCCTATGGAATAGCAGCACCTGCAGGGAAAGATCCAGTCTACCAACTGTTGGTACTATCAATTCACTACTTGATTCTCAAACATCAAGGCACTCCTTCCCCCGCCTTCCTGTATACTCAATCAATGAAACTGCAGAAAACAGAGCTCAGAGTGTTCACGCTGAACTCCCACAACTACACAGCTGAATCCGGTACATCTTCTAAAAATCCTGTCCTTCTGAGAACAGGCTTTTACACACAATTGTGCAGCATCTTGCTCTGGAGTTCCACAGAAGATAAATATTCCATGATACACTTAACCTCTGTAAAAGAGTCTATATTTTTAAAGGATACTTACAATTAAATAAAAACTAGATAAGAACACTAAAATAAACTTGCAATGTTTAAACTGCACAAGGAAAAATATGACCAAGAAAAAAAATTACTTATTTCAACCCTTAGCAATATTTTACAGGCAAAAATATTTTCAATAAGAATGTAAAATATTATTAACTCCAACAATAATGATTTCCTTAGTGTATTTTTTATAAGTCAACATGTAAAAATCACCTGAACTGTAATCAATGATCTGAGAAAAATAATCTATCTTGTTTTGTCAATATTTTAATGTGTTTTTAATATTTTAGAAAAATTTGATATTACAAAAAAAGTTTAAAATTTCTTTGGCATGTTACTACACCTAAAGATCTGTCAAATAAGGGAGAAAACTCTCTAGTCAGCTGATCATGGTGTGCTGGAAATATCTCAAACATCTGCTGAAGGTCAGATTTCCACTGCATGGAAGCAATCAATGGAACTACACAATTCTCCAAGCACTAAAAGAAGCTAAACAAAGAACATTATTTTACATAAGTAACAAAACATAACCCTAGCTTTGTAATAAACTGTAGCAAAGTCTATCTCCTTCCCCACAGAATTCCTACATTTAAAATATGGTTATAATATTCTATTTGCATTTTATTTTAAAATTGTGTTTATTATGTTCATGAAGTATGTATATAAAACTTCATACCTTCCATTTGGTAAAAAATTATATAAGCAATTTTGTAATTTCACACTCCAAAAAAGCGCTATATATCTAAATGAAATTTTAAGGATAATTTAAATGTAATGATAAGTATTTATAGGTTTCTTTTAAACAAGTATGAAAACATAATAGCAGGCCACTTATTTCAGTGAGAATGATTCATTTTGCAACTAATTCACATTAAGATGACTGAGTTTATAAGAAGTTATATTGTTGTAACTAAACTTGTCATTCAGATTTTTCTATGATCACAGAGACTGATGTCACTTACTTTAAAAAAATTTTGATCCAAATCACTTTGAACACATTCTATACTCTACAACTATGGAAACTTGATTGATTGTTTAAATAAGTAATGAAACACAACAGGTTACCAAAGAATTATAAATATTATAAGAATCACTGTCAATGTACATATTTATGAGATGTACTACTTTATTGGATCTTCTATTTTTTAAGAACAGAAATTAAAGCTTGGAGCTCCTGGCTGGCTGACCCAGTTAAGTGTCTGCCCTCAGCTCAGGTCATGATCTCAGGAGATCCTGGGTTCGAGCCCCAAATCAGGCTTCCCACTCAGTGAGGAGTCTGCTTCTCCCTCTCCCTCTGCTCCTCCCCCCTGTTCGTGCTCTCTTTCTCCCAAATAAATAAATAAAATCTTTAAAAATATGTATTAAAGCTAAAATTAAAAGTTAAAGTATTTTTCCTCTCAAGGTACTACTCTATGTGTTAAACACTCAAATTGCTGTCAAAGTTTTACACTGTAGTTATAAAATGATGAAATATTTTTAAATATAAAAATGTGCCCTTTTATATAAGCCTATCTAATTATGAATGGACAGTTTTCAATCTTAGATTAAAACGCTTTGCCAAAAGACTCTCAGAAAATTAGTGAGCAAAACATAAATGATCAAGTGACTATTTGAAGCTTTTTTTTAGAAGTTTAATGTTAATATTTTTAAGTAACACAGGAATCTTTTCTCATTTAAAAATATGTTAAAGCTACTAGGAAATAGGATGAAATCAAAAAACCCTGCTTGTGATTATGCTATATACTAATAAGGAACTATATTGTAGATATAAATTACAATACAGTGCAAAATAGAGAACTTTTTTTTTTTAAAGAAAGAGAGAGCATGTGAGGGAGTGGCAGACAGAGAGAATCCCAAGCAGGCTCCCTGCTCAGCAAAGGGCTGCAAGCAGAGCTCAACCTCAGGACTCTGAGATCATTACCTGAGCCGAAATCAAGAGTGAAATCAAGAGTCTGATGCTTAACCAACTGAGCCACCCAGGAGCCTCAGAGAGAACTTACTTCTAATGAGACTATTGTTAAGGAAAGTTGGGCCCAATCCCAGCAAAACAACTAAATTAAGACAGATGTGGTCAAGTTAGAACTACCAAGTTTTTATTTTTCAATGAACTCAACTATTTAGATTATAATTTTGCTCTAATAATCTTCACTATTTTACGTAGGATTATAATTTAATTCTAAGAAAGATTTATATTGGTCTATGCTAAATATTTTCCATGAATATTATCATCATAAAAAGATAAGTTCCCAAGTGATGCTGATGGTACTGCTCTAAGGCTCACACTTAGAAAATTGCCATACTAGAGGGTATCTGTAACATGCGTCCTGACAAAATATCTAATCTATCTGGCACACAGTTTTCAAATTAATCTTTCTTTAACAAGACTTAAAAAGCACTAAACAGTTTTTCAGAAATCCCTCCATGGTTTCCCACTGCAAACAGCATAACATCTAAATTTATTAAGACTAGTACTGAAGGTATTAGAAGAAATAAAGCCATTAAACTATTCATCTCATTTTTCTTTGATGGCTAAAAGGAAAGTCTGTCTACATATTTTTTAAAGCCATGCTAAAACCACTCAATATTTTCTATGTACTTATGTATCAGGCACTGCCAGGAGTGGAGTTATAAACAGTAAACGCGGGGCGCCTGGGTGGCTCAATGGGTTAAAGCCTCTGCTTTCAGCTTAGGTCATGGTCTCAGGGTCCTGGGATCGAGCCCCACATCGGGCTCTCTGCTCAGCAGGGAGCCTGCTTCCCCCTCTCTCTCTGCCTGCCTCTCTGCCTACTTCTGATCTCTCTCTGTGTCAAATAAATCAATAAAATCTTAAAAAAAAAAAAAAAAACAGTAAAAGCTACCTCTAACTAAAGGACAACAAACAAATAACCAAAATACCATATAGGAGTTTTGCTTTCTGCATAATTCATATCATCATCTCTGTAACAATTAAAATGCTAGATAAAGTACATTTCGAGTTTGTGTTTTTTTAAAGCTGACTGCTAATGAATGCTAATAAGATAAAGAGGATTATTGAGTCAAGAACCTGAAGAGGTAAAAAACCCATAGATAGATGGAGCACTGTCAGCTACTCTTGCTCTGAAGTTCAAAGTACAAGCAATACAACAAGTTGCAAACTTATATGGTGGTCTCCCTAAGGCCACATCTAACAAAGTCCATTATCTAGAGTCTACCAAAGGTAAGAACCATGGTAACTCCCCTAACTGGATCAGAACTCTGAAAGGGAGCAAGAGTGACCCAGAATTAAAACACTTCTTGCATGGTCTGAAGCCTACCTTTGAGTAATAAAGACCGTCAGAAAATCTCAAATGACACTTAGAATAAGATATTTAATTGGACTACTGTCACCAGGTACCTGGGTGAATCAAATACAAATTCTCTATGGAAAAGATAGTACCATCCTAGACATTAAGTTATTCCTACAACTCATTTTTCAAATAAGGAGCCCATCACACAAATAAAACCAAGCACATGAGAAGGCAACATGAAGAAAAACCAGCAGAATCGAATGAACAAAAAAAATTATTTAAAGTATTCTTGTGAAAACAAATGCCAACAAACATACTACATATCAAAATTTGTAGAATGCAGCTAGTGAACTACTAAAAAGAAAAATTTAAAGGCTTAAATGCCTTTTAATGTATTAATGCCTTTATGTATTAATAAAGTATTAATGTATTAATGCCTTAAATGCCTTAAATGCCTTTAATGTATTAATGCCTTAAATGCCTTTTAATATATTAAAAAAGAAGAAAGGCTGGGAAATAACAAGATTCCATCGCGAGAAATTAGAAAGAAAATCACAAAATAAGCATTCTATGAAAGGAAAATAAATATCAGAGTAGAAATTTATAAAGTACAAAACAAACATTCTATAAAGAAGATTGACAAAACCAAAATGGGCATTTTCGAAAACATTAGTGAAACTAATACACCTCTGGTGAGATTAATGCGGAAAAAAAGGTAGACACTACAGAATGAAAAAGAGGACATCAAAGTGGCAGACCTTTACTGTTTAGAGACATAAACTCCGATGGCAAAACTATAGAGCAAAGCAAGAAAAATCTATTGCCATGAAAATCAGGATGGCAGTTACTTCCAGGTAGAAGAAAAGAACTGTGATGACTGTGGGGGGAAATGGTGGAGCTTTTGAGTACTGGCAATATTCTACTCCTTGATCTGGAGGGTAGTTACACAGGCATTTGCTTTACATAATTAATTAAGCTATACAATTTCTACTTTGTACGCTTTTCTCTATGACATGTTATTGTTAGGAATTGAATCGTGTCTTCAAAATTCCTTATTGAAGTTGTAACCTCCAACGTGACCATATTCAGAGACAGGACCTTTAAGGACATAATTAAATGAGGTCATATGGGTGGGGCCCTAATCCCACAGGTCTGGTGTCCTTAAAAGAGGTAGAGACAACAGACCCCTCCGCACCCACCATTAGTACAGAGGAAAAGCAATGTGAGGACACAGCAAGAAGCTATATATCTGTACCCCAGGAAGAGAGCCCACACCAGAAACCAATTTTGACAACACCATGATCTTGGACTTTTGACCTCCAGAACTATAAGAAAATAAATTTTTGTTGTTTAAGCCACCCTGTCTATGCTTTTTGTTACGGCAGCCCTAGCAGATCAATACAGTTATGTTCTATATTTTGAAAAGTAAAAAAAAAATAGAAGGTGACAGGTGTCAAAATAAAAATTTAATGAAATTTTGGGTACCATGGAGGAAGTAATAGCTATTTATTATAAAATTATTTTAGAGGCGCCTGGGTGGCTCAGTCTGTTAAGCATCTGCCTTCAGCTTGGGTCACGATCCCAGAGTGTTGAGATCAAGCCCGAGTGGGAGCAGGGAGCCTGCTTCTCCCTCTCCCTCTGTCTGCTGCTCCCCATGCTTGTGCTCTCTAATAAATAAATAAAATGTTGAAAAATAAAAAAAATTAAAAAATAAAATTATTTTAACTGCAACAATTATTTTAAAAGAACACTTGCTATTGCCCACCCTCACACAGCAACTAAATAGATTTATCTTACCCTTTTCACACTTTTCTTATATTTCCTCTACCTTAAATATTTTTCATTCAGTCTAAACCCTTTTCTCCAGTTGACCTAGTCAAATAAGATTAAATGTTGTATCCAACTCGCATACTACATGGAGAGCAGCTGGACAATGATATGCCTCCTGAATGTGATTATCATGAAAAGAAACAGTGAAACTTGGGAAGGTAATTAAAATATTGGTCATAAAAAAATAGTCAAAAAATCTAAGGTCTTGCTATTGCATACTAAAATGGGGCAGTTTAGTGAAAAGGTATTCTTGTCCTTCGTTGTAAGATAGATACAACATAAAATTTATCATTTTAGCCATTTTTAAGTTTATAATTCAGTGGCATTACTTTCACACTGTTGTGCGACCATCATTACTGTCTTTTTTCAAGACTTCTTTATCCAAGAAACTCCTTTTTTTTTTTTAAAGATTTTATTTATTTATTTGAGAGAGAGAGAGCACAGGTGGGGTGAAGGGCAGAGGGAGAAGCAGATTCCCTGCTGGGACTCAGGATCATGATCTGAGCCAAAAGCAGATACTTAACCGACAGAGCTACCCAGGCACCCCACAACAAACTATTCGTAAGCAGTAACTCCCCATTTGGCTCTCCCCTCAACTCCAGGTAACCTCTAATATACCTCTGTTCCTATGAATTTGCTTATTCTAAATATTTCACGTAAGTAGAATCATACAGTATTTGTCCCTTTGTGTATAGCTTAGTTTACTTAGAGTATTTTTAAGGTTCATTCATGTTGTAGTAGGTATCAGATTATCATCCCTTTTCATGGCTTTGTAATATCCCACTGAATCTATTACCACATTTTATTTATCCATCTATCTTTTGTTGGGTATTTAGGTTGTTTCTGCCTTCTACCTATTGTAAATAATACTGCAATGAAGATGGGCATACAAGTATCCGTTTGAGTCTGAGCATTCAATTCTTTGAGACATTCCTAGGAGTGAAATTGCTGAGTCATGCAGTAATTCTGTTTAGCTTTTTGAGGAACCACCAAACAGTTTTCCATATTGTCTACACCATTTTTTACATTCCTACCAACAATGTATGCAAGTTCCAATTTTCCACATCCTCACCAACACATGTTATTTTGTGGTTTTTTTGGTTTGTCTTATGGGTGGTTTTTCTTGTTTTTTAAAAGTTATAACCAATCCTAGGAAGTGTGAAGTGGTAGTACATGGTGGTTTTGATTTACACTTCTCCAATGACTAAAGATAATTGAGGACTTTTTCTTGTGCTTATTCGCTATTACTATACCATCTTCTTTGGAGAAATTTATTTAAGTCTTTTCCCCACTTTTATTTTATTTTTATTTAAAGATTTATTTATTTACTTATTTGTCAGAGAGAGAGAGAGCATGCGCACAAGCAGGAGGAACAGGAGGCAGAGGGAGAAGCAGGCTCCCCGCTGAGCAAGGAGACCGATATGGGACTCAATCCCTGGACCCTGGGATCAAGACCTAAGCTGAAGGCAGATGCTTAACTGACTGAGCCACCCAGGTGTCCCTCTTTTTCCCATCTGTTACTGAGTTTTAGAAATTCTTTGGGTATTTTGGATACTAAACCATTATCAGATATATGATCATGTATACTTTTGAAATGAAGAACACAACATTTTTCATATAAAATATTTTATCTATAAAGAATAGTGTCATTTTAAAGTGGCTTGCTCCGATTTTTCTAAATGACTAATGAGATAAGAGAAAATATTATTAGTCTCTGCCTCGGGCCCTGGTAAAGAACTGCCAAAACCTTGTAATTTCCTAAGTGATAAAAAAACAAGGAGCATCTCTCATTCTCATATTTGTCTTTGACTATCCCTAACACAGTTCTCCTAAAACCCTTTTAAATTCCTAAACGGTAAGTGCACTAGAAGCATCTTTTGTTCTATTAAGGCAACTCTGAGTAGGCTCCTAGATAGATGGAGACTGGCAAACAGAAAATCCAAGACAGGATAGAAGCTTGAAATTTTCAGCCCCACCCATCATCCTTCAGACATGGAGAGGAGCTAGAAATGGAGTTAATAATTGATCATGCCTACATGAGGAAGCTTCCATAAAATTCCAATAGTACAGTGTTGAGAGAGCTTTCGGTTGGTAAATACGTCCACATCAGGAGGGCAATGAACCTAAATCATGAGGATGACAGCTCCTGTACTTGGGACCCTCCTAAACTTCACCTTATGTATCTCTTCTCCTGGCTATAAAGTTAAGTAAATCTCCCTGAGTTTTGTGAGCAGCTCTAGCAAATTAATCAACCTAAACGAGGAAGAAGGTAATGAGAACCTCTAATTTGTAGCTGTGATTTATAAGAAATATATATTTGGTCATATATATTTGGTCTTCATCCATAGTTCCCAAAAACAGTTTGGAGCCATAAAGATGAAATGGGTGTCTTGTTATAATAAAGGTGATTTGGGATCCCACCAAGGGCTGGGGGCTGGTGGCCAGGAGGATCAACCATGTGATTAGAGGGTTGGACCTTTCAATTCTACCCTCTAAACCTCTAGGGAGGGAAGAGGGGCAGGAAGTTGAATCAGCCAATGACCAATGACTTTATCTATCATCACTATGTAATGAAACCCACATAAAAACCCAAGAAGACAGCTTTTGTGTGTGTGTGTGTGTGTGTGTGTGTGTGTGTGTGTGTGTGTCTTTTTTAGACTTGAGAAACCAGAACACTTTCATGTACCACTGAGCCACCTCCCAAGTTCCACGAGGACAGAAGCTCCTTTGTTAGGACCTTGCCCTATGTATCTCTTCGTCTGGCTATTTATTTGTATCCTTTATCGTATCCTTTAATAAACTGGTAAATGTTTAAATGTTTCCCTGAGTTCTGTGAGCTGCTCTAGTAAATTAAACGAACCCAAGGAGGAGATAGTTGGAACCTCCAATCTGTAGTTGGTCTGTCGGAAGCACAAATAACAGCCTGGTGCTTGTAACTGGCATCTAAAATGGGGGATGGAGGAGCAATCTTGAGGAATGAACCCCTAACCTGTAGAATCTGATTCTATCTTGAGTACAAAGTGTCAGAATTGAGTTGAACTCTCAGTCATCCCACTGGTGTCCAAGAACTGCTTGGTGTCGTGTGTACGTGTGCAGCAGAACCAGCCCTCCCTCGCTGGAATTGGATCTGGGAACCTTAAAAGAGTTGCCAAGTCAGATACATAAAAGATTATGTTCAAGGGGCACCTGGATGGCTCAGTCGATTAAGCATCCAACTCTTGATCTTGGCTCAGGTCATAATCTCAGGGTCTGGGATCAAGTCCTATGTTGGGTTTCACACTAAACCTGGAGTCTGCTTGTCCATCTCCCTCTGCTCCACCCCCTGCTTGTGCTTCCTCTCTCTCAAATAAATAAGTAAATAATATCTTAAAAAAAAAAATAAAGATTATGTTTTAGAGCTGGGTCTGGGAACCCTAAAAGAGTTGACAAGTCAGACAGATAAAAGATTATGTTCAAATAAATTATACAGTTAACCCCTGAACAACACAGCAGTTAGGGTATGAACCCCACACAGTTGAAAATCCATGTATAACTTTTGATTCCCCCAAAACTTTACTTATAGTCTACTACTGATCAGAAGTCTTACCGATAACATAAACAGCTGATTAACACATATTTTGTACATTATATGTATTACATACTGTATTCCTACAATAAGTAAGCTAGAAAGAAGAGAATGTAAGGAAGAGAAAAAACATTTATAATACTGTTCTTTATTTATCAAGAAATCCACATATATGTGCACTTGCACAATTCAAACCCACGTTAAGGGCTGTGTACTGATTTACAAACAACAACCACTTCTCAACCCTTTAACAAAACATTTAAAAAGGTTTACCATTATATTCCATTCTAAAAGACCAAATTAATTATTGAAGAGGTTAAGAGAATAAAAAAAAAAAAAAAGAATGGGGAAAATACATGGGTAAGACTAATGCACTAAAACACCTAAGAATGACATATTTATTGTTTTAGAAGCAGCACCATAATGAAAAATAAGATGGTCCAGCCTATAGCTCTAGGAGGCTTTTCCCAAAGAACCACAACCTCTGGTTGTATACTCAATATTTATGGTTAAGTGAAACCAAACTCAATCTCTAACTAAAATTACCTCTAAATTCTCCAAGAATAGGGGACATCTATCCATCCCCAATACCCACCATAATAATTGGCACTAAAAAAAAAAAAATGAGATAGAAGGGTACAAAAGCTTTAAAAGATCAGATGCAAGTTTTTTGTCTTTTTTTTTAAGATTTTCTTTATTTAAGAGAGAGCAAGAGAGAGAGAAGGTGGAGGAACAGAGGGAGAGGGAGAGAGAGAATCCTAAGCAGACTGCACTGAGCACTGAGCCCGACTCAGAGCTTAATCCCATCACCCTGAGATCATGACCTGAGCAGAAATCAAGAGTCAGACACTTAACCGACTGAGCCACCCAGGTGCCCCCAGATGCAAGTTCTAATACACAAACATAGAAGCCATGAGGCCAGCTACAAATTTTAGAGCTTTCAACTATACCTCAAAACAGAAATACACAGACTTTGAATACCTAAGAAAATGCCTTCTAAAATGCCATCGGCATCTCTTAAGTTAACTTTCATGGCAATCATAAAACTAACTGCATGCTTTTCTTACACTAAGAAACTTGATTAAGAAAACGTGATGCTGGGCGCCTGGGTGGCTCAGTTGGTTGCGCGACTGCCTTCGGCTCAGGTCATGATTCCGGAGTCCCCGGATCGAGTCCCGCATCGGGCTCCCTGCTCTGCGGGGAGTCTGCTTCTCCCTCTGACCTTCTCTCCTCTCATGCTCTCTCACTTTCTCTCTCTCAAATAAATAAATAAATAAAATCTTAAAAAAAAAAAAAGAAAACGTGATGCTTTCACTAACTGACCTAGGCTCTTATTTGATTATCAACCAACCAGAGGCTACAAACACAATAAAAATAATTTCTTTTTCTACATATAAAGATCTTAAATAAGAGCTTAACTTTGCTAAATATGTGGAAGTCAAAAAACAACGATGGCTTGACTGTGACGGAAGATACAGTAATTCAATTGTATCATTCACAATCATGATGGATAATTGAAACAGACCCCAAACTCAAACTCTACTGGAAGCAAGGCAGGTAACAAATTAAGTGAATTCTAAAATAGGGAAAAGGAACTAACAATCTAAAGAAGGTATGCCTTGACTAACGCAGGAAACTTTGCAGCTCCAGCTAACTGCTGAAATGACAATTTCAGACAATGTTACCAGTGTACAATTTATTAAGAGAATCCTTAGATCCAAGTTTTTATGTTAAATTCCTCAATATTTAACTTAACATTTAAACCAGTAAAACACTTCTACAGGCCACTATTCACAACCTTGGAGCTAATATATATTAAGTACTTTTCATGTACATTTTATAAAAACTTTAATGGCAAAAATCTAAAAATATGATGAACTAACTTTTGCTTTGAGCCAAGATGAATTAACAGGGTCTGCATTTATCATCCTGTCTGAAACTGCCAAAAGTCCAGAGAAAAAAATAGATAAAACAATAATTTTCAAGATAGTGAACATAAGGCAACAAAGGATGATGAATTCTCAAAAATGGGACACAGGTTAGGTAACCTTTCCAGTTACAGCAACTTATTTACCGGTGAGAGTTATACGCCATCATGCAAAGAAGGAGGAAACCACATGGAGCCTAAGAATTTCTGTAAATTGAGGCACGCCAAGGTGTAAGAGTTGCAAAACACAACACCAGGGAGGAAAAAGCCACCAAGAGAAAGATCACCGGAGAAGCACCCTAAGCACTGAGCTAAATAAGGTCTGACAGCCCATGTTTAATTAAGAAATTAAACAAAGGTAGGAGAAAACAAAAAACCTAAGAGGATTAGAGAGGGGAATTCCCAAAGCTCATATGAGCCTGGTATATTTCCTCTTCCCAATAGTAAGAGTGATTAGCCCTAGACTAAAAGCTACTCTGTTTGTAACTAAAAAAAATCTTAAAAACAACACCCCAAAGATCAAAGTGTTTCCAAGTAACTTAACTTCATCCCAGGAAAAAAACCTCCAAAATATTTATAGGAATACAAAAAAATCCAGTATATGACAAGGTAATATTTACAAAGTCTGGCGTTCAATTAAAAATTACCAGGCATCCATAGGGTGCCTGGGTGGCTCAGTTGATTAAGCGCCCAACTCTAGGTTTTGGCTCAGGTCATGATCTCATGGGTGGCAGGATACAGTCCCCTCCACTGGCCCCCACCCCTGCCCCAGGGCGAGCTCTGCACTTTGAAGATTCTCTCCCTCTGCCCCTCCTGACTCGAGTGCACACTCTCTCCTATATAAATAAATCTTTAAAAAAAAATTACCAGGCATCCAAAGAAGTAGAAAATATGACCCATATGGAGAAAAAAAATTATTCAATCAAAAACAACCCAAAAAGAATACAGGTGATAAAATTAATAGACAATTAGTACATGAGATTTAAACATTTAATGACTATATTCCACATGATGAAGAAGTTAAAAGATTAAACATTTTATGTATAGACTTAACAAGGTATTTTTTAAAATAAAACACAAATAGAAATTCTAGAGAAGAAAACTATGATGTCTAAGATGAAAAATACACTGGATGAGACTAAGAACACATGCAATATTACAAAAGAAAATACTAGTGAAATTGAAGAGACAAAAAGGAACAGAAACTATATGAAATTAAACACAAAGTAGGAAAAGACTGGGAAAAAAAGAGTTGTGGGACAACTTAAAGCTGAATAATATATGTTTAACTGGATTCCCTGAAGGAAAGAACTAAGGGAGAAAAACAATTTTGAAAAGTTAGACAAAAGTTTTTACAAATCTGATGGAAACTAAATATGCAGATCAAAAAAGCTCAATTAAATTCAACCTCAAGAAACAGGAAGAAATCAACACCAAGGTCAATCATATAACTAAACTGCTTAAAATCCCTGATGAAGAAAATCTTAAAAATAGCCAGAGAAAAGAGAAGACATGTTATATACAAAGAAATGTAATTTGTTTTCTGAAACACTGAAAAGAAGATAACAGAACATCTTTGAAGCAATAAAATTAAAAAACCATGAGCTTAGAATTCTATATCCAGTGAAAAGAAACTATTTATAAATAAATAAATAAATAAACTATTTAAAAGGTGGAACAATACTTTCACAGATGTGCACAAGCTGAAATAATTCATTATCAGCAGGTTTGCTCTACAAGAAATATTAAATATCATTTGACCCAACAGATAAATCCCTCCTTTTAAATATTTTTTTCCTTTTGGCTTTCTGAACATCACTTTCTCCTGGTTTTCCTTACTTCCTTGGCCCTTCTTTCTTACTTATCTAACCTTTAAGTATTACTCCAGGTCTCAATCTTTAGGTGTCTCTATCTACATTCACTCTCTACATCAAGTCATCCACTTTCATAGTTTTTAATGCTATCTATATAATGAATACTCCTAGATAGATTCTCCAGTCAGACCTCTCTTGAACTAATAGAGTAGTTTGACCAACTGCCTACACTTCATTTGAATGTTCAATAAACTCACACTTGACATATCTAAAGATCAAATTTAGTATCCCCACTACAACCATGGAATCTGCTCCTCCACCATCAATGCCATTTGAGGAAATGGCAACTCTATCTTTCCAGTTGCTGGAGTCCAAAACTTTAGGGCTTATCTGTAATTCCTATCTTTCTCTCATATCAGAAGCAGTTCAGCAACCCACTCTATCAATTCTGTGTTTGAAATAAATGTGAATTTGAGCATTTCTCACTATCCCTATCACTGCTAATGACCATGGTCCAATTCCTTACAACTGGAACATTACAAGTGCCTAATTGCTCTCCCCGCTTCTGTTCCTGCCAGATACTCCAACAGTATACTCTCAACAAAGCAGGCAGAGTGATCCTTTTGAAACCAAGTCCCTTATGCCTTCCTATCTCACCCAAAGAAAAGGCCGTAATCCTTACAATAACCTATAAGGACCTTCAAAAAGTGCCTCCTTACCATCCTGTTACCCTTCTGGTCTTACTTCCTCCAACTTTCTCACTTTTCACTCCTTTCTAGCCATATTACCTTCACTGCTCCTCAAATATGTTTGGCCTCCCCCCATTCAGGAACTGTGTACTTGCTCTTCTCCATGCTTAAAATACCCTTACTCTAGATATCTGTATAGCTAGTCCCTTGTTTCCTTTAAGTCTTCACTCAAAAGTCACCTTCTCATAGAGGCATTCCCTGGCTATCTTACCTAAAATGTCACCTCCACCTTCCTCAGTTTCCATGCTTTATTCTCCTTTCAGGTATTCATCCATCTTACATACTACTTATCATACTTATTTATCATCTTTAGCTTGTATCTCCTACTGTAAACTAATTTCCATAAGGGCAACATTTTGTTCTATTTTAACTACTGTAACCTCCTGCCCCATGCCTGATATGTATAAGGCATGCAATATTTGTTTAATGCATTTTAACTCTAGAATCCACCCCCTGTACTTCAATTTTTAACTGCTATCCAACACCTATGAAAGATGAGCAGACAAGTGATATTCAAAGAAAATAGTACAGAAAATGATCTTCAATTATGAGATAAATTCAACCCTATTACTACATATTCAAAACTATCATTTTATAAAGCTAGATCTTTAAATCACTTTTTTCTCTATAGAAATAATATAGTAAGTTATGGTGTAATGTTCTGTCTATGGCTTTTACTGAGAATTACTATTTTTTAAAAGCCATATGAAGAACACCTCCACATAAAAGACAAAATCATTATAAATGACACCATTCATTTTTTTAATAAAGATTTTATTTATTTATTTGACAGAGAGAGATCACAAGTAGGCAGAGAGGCAGGCAGAGAGAGAGGGGAAAGCAGGCTCCCTGCTGAGCAGAGAGCCCGATGCAGGGCTCGATCCCAGAACCCTGAGATCATGACCTGAGCCGAAGGCAGAGGCTTTAACCCACTGAGCCACCCAGGCGCACAATGACACCATTCATTATGGCATTACACACTATTTAAAGGAAATAACTTTTGTTTTTTAACTCTTTAGAACTCGGAAAATCATTCTTTCAAAATTTGTTCATTATTAGCTAATAAAAATTTCTAGCCTACAATATATTTCTGACTCTTTCTGTCTCTACACATATAACAAATTTCAATATTAAACTAAACACCTAATTACCTCTAATTCATATATCTAAGTTTTAGAGTCTATTTATATTGAGCCCATATGAGTTTACATGGATTTTTTAAATGTCCTATTTGTAAATCTTATTGATAGTTGTCTTTAATAAGAGCCACCTCAATATCTTCTTTTTTTTTTTTTTTTAAGATTTTATTTATTTATTTGTCAGAGAGAGAAAGCACAGGCAGGCAGAGTGGCAGGCAGAGGCAGAGGGAGAAGCAGGCTCCCTGCTGAGCAAGGAGCCCGATGTGGGATTTGATCCCAGGATGCTGGAATCATGACCTGAGCCGAAGGCAGCCGCTTAACCGACTGAGCCACCCAGGCATCCCTCAAAATCTTTTATTCAGATAAGTAATTGACAAATATACTGTGTAATCCTCTAATGCTACCACATATATGAAAACAAGAAAAATAAATTATAAAAAAATATTTATAGGTCATGAAAATTACTTCACTGATATATATTATCAGTGATATATATAATACATATTATAATACTGCATTACAGTATTAATAAATTATAAATTTGTAATACTGTAATGTAATATAGTTATACTGCTAGTCCATAATCTATTTTTTAAGTAATTTGGCATTACTTAATTTCTCTACCAACTACAAGGATGATGGTACTACTATTAACTAGAAATAAGCAAGGGAATGAAATGCAATGATTTTACCTCAGGTGACAATGATGTATGAAAGCAACCTTACTTTACAAGGTACAAACAAAGAGAAAGGTGAGCACATTATAGAGAGGATCAGAATTATTAAGAGCTTAAAGATAATCTACTGCTAATAAAGGGAGTAGTATTTACACCAATAACGAAGTATAAACAGAGAATTACAAATAATCATCCAAGCATTCAGACTTTTATAAGACCTTATAAGATTCTTATTACATTCTTTTCCTGCAAAAGTTTCTACTTATTAAAGTTAAAATGCATTCTTTGAGCATCTACCAAATAGTAGATACAGCTTTTACAGTTTCTATGATCACTCAGTAACCCAGTGACCAACTAAATCTCAGAATAGAACCACTAGATTGTTGCCACTCTGTTGCTGTATCTTTTCATTCAAATTATCTTCCTTAAAGACTGAACCTTAAGGTTACTGTTGTTTATTACTACACCATCTACTATAGTCTCCCAAAGACAGTTACATGCACAACTTGGTTTAGTAAAAGGAACATAAAAGGCACTGTGGTAAGTGCTTTACATAATTCTTATAATGACTCTTTTAGGTAAAATAATGACACTTTCTATATACCTTAGAAAACCAAGGGAGATTAAATCATTTTTCATAGACACACCAGGTAACAGTCATAAAGACCTGTTCCAAGTCACCTTCCTCAACCAGGGATGAGGGAAATGGGGGTTGGGTGGTTAAGAAATACTTCCTAGAACAGCTATGCCTTAAAAAGACAGTAGAAATTAAACAGGCAATGAAGAGGAGAAAAATAAAACAAAGGAACTGCAGGCAAAAGGCCAAACACAAAAAGGCAGTAGAAAACAGTATTATGTGTGCTGAAGAACTAAAAGTTCTCTTAATATCCATCAGCTCAGGTGACCCTTTTTTGTATGTGGTTTAAACTGAATCCTGGCAATCACCACATTCTGTAACTCTTGAAGAATTCCCTGGACTCTACTACTGAGGCAGCATTAACACGCAAAAAGTGTACTCTGGAATCACAGAACCTGGGTTCTAATACTAACCGTCACACTTTCAATACGTATGACCTTGAGCAATTTCCTGAACTTCTATATCCTCAGTTGCCACATTTGTAAAATGGACATAACAGCAGTAATTGACCCATAAAGTTAGTATGAGGATGAAATAAGTTAATAGATGTAAAGTGCTTTATGTTTAGAAAATGCCTGCCACATCTGTAAAGTGGAAATAACAGTAGTAACTAACTTATAAAGTTAATACGAGAATGAAATAAGTTAACAGACGTAAAGTGCTTAACATTAAGATAATGCCTGGCACATAGCAAGGGTGTTGGTTTGGTTTTTTTTTTTAAGATTTTATTTATTTATTTGACAGAGAGAGAGAGATCACAAGTAGGCAGAGAGGCAGGCAGAGAGGCAGGCAGAGAGTGAGGGGGGAAGCAGGCTCCCTGCTGAGCAGAGCCCCCAATGCGGGGCTCGATCCCAGGACCCTGAGAACATGACCTGAGCCAAAGGCAGAGGCTTTAACCCACTGAGCCACCCAGGTGCCCCAACAAGGGTGTTTATGTTAAGTGGAAACTAGTATCACCATTATGAACCAACCATTCCTCCCTTCTTCCTGCCTTCGATTTTTAAGTCCTTCTCTCAATCATCTCATTTTGCATTCTCTCCTATTTCCAAAGTTTCACTTAAAAGCTCTCTTTCAGTTCTCCTTTTGCAAGCATCACCCAATTTTCAATAAAATCACATAGTAGCCAGCTGCCAGTTCAAAAGGTTAGCTCCAGTGTAAGGTGGCAGTAGGAAAAAATCTTTTACCCCTTTTGTACAACTACTAGTACTTGACTCTCTTCCTTTGTTTTTATTCTCATTGTTTTAACCTCTTCTTGTTCTTTGGCCTCAGTTATGCTATGGATTTAGTCACCTTTAACATATAGGTGTTACTCTGCTTCTCTCATTTTCTCCTCTTCTCTTTTAAAGCATGGGAGAAGTGAATGAATAAATTTACCCAACATTTTATATATTCAAGAATATTCACCTAGCACCTATTATTTGTTAAGGACTATTTGGGGCATTAGACCTGGGATGATATACATAGACAATGATGACTGGTCAAGGTAACTGGTGAGATCACCAATAAGAAAATACTTGAGTAAAATAATGTAGACAAGCAACCAAATATATTGTCCAAGATTCAGGGAGACTGATCTATTAGAAAGTCAGGTTTTCCCATTATATGTTAAAGATCATCATGAACACATCCAGAAACAGACTGTCCTAGATTGTGAGAGGAAAAAAAAGCAGTGTTTGACATGCCATAAAAGCTGCTCCTAGTTCTCTCTACATAATGGACATAAGTCACTCTTAATAAACCAAGGATACAGATAAGTTACAACATAGTTTTAAAACTACATTACATGTACATACAAAAACTTAAAGACAGTTTTGGGTATGTGTGTGCGTGTGTGTGTGTGTGTGTGTTTTCTCCTATTTGTCCTTTTGGATTTTTACTAGATTTGATCTCAAGAAGTCATTAAAATTTAAAATTTCTAAAAAGAATAAACTGTAATTTCTTGTGACTCGGTAGAATGTTATGTATATAGTGAGCAGAAAATACATGCCTGGTAATTTAAAATATAATCAAGTATGACTGATGAAGAGAAGTTTTTAAAAAAGAGGACATAAAAATTTGTTAAGTATTTTTGTTTCCATACCAAACTTATTCTTGCCCCCTCCCCAGGCAATATTCATATTATTCCCCTCTCTGGAATGCAGTCTTCCCATCAAACACAAATACTACCTATCGTTTATAATCCAGCTCCTCTATGAGGCCTTCCTATCGTAGAAAGTATAATTACAGCACACTTTGAATAATGCCACTTCTCTTAATTTCTACAGCACTTAATATTATCATATAATTAACCTTAAATTATTGAGTGACTTTTCCCCTCCTGATATCAAGTACATGGTGTATTTTCCAAAACCACTCCTCCAACAATCTGATACCAAGTGAGGATCCCACTATTCAATTTGATTCTGACACTAATTACCAGGAGATACCATCAGATTCCACAGGTTCAAGGTCTTGGTCCCATAAGACTATCATTTCAGTCACCTGTCAAAAGTATGGGGGCATTCGTACTTCTGACTCACTATAAATCAGTGGCTCCCATGACCCCTCTCAGCTTCATCAATTTCTTAGAATGACTCACAGAACAAAGCAAAACACTCTACTTGCTATAACCATCTTATTATAAAGTCTACAACTGAAGAACCTCAAATGGAAGAGATGCATGAGGCAAGCAAGGTGAGGGGGAGATGGAGTTATGCCTTCCCTAGGTACACTATCCTCCCAGCACCCTGATGTGTTCACCAACCGAAAAGCTCTCCAAACCCTACTACTTAGGAGTTTTAATGGAGGATTCATTACATAGGCATGATTGCGGTCACTGGCGACTAACTTAATCTTTGTATTGTGCTACGAATATACTCTGTAGTATAAATCAAAAGTTGAATATGCTAATAATTTCCCTCCACTAGAAATACCCTTGAGAGTAAATTTACCTCTTAAATTTTGGATAAGTCAACAATGCTAACTACATGATAGATACTTGATATTTATTTATCCAACATTTATTGAGAGCCAATGCATAACAATAATTGGGGAGTGTTCTGATTCTACATATGTATATTACAAAATTCTTTTATTGACTTTATTAGGTTTTTCATTATAAAGAAATGTATCTAAAAGGATTAGAGTTAAATTTCAGAAAATTTTAACATTTCTTTTTTTTAATTAAACATCTACTTACTACTAAACATCTAAACATCTACTTGAACACACACTAGCTGCTAAGCAATGTTCTAGGTGGCTAGGAGAACAGCAGTTATCAAAATAAGCAAAAACCAGTTTCATCACACTTAATTCTAGGGCAGAAAAATAAGTAAAAGGCTTAGTCTGATAGAAATTAGAGACAAGGTGAGTAGAGCAGGATAGAAGATAGAAAATGGTTTGAAAAGAGGGAAGGGGTCAGTTTTTAGATAAGGTGAACAGTGTAGAGCACAATAAGCAAGCATACTGACATCTGAACAGACCTACCTGGAAGAGAAACAAGTGTAAAGGCCATAAGATAGGATAATACCTGGAATGTTCAAGAAACAGCAAGGAGGCCACTGTGGCTGGAAAAGAACACATAAATCAGAAAGTAATGAAAGAGGAGGTCAAAGTGGGCTGATGGGGGGGAGCAGAATATAATGTAGAGCCTCTCAAGCCATTATAAGGCCTTCAGCTTTTACTCTGAATCAATTTAAATGTCTTTGAAAGTATTTGATTATAGGAATGACATGATTTGACTACTTGCTATAGGTACTTTTATGGGTAAGGAGAACTAATCAGGAGGCTAGTTAGGTACCTAGTTTTTATAGTAACTAGTTAGCTGGGTACTGGAACTAATTAAAAGCTACTGGAAAATCTAGGAAAAGATGATGATGGCTTGGACTACAGGGGTAGTAATGAAAGAGGTGAAATGTGTTGTGACTCTGAGTGTATTCTGAAGGTAAAACCAAAAAGACTGTGCTGACAGTTTGGGTATGGGACGTGAGAGAAAGCAGTCAGGAGGACTTCAAGGGACCAGAAATGGAAAGATAGAGCTGCCACTTACTGTATGTTGAAAACTCAGTACCATGCAAGCTTAGGGGGTTAGTATCAGAAGCTCAGTTGTGGGTATGTTGAGTGTGAAATGCCTATTACATCCAAATGGAGAAAATCAATGAACTATTCCAAAATGAGTCTGGAGTTCAAGGGAAAAAGTCCAAACTACGGTATAAACGTGGGAGTCACCAGGGTACAGATGGTATTAAAGGTAATGGGAACAGATGTGATAAAACAGGGATAAGAATGTAGATATAAAAGAAAAAAAGTCTAAGAACTGAGCCCTTAATAGGCTGCAGAAAAGAGGAAACAAGCAAAGAAAAACTTGTAAAGAGATGCAAGACAGGCAGGAGAAAAATTACATGAGCATAATGCCCTAGAAGCAAAATAAGCAAAGTATTTGAAAGATGAGAGGGTGATTAACCATATTATATGGTCAAGTAAGAAGAGGACCGAGAAATGACATTTGATTTAGAAAGTAGCAGGTCATTTGTGACCTTGATCACAACAGTTTCCCTCAAGTAATGGGGGAGGATCTAAAAGCTTACTAGAGTACGTTCAAGGGATAACAGGAGCCAAGAAACAGAGAACAGTTTGAATAACATCATATACCTTATATGGTCAAAGGGCCAAGGATACAGTACAGATCACTTTCTTTACAAAGTAGGGATTCCAATTTCCTTCCAAACACCAGGAAATTCTTTCCTTTGCAATACAGTTTTTCTTTTACCATTATATTTATGTTCCAGGTTATCTGCAAAGGATTGGTAGAACTCTATGGACAAAATATCTGTAAGATTTTATAAACAGAGGAACAAGATATAATCAACTTTTAAATAAAAACTGGTCTCTCCAAAAACTCAACAGAAATAGGGTACTCTAAGTGTTAATGGTCACATTCTTAACAAGCAAGTTTCTTTCTTTCTTTTTTTTTTTAAGATTTTATTTATTTGACGGAGAGAAACACAGCGAGAGAGGGAACACAAGCAGAGGGAATGGGAGAGGGAGAAGCAGGCTTCCCTCAGAGCAGGGAGCCTGATGCAGTGTTCGATCCCAGGACCCTGGGATCATGACCTGAGCTGAAGGCAGACACTTAACGACTGAGCCACCCAGGCGCCCCAACAAGTAAGTTTCTTAAGCTTGACCTGATACAGTCTCCCATGGAGCACAGCACATCACAAAAGCACTCAAAGGTTTACAGCTTTTCCGACCTCAACTCATTTCTTCCCCACATTCCCACATTATTTCCACAAAGCTTCTCAGAAACTTCCTCTTCTTCACCAGAGTCAAAAGGAGACTATGATATGGTATCTGGAAGACTTCAAAACAGAAGAAAAAAACCCATAATTTTAAAGGGTACAAGATAGATTTTAATACCTTCCCCACCTTTTTCCTATAACCAAAGTCAATATATTCCCAACCTCTTTCATTTCCTTTTGCAGCACCAAGTGAGCAAATTTCACCCAGCCTGTACATTTTCCTAGCCTTCAGGGCATTCTAACTTTAACCTGAATCATAATATCTCACATTATTTTAAAGGACAGAAATAAAAAAGGTAATAGATTATAATCTGAAAAGATTAAAACTGACTTTCTATGCCTCTGTGGCATTAATATTCAACTAAAAAGAGTCAGCAGTATAAATACACTGTCCATCTAATTGTGATAGTCAAGTATGGGGTAAGGTGCAAGAGAAAAATACCTAGCCTTGTTGTATTATCACAATAGAAAAAAGATCACTTGGAAGATATTAAGATAAAAGTTAAGGGTTTTTAAAAGTATCCACTGATTGTTAATTTTGTCAAAGTCAAACTGCTTTAAAACAAACAAAAGAAAAATTTCCCTTGAATAAAGTCTGAATAAAAGTTTTGTCATCTGAAAATTAATAATGAAACCTCATTAAAGTAGAGTATGAGGATAGAAAGGGGAGCCATACCACTCGAGGTCATTTACAGACCCCAACAGAAGAACCCTGAAAGAAAGAATCATTACTTACAGGCCCTAGGAGGGAAAGATATGTACTGCACCTCCTACAAGAAAGCAATTACCCCTGCAATTGTCATCAATGAGAAATTGTCATCCCCTGAACTCTTGGTTTTCTCCAAAAGACTTCAGTTCAAAACAACTCCTCCCAACTTCCTCCGTCTTTTCCACAAAATAACTTTGCTCTTTTGTTGGACTTGACTATGGCTTTGCCATCCATAACATGCATGTTCCAAATTGCAACTGTCTACTACTTCTGAATAACCCATTTTTGATGGTAAAATAACTTTATTTTTATAAGGCTAACAGTCAAAGTTTCATCCTATGTAAAAAAGTCATAATAAGGGGTGTCTGAGTGGCTCAGTTGGTTAAGCGGCTGCCTTCGGCTCAGATCGTGGTCCTGGGATCAAACCGCGCATCGGGCTCCCTGCTCAGCAGGGAATCTGCTTCTCCCCCTCTCTCTCTGCCTGCCACTCCCCCTGCCCCCTGCTTACTCTCTCTCTCTCTCTCTCTCTCTCTATCTGTCAAATAAATAAAATCTTTTAAAAAAGTCATAATAATAAAGACTACACAATAAATTAGTACTTAATGCACTTATAATCCCTTCACTCTTTTTGCATTTAGTAAAACTAAATGTTTTGAATTTAATAAAACATTTTCCTCATACATTTAAAAATTTCACAAGTAATTATCTCAGTCAAGAATCCAGAAAGTATAACCACTTATTTATAATGGATATATTTTGATTTTCTATTTCCTCAACTTTACGAAGGTTCAAAATACTAAAACCTGGGGCACCTGGGTGGCTCGGTTGTTAAGCGTCTGCCTTTGACTCAGGTCATGATCCTAGGATCCTGGGATCGAGCCCACATCGGGCTCCTTACTCAGCGGGAAGCCTGCTTCTCCCTCTCCCACTCCCCCTACTTGTGTTCCCTTTCTTGCTGTGTCTCTCTCTGTCAAATAAATAAATAAAATCTTTAAAAAAAAAATACTAAAACCTGAACAGAACATATGAAAAATTACAGCATACATAGGTCAGCTTCCTATCCTCTAAGGAAGGTTAAACCTTCAATAAACAAAGTTTCTTAAGAAATAAAGTTTTCTAAAACATCATGTGAAAAATCAACTGACAAGTCTAATTGCAGAGGAGAATTAAAAAAAACCTATATAATGTCTATATGTATGCCATCCTTAACAGATTGTAATTTTATGTCATAAACAACATTTTGAAAAAGTAGTGTCTAAAAGGAATTGATACCTTATGAAGTAATTTAAATACACTTTAAAAATTAAAATTTAAAGGATTTTGGTATGTACTTTTTTATAGTAAATAATCACCACCAAAATATCTGTAATCTATCTATATTTTTGAATACAGAATTTTGTGATACAATTTTACTTGAAGATGAACTACTATATACTTAATCTGAAAGGAAAACTCTGCAAGGTAAATTTTCTTTTTCCACTGATTACAATTATAAAATGAAAGGCAAGCTAAGGAAATAACATCTTCAACAGTTTATTGAAAATCTTAGGTAAGATAAGGTTTAAGATGCTAGTAATATTATCATTTCACCTTTTTTTACAATATTTTCTTACATATAACCTCTACGTAAGTTAAAAATATACATGAGGGGTGTATGGGTGTATGGGTGACTCAGTCTGTTGGGCATCTGCCTTTAGCTAGGGTCATGATTCCGGGGTCCTGAGATGGAGTCCTACATCTGGCTCCCTGCTCAGTGGGGAGTCTGCTTCTCCCTCTCCCTCTGCCACTCTCACTGCTCATTCTCTCCCTCCCTCTCTCTCTCTGTCTCAAATAAATAAATAAAATCTTAAAATATATATATATACATACACACACACACACACACACACACACACACACAGGGGAAAAGAGAGGGGACATTAGTCCAAAAATTGTGCTTGGGGAAACAAATTAGTCATTTATAAAGTTATGTATTAATGACTTAGAATATGGCCACATACATTTAAAAATCAAAATATATAGTGTCTAAAAATTAAACCTACAAAAACACAAGAGCTACATGAAGCAAATCACTGCGGAACTTAAAAAAAAAAAACTGAATAGGGAGAGGGATATTCCATCTTATTTGTACTATAGACTCAATAATGGAAAGGTGTTCATTCTTACAAAATTTGTCTATAATGAAATTGTATACAGTTCCAAGCAAAATTACACCAGGATATTTGTGAGAGAAGAGGGAAAATGACAACTACAAAATTATTTTTAAATTAAATACAATAAAAACTGTCATACATGCAACCAAGTGGAATTTACTCCTAGAATACAAAGATGATTTGACATATAGAAATCAATCAATGTCATGTACACTACAGCAATAAAATGAAAGGAAAAACCACATACATGATTATCTCAATTGATGCAGAAAAAGCATTTGACAAGGTTCAACAAACTTTCGTGACAAAAACACACAACAAACTAGGAATGGAAGAAAACTACCTCAGTATCATAAAAGCCATATATGAACATTCTACAACTAACAGCGTACTCAATGCTAAAAGACTGCAAGCTTCTTCTCTAAGATGAAAAACGAGGATGCTCACTTTTGCTACTTGCTGAATATGGTATTGGAGTTATAAACAGAAAATGAGACAAGGAAAAAAGACAAAATTGGAAAGAAAAATTATCTGTTTGCAGATGACATGATCACATATGTAGAACACTTAAAAAATTTCACAAAAGAGAAAAAAAAGTTAGAATAAATGAATTCAACAGAGTTGCAGGATATGAAATCAACACATAAAAATCAGTTGCATTTTGGGGCACCTGGGTAGCTCAGCCAGTTAAGCGACTGACTCTTGATTCTGGCTCAGGTCATGATCTCAGGGTTGTCAGATTAAGCCCTGTGTTGGGCTCTGTGCTGGGTATGGAGACTGCTTAAGATTCTTTCTCTCCCTCTCCCTCTGCCCTTACCCCCACTCCCTCTCCAAAAGAAGAAAAAAATATATATATCAGTTGCATTTCTATACATTTAACAATGAGGAACAGGAAAAGGAAATTAAGAAAACAATTCCATTTACAATAGAATTAAAAAGAATAAAATACTTAAGAATTAACTAAAGAGGCAAAAGACTTACACACTGAAAGCTACAAAATGTTGCTGAAAAAAATTAAAGACATAATGGAAAGACATCTTGTGTTCAACAGATTGGAAAACTTAATACCGTTAAGGTATCGATACCACCCAAAAGGATCTATGATTTGATACAATATCAAAATTCCAAAGCCATTTTTTTCAGAAACAGAAAAATCCTAAAATTCATATGGACTCTCAAGGGACCCAAAGAGCCAAAACAATCTTGTAAATGAAGAACAAAGTTGGAAGACACTTCCTGATTTTAAACTTACTACAAATCTAAAGCAATCAAAACAGTGTGGTAGTGGAATACAGACACATAGACCAATGAAATAGAATAGAGAACCTGAAATAAACCCTCACATATTCTGTCAAATGATTTTTTGCCAAGGGTACCAAGACCATTCAATGAAAAAAGAAGAGTCTTTTCAACAACTGATACTGGGAAAATTATACCATAGGCAAAAGAATGAAGCTGGATCCTTGTCTTACTCTGTATTAAAAAATCAACTCAAAATGGATCAAAGTACTAAACACAAAAGCTAAAACTATAAAGAAACAGAGCACACACAAGCTTCACAGCACAGATTTGGCAATGACTTCTTGAATAGGATACCAAAAGCACAGGCAACAAAAGAAAAAAGATAAATTGACTATATCAAAATTTAAAACTTTTGTGCACCAAAGGACAGTATCAAGAGTATGAAAAAATAACCCACAGAACAAGAGAAAATAATTGCAAAAGCATTCTGATAAAGCATTAATATCCAGAATATATAAAGAACTCCACCACAAAGAAAAACAATGAACCTAATTAAAAAATGAGCAAAGAAATAGAATAAACATTTCTCCTAAGAGGATATACAGGGACGCCTGGATGGCTCAGTTGGTTAAGTGGCTGCCTTCGGCTCGGGTCATGATCCCAGGGTTCTGGGATCGAGTCCCATATCAGGCTCCTTGCTCGGCGGGGAGCCTGCTTCTCCCTCTGCCTCTGCCTGCCTCTCTGCCTACTTGTGATCTCTCTCTCACTCTCTCTCTGACAAATAAATAAATAAAATTAAAAAAAAAAATCTTTAAAAAAAAAAGAGGATATACAAATGGCCAATAAATACGTGAAAAGATGTTCAACATCACTAGTCATTAGGGAAATGCCAATCAAAACCATAACAACATACCACTTTACGTCCATTAGGATAGCTATTTAAATACACACACAACGGCTTAGGAAAGAGCAAAGGTTGCCGAGGATGTTGAAAAACTGGAACCCACATGCATTGCTGGTGGTGGTGCCGCTGATAAAGAAAACAGTATGGTGGTTCCTCACAACACTGAACACAGACTCACCATATGATCTAGCAACTCCTCTTCTGAATTGAATGAGTATGGATTTGAAAAATATTTGTATGCCAATGTTTAGAGTGGCATTTTTTCACAACAGCCAAAAGGTATAACTTGAATTGTCAAGTGTCCATCAACAGATCAATGGATAAAGAAAAAGGAGTGTGTACATGCAAGAGAATATTATTCAGTCATAAAAATGAATAACGTTATGCTAAAACTTGCTAAAACATAGATGAACCTTAAAGTATTATACTAAGTATAATTCTTCTCCAAGTCCACTGATCACTAAAATATTACATACCTAGACCACACTAATCTCTTGCAGAAATATCAAGTGTCACTTTATAACTATACCTTTGATCCTTAATGACTAAAAAAAGAGTTCTTAATTTGCTATAACAATATTCACTGTCTTTAACAAAAGTTGAAGGGGCACCTGGGTGGCTCAGTTGGTTAAGTACCTGCCTTCGGCTCAGGTCATTGTCCCAGGGTACTGGGACTGAACACTGAGTTGGGTTCCCTGCTCGGTGGGGAGCCTGCCTCTCCCTCTCCTTGTACCCTCACCTCCTGCTCGTGCTCTCGCGCACTCTCTTTCTCTCCCAAATAAATAAAATCTTTAAAAAGCAGAAGTTGTATGCTACTTATTCTCTTGTAGTTTCAGAATTTTTTGTGAGGAAAAGTTTCCCTTTAAGAATAGCATACTTTCTTCTCCCTGGTAAAATAACTGTGTAACCTAATTTTTTTTACCTGAAAAGTCATTATTAAATAAAAATGATAAAATCAAAGCTGCTCTAACTGAAGGGTTTAATGACCAGATTTCAGTACCCTCGGGTTTCTTCCTTTTCTCCTAAACCATCTGACCATTCACTTTTCCAATGGACCTCAGAAAGCAATCAGAAAGCTGGTAAGTAAGGCTTAGTGAAAACCACTTTGAAAATCAATGGTATTTTAATCATCACAACTCTCATTTTGGCTTTAAAAGCTAAGAAATTCAAAAGAAAATTTAGTGCAATATTATGATAGCTCTCTTTATAAGCAAATTTACCTTTCTCTTTTTTTACAGCTTTAACTTTTTATTTCAAGGGAAATTAATAATTATTTCCATAAATATGTGTGTTTATAGATTTCAAATCATTATGGAAAGATGGGACACACATAGTCTACATTCATATTCATTATTTAATCCCTTTTGTTAGGTGTACAATATAAAATAAATTGGTTTCCCTTAAAAGATCTTTTCCCTAAAAAATCTTTTCCCTTAAAAGATTAATTTTTGTATTAATACATAAGAGATTTTGAATGTTAAGGCAATTACACATTCTAGGGAATAAGGAAAACACCATAAATATGATCTATAGTTTCATCATATGACTTTGAAAAAAACAGACCAAAATAATAGCATAATGCCATTTAACACACTGGAACAGTTTACCAACTACACACTGTTTCAAAAGTTAAATATCTTACCGAGTATATTGCCTTGATGACAAGATTCAATCTTAGCAATCACAATTCAGGGAGGAAATAAATCCTATCTTCAATATGTATAAAGCCATTTTACATAAAATGGCAATGTATTAACTTTATCTACACATCACCATGCTACTTCCTTCTTTGACATTCCTCTGAGCCTAAAGAGATTCATACTTAAACTGATCATTTTGACAGATCAGATATTTCAGCTCCTAAATGATAGTCTTTCACAACACATGAATTAGTCACACAGACCTCTCCTAGCTTCGAAAAATTCTAAAATCTATTCTAGGAATATTGAGTTGGTTTCTACTGCATGTTCTGCTGTTTCTACATTCTCTGGCATGTGATGGGAAATCTTCTATGTTTAAAATACATAATGTTCACAGCAATGTGGTAACATAGCAAACACTAGAAGATATCTGAAATGATGATGAAGCAGCCAAATTCAACTACAACTTTAAGCACCTGCCATTATACCAGTGTACATAATTCTAACTAAAGAAATAATTAGATGAAGGTCTCTTCACTGAAAGTTTTCAGGGGTAACTGAACCCATTCAAAGGATTGGTTAGTAAGGTTAAAACATCTCGGGGAGTCTGAGTGGCTCAGTCGGTTAGACGGCTGCCTTTTGCTCAGGTCATGATCCCAGGGTTCTGGGATCAAGTCCCACATCGGGCTCCTTGCTCAGCAGGGACTCTGCTTCTCTCTCTGCCTGCCACTCCCCCTGCCTGTGATCTCGCTCTCTCTCTCTGACAAATAAACAAATAAAATCTTTTTAAAAAAATCTCGTAATACTTATATTTGTGTTTTCCACTCTAACTCTCTCATCAGGGTATAAGCAGTTTTCTACAGGCTACATGCAGCATGATAGCACTTTTCTGACAGGTAATGGAGTATCTACTTGTATGTCCTAACTCCTGAGTTTTAATTTTTAATACAGTAAATATCAATAGATAAAACCCATAAAAACAAAAGCTCTAGGGGATCCTCAATAATTTTTAAGAGTTTAAAGGGATACTAAGACTGAAAAGTTTTACACAAGTAAGGTCACATTTTGCAGGCAGACTACCATTAATATATTGTCACTTGATATTCCCAACAGTGATAAACAAATCACTTTTAATGTGAACTACTTATAAGCTGTGCCTTCACTTCAAAAACAGTAAAATGTGGAATATGTGTATTTTAAAATCAAAGAAAAGTGGTACTTCCAGATTCATAAATAATATGTAAAATGCTGTTAAACTGGATTGTCTTTCAAAAACAAATAGAATAACTAATAATACTATATACATAATTTGATTAGGAGTTAGTTTTCTCATTTGAGTCAGTTCATGTAACACCAAATACCATTTTTAAAATTTCAAGTTTTTATTTAAATTCAAATTAGTTAACATATATGGTAAAATTGGTTCAGGTGTAGAATTTAGTGATTCATCACTTACATATAACACCCCATGCTCATCACGACAAATGTCCTCCTTAACAACCATCACTCATTTAGCTCATCCCCAGCCCACCTCCCTCTCTCAACCCTCAGTTGGTTCTGTATCGTTGAGTCTCTTATGGTTTGTCTCCTTCTCCCTTTTTTTCTTTGCCCCTTCCCATATGCTCATCTGCCTTCTTCCCTAAATTCCACATGAGTGAGATTATATGGTATTTGTCTTTCTCTGACTTCTTTCATTTAGCATAACACACTCCAGCTCCAACCATGTCTTTGCAAGACAAGGCAAGAGGCCATTCTTTTTGATGGCTGAGTAATATTCCGTGTGTGTGTGTGTGTGTGTGTGTGTGTGTGTGTGTGTGTGTATTTATAGCACCTCTTCTTTATCCATTCATCAATCAATGGACATTTGGGCTCTCTCCATAGTTTGGCTACTATTGATAATGCTGCTCTCAACATCGGGGTGCATGTGTCCCTTCAAATCTGTATTTTTGTATCCTTTGGGTAAATATCTAGTAGTGCAATTACTTGGTTATAGGATAGTTCTATTTCTAACTTTGAGGAACCTCCATACTGTTTTCCAGGATGGCTGGCACTAGTTTGCATTCCCACCAATAGCGTAAGAGGGTTCCCCTTTCTCTGCATCCTCGTCAACATCCGTTGTTTCCTGTGTTACTAATTTTAGCCATTCTGGCAGGTGTGAGGTGGTATCTCATCATGGTTTTGATTTGTCTTTCCCTGATGATAAGTGTTGTTGAGCATTTTTTCATGTGTCTGTTAGCCATCTGGATATCTTCTTTGGAAAAATGTCTGTTCTTCTGCCCATTTCTTAATTGGACTATTTATTTGGGGGATGTTGAGTTTGATAAATTCTTTATAGATTTTGAATACTAACCTTTCATCAAATATGTCATTTGCAAATATTTTCTCCCATTCTGTAGGTTATCTTTTAGTTTTATTGATTGTTTCCTCCATTGTACACAAGTTTTTGCCAAAGCAATTTTGAAAAAGAAAAGCAAAGCTGGAAGTATCACAATTCCAGACCTCAAGGTATATTATAAAGCTGTAATCATCAAGACAGTTTGATACCAGCACAAAAACAGAAATATAGATCAATGGAATGGAACAGAAAATCCAAAACTGGACCCACAACCATATGGTCAACTAATCTTCCACAAAGAAGGGAAGAATAGCTAATAGAAAAACATCTCTTCAACAAATGGTGTTGGAAAAAACTGAACAGCAACATGCAAAAGAATGAAACTGGACTACTTCCTTATATCATTCGCAAAAATACATTGGATGAAAGACCTAAATGTGAGACAGGAAACAACCAAAATTCTGGAAGAAAACACATGCAGCAACCTCTTTGACCTCTGCTATAGTAACTTCTTAGACATATCTCTGGAGGCAAGGGAAACAAAAGCAAAAATGAACCACTGGCACTTCTCAAGATAAAAAGTAATACCATTTTTATTTATTTTTTATTTTTTTAAAGACTTTATTTTTTTTTTAAAAGATTTTATTTATTTATTTGACAGAGAGACACAGTGAACAGCGAGACAGAGGGAACACAAGCAGGGGGAGTGGGAGAGGGAGAAGCAGGCTTCCCCGCTAAGCAAGGAGCCCGATGTGGGGCTCGATCAGAGCTCCTGGGATCATGACCTGAGCTGAAGGCAGCCACTTAACGGCTGAGCCACCCAAGTGCCCCAGTAATACTATTTTTAACAAATGAGAATATGCCCATCAGTTTGACATCAGAAATTTCATCAGCAAATGAAATGTAAAAGTAAATATGAAATGCATTTTATGATTTATGATTTCATAAACAGTTGGTTATAATAGTTTTTAAGTTCCAACAAGACTTTCACTTAACACCACGGAACAGTTTCATAGGAGATTAGTGAATTTTAATTTTCAAAGGATGGGGCAAGACTGAAGAGGTCTAAACACTAGGGTAATGATGTTTGGACTTTATTGGAAAAGCAAAAGTGAGCTAATGGGAGACTCAGTATGAGGAATCTGTCCACTGCATACAATAGACTAGAAAAGGAAGAAACTTGAAAGTAAAAAGACCACTTAATATGCGTGTAGGGCAATGAAAATTATAGCCAATGGCAATACAAATTGGGGGGAAAAAACACAGAAATGGAGGTGGGGAAGATTGCAATTTGAAGGAAGAAATTAGCAGAACGCCGTAAATACCTATATTCTAGGGGGTAGAAAGGTGAAAGTGAATCAAAGTTTTAAAGCCAGTATGAGACTACTTCAAGTCACAAAAGGGGCACTAATTTCACAGGAAGATAATAAATTAACACTTTAGGAACATTATATCATACTCGAAGGTGAGACATTCATGTAAATTCATCAAAGAAGAAGGTAGATGGGCGCCTGAGTGGCTCAGTTGTTTAAGCATCTGCCTTCAGCTCAGGTCATGATCTCGGCGTCCCGAGATGGAGCCCTGCTCAGTGGGGAGCCTGCTTCTCCCTCTCCCTCTTCCCCTACTTTAGTGTTCCATGTCAAATAAATAAAAATCTTAAAAAAAAAAAAAAAGAAGAAGAAGAAGGAGAAGAAGGAGGAGGAGGAGGAGGAGGAAGAGGAGGAGGAGGAGGAAGAGGAGGTAGAGACGGTGGATTCAAATTGAAGGCCAATGCTTAAGCTGCAGACTTGTGACTAATGATGCGACAAGTACCAGTAAATTCTAAAGAGAATAACAAGAGTAAAAAAACGAGACAAAAGAAAACAGTAAGCAAAGGACTGGATCTCTAATACTAAATTAAGAAGCTGGGAGAAACTATAATCAAGAAAGGAAGAAACCCCCAAAGGACTTGAATCATGAGGCTAACAAAAATCAAAAAAGAGCAAAGGTTCAGGGAGAATTTTTTTTTTTTTAGAAGATTTTATTTTTAAGTAATCTCTACACCCAGCACAGGGCTTGAACCCACAACCCCAAGATCAAGAGTCACATGCTCTACGGACAGAGCGAGCCAGGCACCCCAGGGAGAATATGTATTACAGCAATAGAAGAGGCTTGGGTTTTGTTGTTTTGTTTTGTTTTTGGTACTTTGAAAGTCTGCGAATTACTAATCTTTTTTTTTTTTTTTTTAAGATTTTATCTATTTATTTGAGAGAGAGATGTTGAACAAGCAGGGGGAGTGGCAAGCAGAGGGAGAGGGAGAAGCAGAATCCTGAGTAAGGAGCCCAATCCAGGGCTCAATCCCAGGACCCTGGGATCATGACCTGGGCCGAAGGCATCATTTAAAGAAGTAGTATTTCATTCCTTTTAGTCAATTTGAACTATACAATATTTTCATCAAAAAATTAAATACAGCTGATAAACACTTCCAAGTGCATGAGAAAATACATATTCAATTATTTCAAGGCCTAATATTATAGCCTTGGGATATTTATTCTACCTCAATTTCTACAATCACAAAAATCCTGGTCTTTTTTTTTTTTTTTTAAGATTTTATTTATTTGTCAGAGAGAGAGAGCACAAGCAGGCAGAGTGGCAGGCAGAGGCAGAGGGAGAAGCAGGCTCCCCACCGAGCGAGGAGCCTGATGCGGGACTCGATCCCAGGACCCTGGGATCATGACCGGAGCCGAAGGCAGCCATTTAACTATCTGAGCCACCCAGGTGTCCCACAAAAATTCAAATCTTATGAACTCATCTTGATCATCCAAAAAAACACTAAATAGAAGTCACGTTATTTTAGTACAGAATTGTGGTCCATATAGTACAATACAAAAGGTGTATCATAGTGAAAAATTTCATTAACTCAGAATTAGGAGCTTTTGGGAGGAATCTGAAATTGATTTCTACTTAATAAACACTTTATTCCAGGACATTCCAGATAGAAATTATTAATAGCACAATTCTAGAATTAGAGAACAGAAAAAACTCTGAATCTAGACTAATTCCATTGACTAAGATAATGAGAAAACTGAGACCCAAACTATAAATCAAGTGAAATGTACTTTTGAGAAATATTTCATTGAAACTTAAGGTCTTTTATGGTGATCAGTAACATGTATTTATATGTACTTATACACAATTCCTATTTTTTCAAACTAATTTCAAAAGACATTCTATTAAGACCTATTTTGTTGGGCTGATTTGAATGAATATAGATGAAATACTGTACCTAAAATTTGTAATGTATTAAGAAATACGTAATCCAAAATATTTATTAATTCTAAAAGGGTCTACTAGCCAATAAACCCCAAAAGTCAGATTTCACTGTATTCATACTTTTTAATAAAAGAGTTAGTATAAGCATTTGTCAAACTCTGTTCAAATTCAATACAAATTCCAAAAGACTCCCAGCACCAACTGATTAAGAAAGGTGGACCAGATTGTGTTCTATCTCAGAACTTTAAGCCCTATGTCCAACCAAACAGTAAAAGGATAACATGCTGTTTTCTACTAATTAACCATTTATTCCATAATTAAATCAAAAGGTTCCACATTATAAAATAAACATAAGGTGTTTTTTTTTTAAAGATTTTATTTATTTATTTGACAGAGAGGAGAGAGATCACAAGTAGGCAGAGAAGCAGGCAGAGAGAGAGGGGGAAGCAGGCTCCCCGCTGAACAGAGAGCCCGATGCGGGGCTCGATCCCAGGACCCTGAGATCATGACCTGAGCTGAAGGCAGAGGCTTTAACCCACTGAGCCACCCAGGTGCCCCAAACATAAGATTTTCAACAACGGATTTACTAAATAATTTTATAACATAGCTACAATATAAAAAATTCTACATGAAAAGATTCCATCCAATTAATTTATATTTTAGTAAACGATTTTAAAGGGCAAATTATGTAATCCTTAAAGATTTACCACAGTAAGAACTTTTTATCAAAAAAATGTAAGTTTGTCAAAAATTTACATTGAAAACAACTGTTTATCTGAACATCAGGCAGAAATATAATCACTGTCAAATTTTGAAACAAATTAAATAGTAACATCCATTACGATTAAATTACCACCATTAAAAGACATCAGTATAGGGGTGTCTGGATGGCTCAAGCGGTTAAGTGTCTAACTCTTGATTTCCACTCAGGTCATGATCTCAGGGCCATGATCTCAGGGTAATTAAATTGAGCCCCACGTAGGGTTCCCTGGTGCATGTGGAGCCTGCTTAAGATTTTTCTCCTTTGAAAGTAAAAAGAGAAAAAAAAAAAGATTCTCTCTCTCCTTCTCTCTTTGCCCCTCTCCTCCCATGCAAGCACTCGCTCTAAAAATAAATGAATAAAAATAAATTTAAAAGATCAGTATTAATTTTTCAATAACAATACCTCATCCCAAACCGTTCCAACTAGATGGGTTTTGGAGTTCAAAATTTGCTAATTTTATAAAGTTATATAGGGCATATTATAGTGATAGTTGAATATGGTGACACAGTGCATATATCACATGTATATTACATGTAAAAGTACCTACATTATATGTAAGCCTGTGGAGTTTCGAGCAGCGCCCTAAAATTAAGCACATTAACATTTCTCTCACAAAACAAGATTATTCAGTTCATATTAGATTTTACTTTTTAAAAAGTTCTTTTAATCAGGTCTTCCTAATAAAAATATCAATTAAATATTAATTAAAATATTAATTAAATATTAATTAAAAACTAATAAAAATATTCTATTAGTACAAAAGTATCTGAATTTCAGAACTGTGGATAAAGAAGAGTATACTGATAGGTATTTATCTGGCCAACAATAACACAGAGTAGAAACATATAACATTTATGGTATATGACCTAAAAACTAAAAGTTAATTTTTTTTTAAGATTCTAATTATTTATTTGTCAGAGAGAGTGAGAGTGTGAGCACAAGCAGGGAGAGCAGCAGGCAGAGGGAGAAGCAGGCTCCCCCCGCTGAGCAAGGAGCCTGATGTGGGACTCGATCCCAAGACCCTGGGATCATGATCTGAGCCAAAGGCAGCCGCTTAACGACTGAGCCACCCAGGCGCCCTACAATTAATTTTAGTCTTAATTTATTGTATGAAATTATATATGTTCACAGTATAAAGAGTATTTTTGCTACCTTGGTGTGGTGGGCAGAATAATGCCACTCCAAAGATGCTCCTGTCCTAAACCGTGAAACCTGTGCCAACATTACATTAGATGGCAAAGGAGAATTAAGATTCAGACGGAATCAAGGTTGCTAATTCGCAGATAAGATTATTCTTCATTATTGGGGTGAACCTAATATTATCACAAGGGCACTTAAAAAGTGGAAGGGAGAGGCAAGAAAATCAGAGGGAAAGGTGCCTAGAGCAAGGAATGTGGGATGCTTCTAAAAGTCAGAAGAGGAAAAGACATGGATGTTGTCTAGGACCTCCAGAAAAGAACACAGTTCTACTATATCTCGATTTTGGCCCACTGAGATCCATGTTAGACTTGTCATCTCCAGAAATATAAATAATCAATTTGTATTGTTTAAAACACCAACTTAATTAACAGTGTTAATTAACAGCAGTGACAGAACATTAATACACATAGCAACTCTTCATAAGGTCAAAAATAAGAATAACTGATTAACTTTTGAGATAAAGTATTCCCTAAACTATTTTTTTTAAAGATTTTATTTATTTATGACAGAGAGAGATAGCGAGAGAGGGAACACAAGCACAGGGGAGCTGGAGAGGGAGAAGCAGGCTCCCAGCTGAGCAGGGAGCCCAAGATATGGGGCTCAATCCCAGAACACTGGGATCACGACATGAGCAGAAGGCAGACGCCTAACAACTAAGCCACCCAGGTGCCCCTCCCTAAACTGTTTTCAAGTTCTGATAGTTATCCTTTCAAATCATGTCCCATAAATACATACAACCAAGATTTTTAACACATTTGCAGGTTCTAAATTACATATATTTAACTTAAAAACAAAACAAAACACGGGACGCCTGGGTGGCTCAGTCGTTAAGTGCCTGCCTTCCGCTCAGAACATGATCCCGGGGTCCTGGAATGGAGTCCCACAGGCTCCCTGCTCAGCGGGAAGCCTGCTTCTCCTTCTTCCACTCCCCCTGCTTGTTTTCTCTCTCTCACTGTCTCTCTCTCTGGCAAATAAATAAATAAAATCTTTAAAAAGAAGTTGATCTATATTTAAAAAGAAAACCACAAAAATACCCTGTTTACACAAGCATTTTTCATATAATTCATAAAGCTCTTTAAAATTTACTCTTTAGTAACAGAAGTCTAAAAGGGGTGCCTGGCTGGCTCAGTCAGTGAAGCATGCAACTCTTGATCTCAGGGTTATGAGTTCAAGCACCACCTTGGGTGTAGAGACTGCTTAAAAATAAAATCTCAAAAAAAAAGTCTAGAAGGAGAATTACAGTATATTGATACTAACCTGTCCCACATTTCATTTCATTTCATTTAGGGAATATGAAAATTAAAAAAAAGAAAAACGTAAGAATGTTTGGGAATAACTCTAAAACTGTAGGTTCCAGGCTGAAAAAAACTCAGTTATACCACATAAAAAATTTTTCAAATAAAGACTTGTAGACAAAGGAAAACTGCTGGAGGGGCATCTGGCTGGTTTTTTAGTCCCAAGAACAAGCACCCCTTGATCTGGAGGTTGTGAGTTCGAGCTCCACATTGGGTGTAAAGAGTACTTAAATAAAATTAATTTTTTAAAAATGGAGAAACTGCTGGAGGTTCACACAGTTATGGTTCAAAATGCATTTTTATGTAAAATTTGTATATAGTGAAAAGCAGCTTTTAAGTACATGATTCAACAAGTTTTAATACATACACTGCTATAACTATCAAGATACAAAACATTTCCATCACCTGAGAAAATTCATTCCTGTTCTTTCTAGTTTCTCCCACCATTCACATATACTTTTCCTTTTTAAATACCCAGCTTAATATTTTGCCTTTTACAAATGTGATAAACATAAATCCATTCTTTTTATCATTTAAATTTCCATGCAAGAAAGTTTTTAATATATTTAACTTCGTTAACTTGAGTGTCACGAGTGATACTCATAATTTAAAACTATATTTCCTAGTTTTCATTCATCTACTAAAATAAAATACTGTGGAAAACAAAATATTCCGGGTTTGCTCTGAAATAATTTTAAAATGCTAAACCATAATCCAACTAGCTTCCACATAAAAGCCAAAACAATACTGTATCACAGTAAGAGGAGAGATAAATTCAGCACATGCCTTTTATACAAAAAAGTTATTGAATTGACACAGTCTGCAGAATCACTAAGATCAGAAATTTTTTAAAGATTTGTTTTTTCTTCTTTCCAGTGAAAATAACCAACTAAAATCTTCAAAATTACCTTTATTCTGCTTTTTCCTATTAGAAATACCTACTAGCAAAACAAGCCTATTTTGCAATACCAAGTCAACATTAGTACATGAGGAGTGAAACCATATCACTGACTACAGTCATGAAACAGGGGTTTACAAAAGCAGTCAGAAACCAAGAAAAATATTAAAGT
>CM052894.1:54409337-54431837 GCA_028534135.1 Potos flavus | reverse complement strand
ATACCATTATGTAAAAGATACATTGTGAGATTACTGTTTTTTAAAAATCCACAAAAATTTATTCATAAAAACAATTTATTTTTAAAAATGTGACCCACAAAGGAAGGAAATGTATTCATTGTAATGATAAGGGCCATAATTACCCAGTCCAGGGTGGAATCAAACCCCAGGCTCATCTCACAACCTGTAGTTCATGACCTGAGTCAAAATCAAGAGTGGGTCGCTTAATCGACTGAGCAACACAAATCGGGAATGTTTTGAAAGTCCATAGTGGAGGATTCTAAGGCTGGGAATCAGAGATGGCTTTCTTTAGGAAGTGACATTTGAATTATATTATCATTATCATAAATGTGATAGGGGCGCCTGGGTGGCTCAATCGTTAAGCATCTGCCTTCAGCTCAGGTCATGATCCCAGGGTCCTGGGATAGAGCCCCACATTGGGCTCCCTGCTTAGCAGGAAGCCTGCTTCTCTCTCTCCCACTCCTCTTGCTTGTGTTCCCTCTCTTGCTGTGTCTCTCTCTGAAATAAATAAAATCTTTCTAAATAAATAAATAAATAAGATCAAGGAATTAATTTTAAATAAGTGTTTAGGGAAATACTTAAATGGAAGTCATTTAAGGTTTAGTGATAAACAGTAACATAAACTTATTTCCATTCTATTCTTGGTCTTCCACTTGCATAATTCAGTGAAATTTTTGGCTTCCTTTATTTTTTTATTCTTATTTTTGATTTCTTTATTTTTTTTAAAGATTTTATTTATTTATTTGACAGAGAGAGACACAGCAAGAAAGGAAACACAAGCAGGGAGGGCGGGAGAGGGAGAAGCAGGCTTCCCGCCGAGCAGGGAGCTGATGCGGGGCTTGATCCCAGGGTCCTGGGCCGAAGGCAGATGCTTAAGGACTGAGCCACCCAGGCGCCCCTTATTTTTGATTTTTAAAACTTTATTTTTCACGTCTAGAAGTACTTTATTAAACACATTAACGTGGCTTCCTTCATTGTAATATTGACTTTAAAAATTCCTAGATGTTACTGTATATAAAGTCTAAGACTTCATAACCCAATCTAGTCATTATATTTGACAATTAATAAAAGCCTCCAAGTTATAATAGATTTGAAAATTATTTGTTAAAATGCACTTAACTTTTATGCCATTCTATTGATGCTTCCTTAAATAAACAAACTGAAGCATTTCTATTGTCTGTCTTTCTACCTACACTGTGAGCTACTCAAAGACAGAGGCCCTATCTCTAGAACCTTGCAGGATTTGAGACACATAATAAGTGTTAAATAAACAAATCAGTTATGAATAGCCTGTGTTAATAAGGAGGTGGCAAAATGGTGACTGACCTTCATGTTTCTTTTAAGTGACAGTTTAGCATAATGCAGGCTGCTTTGGAATCATAAGGCCTAATTTTGAATCCCAGTTCCTCAATGTGTATGCTTAGGCAAGTAACTTCATCTTTTTTTTTTTCCCTTAAAGATTTATTTATTTATTTGACGGAGCCAGAGAGAGAGAGAGAGATCACAAGTAGGCAGAGAGGCGGCAGAGAGAGGAGGAAACAGGCTCCCTGCCGAGCAGAGAGTCCAATGCAGGGGCCCGATCCCAGGACCCCGAGACCATGACTCGAGCCAAAGGCAGAGGCCTCAACCCACTGAGCCACCCAGGCGCCCCAAGTAACTTCATCTTTAAAATAAATAAAGATTACAGGTGTAAAAGTACTTAGCTTAGTGTCTGAGGCCTAGTAATGTCCCGTAAATGGTGGCTAATATTATTTATAAGACACATGCACTAAACTTTTATCTCTTTGTGTTTTTTACGTTTTTTATAATAGACACTTACAGTGACACAAAATACTGGTATTTAAGAGAGTAGATAATTGGCCCTTTACACCAAATCAAAAAGTGAAAAATTTACAGCTAGTAGGCTATTTGCTTTTTGAAACTAAACTTCATAAACTACTAATTATTTAAGTATTTCCCTAAACACTTATTTAAAATTAATTCCTTGATCTTATTTATTTATTTATTTAGAGAGATTTTATTTATTTCAGAGAGAGACACAGTAAGAGAGGGAACACAAGCAAGAGGAGTGGGAGAGAGAGAAGCAGGCTTCCTGCTAAGCAGGGAGCCCAATGTGGGGCTCGATCCCAGGACCCTGGGATCATGACTTGAGCTGAAGGCAGACACTTAACGATTGAGCCACCCAGGCGCCCCATCACATTTATGATAATGATAATATAATTCAAATGTCACTTCCTAAAGAAAGCCATCTCTGATTCCCAGCCTTAGAATCCCCCACTATGGACTTTCAAAACATTCCCGATTTGTCTCAGTGCTTATCACAACTGTATTTATACCATTTATTGTATAATTATTTTATGTTTGTCTCCCTTGGTAGAGTATAAGCTCCAATAAAGTCAAGAACAATATATCTTTTCCACAACTATACTCCCAGTATCAACTAAGCTTTGTACAGAGTAGATACTCCATAAATGGCATCAAATCAATTAACGAATATAACACAATGTACCTTTCTATAAATCTAACCAAATTAAGAGGCACTTCGAATCTCTAAATCAAAACTCATAAATATGAGTTCTTGTTCTTCCTACAGAGTTATTCATTGCCTTTAAAATAATGGCTTCTACACATTATTTCATTTCATTATGGAGGTACAACATAAAGTCTTCCTAAAACTTGGGCTTCCCAAGAAAGCACAGTTGTTCCTGGGGATATTTCTAAAGAACAGACATGGAGAAAGAGTTACAATTCACAAGAAAAACATTCACTTTGTTACCAAACAACCAATCTGATGCAAACCCAAAAATGATCCTGAATATATATCCAAAACACCAGTCTATTCTTAGTATTCTAAAGAGAACAATCTCAGTGTCTTTGATGAAGCCAACGTACAAACATAACAAAAATGGTATGTTTCCTCAGTGTCCTCTTATGCCATGTGGAATGAGCAGGATAGAAAATGAAGAAAGGAAGGTAAAAAGAAGGAAAGGAAGGAGAGAGAAAAGCAATTTCCACTTGGCCTTTTAACTGTATGCTCTCTGCATTTGTTACCCAGTTTCCAATTTATATTCTGGCTGCACAGGAACCGACCACTTCCTTTCAACATTTTCTTTTCTTTTTTTTTTTTTTTAAAGATTTTTATTTATTTTTTTGACAGAGAGTGAGACAGCAAGAGAGGGAATACAAGCAGGGAGAATGGGAGAGGGAGAAGCAGGCTTCCTGCCAAGCAGGGAGCTCGATGCGGGGCTGGATCCCAGGATCCTGGGATCATGACCTGAGCCGAAGACAGACACTTAACAACCAAGCCACCCAGATGCCGTCAACATTTTCTATTAAAAATGAAACTTTAGGGACACCTGGGTGGCACAGTCCATTAAGCGCCTGGCTCTTGATTTCGGCTCAGGTCATGATCTCAGGATGGTGGGACAAAGCCCCACACTTGGCTCCACGCTCAGCACAGAGTCTGCTTGGGATTCTCTTTCCCACTCCCTCTGCCCCTCCAGCTTATGCTCTTTCTCAAATAAAGAAATAAATCTTTTTTTAAAAAATGAAACTTTAAATCTGATTTTTAATGATAAATTTTTTTTTAATTTACAAAGAATGCACAAAACATTGGAATTTTCCTTATCTCCTGAAATGAGGAGCTATAAGCAAGAATGAAATGAACTGCCATTGAGCTGCCATTGAGCATTCAGCAAGGTCTTCCTAGGGTATCCATTGTTTTTTCATCATCCCTCTCATAAATGCTTCAACTATTAACTACTATTAAAATATGCTACATGGCAGTTAGCATTTTGCATCTTCAACTGTTATATTAGCTCTTTCATGTATGAACAGGTTAGGTTCCTAAAGGGTTAGGTTCCTATTGTTCTCATAAGATTTCACTTAGCCACGTTAGTTGTAGCAGAGCTTAAAGACTTAAAGAATGCTTCCGCTTATGTCCATGAAAATTAATTAAGGAAAGAACTTCTATTCTTACATTTAAAGCTATAAACGAGGGGCACTTGGGTGGCTCAGTGGGTTAAAGCCTCTGCCTTCGGCTCAGGTCATGGTCTCAGGGTCCTGGGATCGAGCCCCGCATTGGGCTCTCTGCTCTCTGCTCTCCCCCTCTCTCTCTGCCTGCCTCTCTGCCTACTTGTGATCTCTCTCTCTCTCTGTCAAAAAAATAAATAAAATCTTTTAAAAAATAAATAAATAAAGCTATAAATGAGGGAAAGTCAAAGTAAAATCTAAGCTAAAAATACTGACTCAAAACCTCGGCATGCTATCTATACTTCTTCCCCAAATATGTTCTTCCCCAAAGATGCAGCTAGATTCTACATAATGAAGGAACTTTTTGATCAAGAACATACCGCTCTGAGGCACATTTCTCAAATTAATGGCATCTGGCTTCAAAGAAACCAAAACAAAACAAGTTCTAGCAGTAAAATATAAGGAATCTTTAGTCATTCTTTTCTTTGGCACATTCTAGAAAAAGCCACATGATTACATATAATAAGATTCATAACATACTACAAAACATAAATATGCAGTAAAAATAAATTATTCCATATAAAGGAAAACATTGTCTTCTAGCTACACATATGCTTCACTACTACAAATAATTTATTTATTCAATTAAAGAGAGTGTATAAAATAGTGTTCTAATTCTAAGGCCTGTGTTCACAGAAGCTTACAGGAAGAGAGGCCTTAGATTTTTCCCTTAAAATCACAGCTGGCACATATGAAAACCAGACCTCAAAAAAAAAAGACCTTAACTACAAACTTAAAATTGAAATCAATATCCCCCAAAGATTCTGCTATTCCAGGGCACATTTTTATATTACCAAAAATTAAATGGCCAAGAGAAATACTCAAAAGGCTAACCAACTTCACTTTTCAGAAAATACACAAACACTTAGGTTAAAACTGGTCAATTCCCATGCCATATAGCCCTTTACAAATGGATATTTTAAGACGTATATCCCAAATGTAGCAAATTAGAAATTAGCAGTCATATAGTATAATCAAAGAGCAGGTGAGTCAAACAAGTCTGGGTTACTTCTACCACTAACTTTGGACAAACCACTTTGTTTCTCTAGGAATAATATATAACATGTAGAAGCTAATATAATCTTTAAGGTTCCTAAAAACTTGCAATTAAGACTTCTGAATAATTCATCAAGTAGCAAAGTATCCTCTCCTGTCACATGGTACTTTCAAAGCTAAAAAATGTTAAAGGATTAACAAAAGTAATCTTGCTTTAGGAAAACAAATGTGTTTAGCCAGAAAGGTTCTATCTTAAAGGTCTCACAGAAGATAAATATATCGATCATTAATACATACATACAAATAGTACAGGCCAAAGGACTTCCCAATTAAACAATTTTTAAACAGCACTGTAGAATTGCTTCCTTTGCTCTCTAAATTTGCTCTTAAAGGTATCATATTAATCTATCAGAACTAACTTCAAATGGAGGAATTTTTGAGATTCTCTGCATTATAAATAAGCTTTATATCTGAAATCTTTACCTTGCATGTCTTTGTGTTCTTTGTTTATAATACCTAAAAGTCCTTTTTTCAGCTATTCTAATTGTAAAAATTATCTTAAAGCAATCGTTTCATTTGATTTTAAATCTAAATTTACATGCATGCTTATGTCCCCACTTGAAATTTGCTTTTAATACTCACAAGTTTTTAAAATTTTATACAAATATGCTAGTATCTTTATGTTTCAACCTTAAGTCATGCTTAGAAAATATGTATTCTTCTATATTTTCTTCTAGTAGTTTTATAATTCAAATTTTTATAATTCTTTCAAAATTAGATTATAATATCTACCCCTGATGGAGGGACAGGAAATACCCTGGCCCCAAACAACAGAGGTCTGCTATTAGTGGGGAAAAAGCAGGACAACTAGGAAGAGAGGGAAACAGAGCCTGGCTACAATTAATGTTGGTCTAGGACAAAAGATATGCTCCATGCCCACCACCATAAGGCAAATTACCTTCCAGTACAGAGAAAAAATAAAAGTGCTCAAAGACAGCCTCTTTGAAGTACAGATGTACAAGTAAGGCCTAAGGATATAGGTGAAATAAAAAAACATGAAGTTAAAACTTTTCAGCAAATCAACCTCCACCCTTCAAGCACAAAGTGATGATAGAACTATTAAAAACTGATGATGCACTGAATGTAATCAAAACGAGAAAAAAAAAACCCACATAAACCCAATCAACTCCAGGCAACACTGGTTCAAACCCACGCACAAATAACGCAAACAATTTAGGAGAACAAGAGTCATACCCATTTCTTAACACAAATACTATGTACTTCAATCTCTACTATCCTGCAAATGATGGCTGGCATTCAATCAAAAAGTATAAGCCTGGCCATAGGGGTGATTTCCCTGGTGCCCAAGGCAATGCATGCATATTGAGGTTACCACTGCCTTTTCTATAAGTTGTATAAAAATATCTCCTTAAATTCTTTTGTTTGCATCATTCCTACAAATAAAGTAATTTGATAAACCACCCTCACCCTTCCCAAATTATAAGCTACACAAAATCTCAAGGGCAAACAAATCAGTCAGGAGACAAAATAGTCAACAGAAGCAGACTAAGACATAACTAAAATGTTGGAACTATAAGCCAATGAATTGAAATAATTATTAATAATAATGAAGGATCAAATGGAACAGGCAAGCAATAGGTATGATCAGATGGCAAATATCATCGAAACTACAAGAGTTGAACAGAAAAGCTAAAAGAGTCAATCTGAAATGCTAAAGACTGAGAAATTCAGTAACAAAATTTTAAAAAGCCTTTGATGGGTTCAGCAACAGACTTGACACAGCTGAGGAAAGAATCAATGAACCTGGAAATAGGTCAAGAGAGATTATCAAAGCTGAAATTAGATAGGAAAAAGAGTGGGGAAAAAACTACACAAAAAGAACAGGAGGGAACAGTTTCCAACTCATTTTATGAGGCCAGCATTACCCTGAAAACAAAACCAAAGAAATCACAAGAAAAAAATTACTATATATCATTATCCTTCATAGATGCAAAAATCCTCAACAAAATATTAGCAAATCAAATTCAGTAACTTGGAAAAAAGATTTAAAATACCACAACCAATAGGGATTTATCCCAGGAATGTAAGTTGATTCAACATTAAAATTAAAAGATTAATCAGTATAATTCACCAGGTCAACAAACTAAAGAAGAAAAATATGATGGCATGAACAAATGCAAAAACTAAGCATTTAAGAAAATCCAACCCCTATTCATGATAAACTTCTCAGCACATCAGGAATAGAAGGGCACTTATACAACCTGATGAAGTGCATTTACTAAAAACTTACTGCTAACATCATAGTTAATAAAAGATTCAATGTTTTCCCCTAAAGATTCAATAATAAAAGATTCAATGTTTTCCCCTAAAGATTCAGAAGAAGGATATCAGCTGTCACCACTCCTATTCAATAACACCCTCAAGATCTAAAAAGTGCAGTAAGACAAGAAAAAAAGAAATAAAATGCATACAGATTGAAAAGGAAAAAAATAAACTTGCCTCTATTTGCAAATGGCATGATTGTCTATGTGCATTCACAAAGAATCTTCAAAAAAAGCTCCTAGAGCTAATAAGTGAGTTTAGCAAGGTTGCAAGATATAAGATCACCATGCAAACATCAATTATATCTCCATACACTAGGGGGAAAAAAAGGAAAATCCAAACTTTAAAAAAGTACTACTTATAATAGAGCCAAAAAACAAAAAAAATATGTATAAATGTAATAAAATATATGCAAGATCTCTATGCTGAAAACTACAAAGTACTGAAGAATGAAGACCTAAATAAGTGGAGTGATATACCATGAGCATGTATTTGAAGACTTAGTTCTCCCCAAATTCATCCACAAATTCAAAGTAATCTCAGTCAAAAGTAATTTTTTTTATCTTGACATCAATGAGTTGACTCTAAAATCAACGAAATAAATAAGGCGAAGGAACTGAAACAGCCAAAACAATTTTAAAAAGAAAAAATTGGAAGACTCATACTATCTTATCTCAGGACTATCCTATAAAGATACATTAATCAACTCAGCATGACATCAGCAAAGGAGAAAATAGATGAATATTTAAAAGGAGTCCAAAAATAGACCCATACATATATGGGCAATTGAGTCTTGACAAAAGTAAAAATGCAATTCAGTGGAGAAACCATCAACAAGTGGTTCTAGAACAATTAGATATCCACGTGCCCCCCTAAGTATCTCATACCATATAATAAAATTAACTCAAAAGGATAGACCTAGATGTAAAATATAAGACTAAAAAAGTTTTAGAATATAAAAAACTTACGACACCAAGTTAGGCAAAGATTTTTAAAAATCTGTAAAATTTATAAAATCAAAAATTAAGCATTAAAATTAAAAACTCCTTTCCAAAGGTTACAGACTGGGAGAAACTATTTGCAAAATACCTATCTGATAAAAGACTGGTATCCAGAATATTTAGATATCTCTCAAAACTCAATAATAAAAAAAAAATTTTAATGGGCAAAAGATCTGAACAGACACTTCATCAAAAGATACATGAATTGCATTAAAAAGCACATGAAAAGACACTCAATATCATTAGCTATTAGGGAAATGCAGAGCACAACTACTTGTGTAAGATACTATTACATCTACCAGGATGACTAAAACTAAAAGAAAAAGAAAACTGCCAATACCAAATACTGAGGAGTAAGAGGAGCAGTTGGAACTCACATACTGTGGAAGCTGAAAGGAACGCAAAATGGTACAGCCACTTTGCAAGAGTTCAATAGCTTCTAAAATAGTTAAACAGACACTTTTCATATAATCCAGCAATCCGACTCTTATTTACCCAAGTGAAATAAAAACCTATGGTCACACAGAAACCTATACTCAAATGTTTGTAGCAGTTTTATTTATAATTGCCAATAGCTGGACATAACCAGCTCAACGGAAGAATTAAGAAACTCCAAATGCTACTCAACAATAAAAAAGAACTGAGTATTGATACTAGCAACAATATGGATGAACTTCTGCAGTTCAGGGATCCCCAAAGCCACCCTTAGTTTCAATGATTCACTAGAAACTCATGAAACTCAAAAGAGCCATTTTATTCATGGTCACAGTTTATTATAGCAAAAAGATACAGATTAAAACCAGTAAAAGGAAGAGGGGTATAGGACAGGGTCCAGGACACACAAAGCTTCCAGTTGTCCTCTCCCAGTAGAGTTGCAGAGACAGCACTTACATCTCCCAGCAAGAATGTATGACAGCATGGAGTACTGGCAACCAGGGGAACTCAGCTGAGGCCTGGTGTTGAGGATTTTTATCAGGGGTCTGACATGTAGGTAGGGCTGACCATCTGCATAGCTGACCTTAGCTTCCAACTCCTCCGGAGGTCAAGCTGATATTATACTGCACAAAGTCTCCACCACCCTTTCAGCCATAGTGTCAGCACAGACAACATGGGGTGGCCAAAGGCCTTCAAGTAAGCAAAGACCCTCTTATCAGGCAGGATATTCCAAGGGTTCAGAGGTTACCTCCCAGGAGATGGGCAAGGGCCAAACCTTAGGCAGCTGAGTTGCCTATTCTTTGAGCAACTGAGGTATTTACTCAAAACAACATTTTTTTTTTCAAAACGACATTTCTGACACCAAATGTTATCAGTTTTTTTCCTCACACCATCTAATTCTCTAACTCTCCAGATACCACCAGGCATCCTACAATTCATTTCAATTCTGACAGTAACAACTCAGTCAGCATCAGACTCCTCAGGCTTCTGGGTCAGTCCCACAAGACTGCCCTCACTTCAGATGCCAGTCACAAGTATTGGGTCCCCAGGTTACACATACTTCAGTTTGACGTGACTACAAGGGGGAGATGAAACCCCATCTCCCGTTCAGTTCAATAATTTGCTAGAGCAGCTCATAAAATTCCAAAGAATATTTTATTTACTGTTACCAATCTATTACGAAAGACACAAACACACACCCAGATGAGAAGGTACATAGGGCAAGGTCCATATGGGTCCTAAGAACAGGAACTTCTGTTTCCACTGAGTTGGACTATGCCACCCTCCCAGCAAGTGGATATGTGCACCAACTGTGAAGATCTCCAAACGCCATTGTTTAAAGTTTTATTTAGGGTCTGCTACATAGGCACAATTAATTAAATCACTGGCCACTGATGAATTAACTCAATTTCCAGCCATTCTGCCCTCCATGAAGGTCAAGGGGTGGGGCCAAAAGTGCCAACCCTCTAATCACATGATTAGCAACCATGTGGCAATCAACTATCATCCTGGCAACCAACTACCATCCTGAAGCTGTCGAAGGGCCCATCGAGAGTAACCTCATTAGTATAAATTCAGGAATAATTAAAAATGGTTTGTTATGAATAACAAAAGATGCTCCTTTCAGGAAATTACAAGGGTTTTAGGAGCTCTGTACCAGGAACCAGGGACAAAGACTCAACATGCATTTCTTATTATGTCACAAGAATGCTATCCTTTACTGCACAACTTCAAATGCATTATACTAATTGAAAGCAACCAAACCTAAAGGGCTACAACATTTATGACTGCATATATATGATACTGTTGAAAGAGTAAGACTACAGAGATTGAAATCAGTGATTGCCAAGGCTTGCAGTGTGGGGGGAGGGTTTGTCTACCAAGGGGCACAAGATAACATTCTTTCTTGATTGTGATGATAGTTATACACATACATGTATTTATCAAAACTCACAGAACAATGATTTTTACTGTTTCTGAGTTACACCCTGATTAACCTAAGGTAATCAGTAATACAGATTCATTCACCTGAAGCAATTTCATCCCTTAAAAATGATACATACAGGGGCACCTGAGTGGCTCAGTGGGTTAAAGCCTCTGCCTTCAGCTCAGGTCATGATCTCAGGGTCCTGGGATCGAGCCCTGCATTGGGCTCTCTGCTCGGCAGGGAGCCTGCTTCCCCCTTGCTCTCTGCCTGCCTCTCTGCCTACTTGTGATCTCTCTCTCTGTGTCAAATAAATAAATAAAATCTTAAAAAAAAAAAATGATACATACAAACATTATGTGAGCAACAAGACAAATGCCCTTGCTAAGTGAAAAGCAATGGAAAACTATATCTCTGCTTTATCATACTTTATAAAACTATGCATGCACACAGCCAAAGGAAAAGATTTTGATACACTGGCTACCAGGATTTTGGGTGACAATTTTTTTCTCTTCAAGTTTCATTAATGTTGTCTGTATAATAGCAAACAAAATAAGCTACTTAAAATGTTATAACAGGTAATACATTATGGTAGGCAAGAGATTCTAAAATGACCCCCAAGGCCCATGACCTTGTATAATCCTCTCTCTTTGAGTGTAAGTGGGACTTGCAACTTGTTTCTAACCAATGGAATAGGGCAAAGGAAATGGGATATCCCATTTATATGGGATCATATTCCATGATTATATTATTTTAAATGGCAAAGGTGAAAAGATTTTGCAGATGTAATTAAGGTCCCTAATAGGCATTCAATTAATCAAAGAGGAGATTTTCCTGTATGGACCTACCTAATAAAGCTGAACCCTTTAAAAGAGGGTTTAGAGGTCAGAGACTTTCCTGTGGCCTTGAAAAAGCAAGCTGCCCTAAATTTTACCACTAGAAGGAAATGAATTCAGCCAATAACCATGTGAGCTTGGAAGAAGATCCAGAGCCTCAATGACACCTCAGCCCTGGCCAATACTTCAGTTTGTAGCCTTGTGAGACCTTAAATAGAGGATTCAGCTTAAACTGCACCCAGACTCCTGATCCATGGAAATTATGAGATAACAAATCTGTATTGTTTTAAATTGTTATTGCAATTTGTTACACAGCAATAGAAAACTAAACCAGAAATTACAATTATTTTCTAGAGTCTTGGCTTTATCCACAGGTACTCTCCTGGCTCATCTCGAATTAGGGGTAATGTCCTGTTCTTGTTAGTCATTTCAATTTTCAAAAAACAATGTAAACTTTAACATAGCTTCACTGAGTAATGGTCCAAATTTAATCAATAACACAGACGATCTGTATTTCAGATAGTTGCCAGGAAATATAATCTCAAATTCATTGCTGTCCAATACCTACAAAAGCTCCACATAAAACAATGTTTATGGAGAACTGTCGGCAGGATACTTTATACAGTCCATCTAGTTACTCTAACAGATTCTTTGGGGAGGGAGAAGGGAATTAACATCAATATCTCTGACGGAGTAAATTGCTACAGTATTTTAAATGCCTATTTTAATATACTTTTACATTTAAAAAGACTTGTTTTAAGACAAACCACAGAAAACAAAATTCAATAAAATTTTCTTGGCCAACTGGAATAGCTATAAGGAAACTTATCTATTATATTAACTAATTTGCAAAAGAGGGCTAGGGAAAGAAGTCATAACAGAAATGGAGGGGAGGAGAGACGAATGGACAGGAAGTTTTTATGTTTCTCTAAGCTTTTATTTTATTTCTGTAGTTTTTATTTTTTATTTTTTTAAGTAAGCTCTACCCCTAACATGGGGCTCAACACATGACCATGAGATCAAGCACCACACACTCCACCCACTGAGCCAGCCAGGTGCCCTGTTTCTCTAAGCTTTTAAAAGAGAGGAATAAGACCTCTACTGAATTCTACTGGGGAACTGTACACAGCTTGGAATAAGGTTCCTAGAATGTATCATAACACTTTGCCATAAAGCTAATTTCAATGGAATTAACCATGGATGGTATTCCACTAGCCATTTTGATGAATGCTACAAAAAAACAGATTCTATTTATAGAAGGGATATAATTTTAAATGTTTTTAACAATATATTATATGGTGCCCTCAAGAATACTATACAGGAAAACTTTTTGGTCTTAATAGGAAGAATCATGCTTTTCCCTAGCAGGTGTTTGTTTTTATCATATAGACTCCATGTTATGTTATTGACCCAGCTTTCTTCCTATGTAGGTTGCTAGGAAACTTCAAGCTACACAGTTTTAGGCTTTAATTTTTTCAACTTTTGGTCTGAAAATTTTCAAACATTCACATAAATAAGGAGATAACTGTAGAGCAAATATTTGCCCATGTAACTCAGTAACGTCTCATTATCTCAGTTCTCCCATTCTACGATTTTTCTCTCTTCTAGGGGGGCGAGGATTGGAGTATTTTATAGCAAATTCCAGACATCGTATCATTTCACCCATATGTAGTAAAGAATGTATCACTATCATTTAAAGACCCTTCTTTAAATTGACTCTACAATGCCATTATCACATCTGACAAAATTAGCAATTCTTCAAAATCATTTAATATGTACTTTATGTTCAAATTTCAATCATCTCAAAAATGAAATTTTACCTGTTGGCTTTTCTAAACCAGGAACAAAACCAAGAACCATACATTGTATGTGATTAATATACCTCTTTAAGTCTTCTTTAATCTGTAACAAGTGATTTGTCCTGTAGAATTTATTACCTCCTAAATTTAGCTATTTCTTCCTGATGTTAACGTATTCCTCCATTCTCCGTATTTCCTGTAAACTGTAGTAAGATCTAGAGACGTGATTCATACCTTTTGGCAAGAATACTCCATGGCTAATACATGTAATTTCCTAATCCATCACATTAGGACACATAGGATGGCTGGCTGTCCCACTTAAAGTGATGTTCATATTGGTTACTGAATTCAAGTGTTGCCAGCCTGATTAACTCAATGATCATTCTCCATTATTTACTTAGGGGTTGCCCAAATGGGATTTTCTAATTCTATCTTTCCATCTGCATTTATTACCTAGAATTCTTCTAAAAAAGACTTTCCCTAATTAACGATTTGGTTGTCTTACAATACAGTTTACACAGAAAAAAATATAAATTCTTGATTCTTTTCCATTTATAAATTCTCAAAATAATGAATTGGTGATTTAGCACCTTCCAAAGTTATAATACCCTCATTACTATCAATTTCTTTTTGTCCTTCTAACTTCTAAGTTGTGTTATCTTGAAGAATTCTATGGAAATAAATACAGTGATAATATATTCAGAATTCTTTGGACAGATGCCTGGATGCTAATATCAAGTACTTGAACTTTTAACACTGAAAGGATGCACTGAGTAATTTTAACAAAAATAGGGCCTCTTTCAGAGACTGACAATTATCAGCATCAAGAAAACCAAAGCAATCTGGAGGGTGTGTCATAGAGTTGTTTCCCCCCTCTCCCCCCAAATTTCAAAACGCTCCTTCTCACTGCCCTAAAAACTTCTTGAAAATCTTTTGGATATCTTTGGAATAAGACATGGATGTATACAGGAAGTCAATGAGAACACTACAGGCATATGGTAGGTAGAAAAACTGTAAAGGCAACATAGTAAAATATCTCAAGCAATAGGTGAAAGTAATATGTGACAAAATTTGCTTCCCTAGAATTACATTCTGAAAGTCAAAAGCACCTTGTGATTCCAAATCACAGGGTTTCTATACCTCCCTTAACTGACTAGGAAAGCAGAAATGTACACGATATATACAACTAAGTATAATACATGGCAAGTGTTATAAAGCAGTATAATTAGTTCCCCCTGGAACACCTGAGGAAGTAATTGTATCTGAACAGTTTAAGAATGTTCCCAGGGAAGATGACATCCAAGTTATGTTTTGAAAGTTAAGAAGCATTTTTGTGGAAAGGTAAAAAAAAAAAAGATTTCAAGGCATTAGAAACATCACAAAAGATTACACTGATGTTTGGAAATATGGGTTGCATGTAGGGGATAATCAAGTTGTGTGGTGTTAGTCACATATATAATATAGACAAGGGCCACTGTAAATGAAGCTACGGTTTCCAATGCTACTAGCACATTATATATGCTATAGTATGTTGCCACACTTTCTTTTTAAAGCATTTAGAGACAAAGTATGTTTTTAAGCCAAGTGACAGGATCATACTTGGTTTTTAGAGAAGTAAACCTACTAATAATGTGAAGAATAACGGAAGAAAGAACAGAAACAGAACAACCAAGTAGAGAAGACTATTTTAATATCTGACAAAATGACTGTGAAAAGGAATGAGTCAGGAGGTGAGGGGGCTGGACAAATTAAGAACAAGAGCAGACACAGAACTAGCGGGATTTACTCAACGTAACTAACCAAAAATGAACTGCAAATTTCTACTTGGGGGTATTACGACAAGGAGGATCCCAGTAACCAAAAAGATAAAAGATTTTTTAGAACACTAAAAAGCATCAATGATTTCCTTCCAGTAGTAGGATTACCAGATTTTGTTGTTGTTATTGTTCTTTCTACTTTCCTGGATCTTCCAAACACAGGACTATGGAAAAGTACTATGAAAAAATGAGTATCTGTTTCTTTGACAATTTAAAAAATCATCTTAAAAAACAGTAGTTTTATTCTAGAGGCTATCTAATCATACAGTATTTTTCTATGGCCAATATAAAAGTTCTGATCCAGTTGGGTAGGAGTCAAATTTAATCGAGAAGTACAAGACAGAGCCCATCTTCTGAAGCAAGTTCAGACCCCAACTGCATATATCCAATGCAGGCAATAATGAATCCTTCGGAAACAGACTAATACGTACTTTTACAAGCCAGGACAACTCAAAAGCCTAGCACATTAGCACTGAAAGCTGTGAATACAATGGTTGTGGGATAAATGCATTCAATCTTCCTTTATCATTAATATTATTAATGATTTTAAAATATAATTACATAACAGTAATAATTATTCCTCACAGACAGTTTGAATGCCTATAGAAAGAGGCACCATTTCGGATAGAGAACCCTTCTGGTTCAAAGTGGGTGTTTTTTTTTCCCTACATTCCTGATATACCACTCAATAAAAAATGGATGGATGGAAATGAGAAAGCTCAGGACCACCACGGCTACCAGTATATATATTTTTAAAAAGTTCTTTTTTGTGAGTCTTACCAACAGTTCTTTCCTTACTTTCATTCTCTATATCACAGGTTATTAATTTTCAAGGGAAGAAAATGGTAAACATTTTCATCATCCAGCCCGTAATTCATATTTATATGTTAGAGAAATTATGTTTACTATAACCACACTGTAAACTCATAATAATAAAAGGCTCACATTTATAAATTTTACAAATGCCGTTCATATGCTGACACATTAAAAAATTATTTTAAACATCACTATATACAGAATTCTCAAATGTTTTATTAAATTCAATATACTCACTAAGAAGGGCACCTGGGTGGCTCTATAAGTTGAGCATCCGACTCTTGATTGTGGCTCAGGTCATGATCTCAGGGTCGTGAGATCGAGCTCCTGCATCTATCTCCCGGCTGGACGTGGAGACTGCTTAAGATTCTCTCTCTTTCTCTCTCTCCCTCTCCCTCTGCACCTCCCTGCTGGCTCGTGTGCTCACTCTCTCTCTCTCAAAAAATTTAAAAACTAAAAATAAATAAATAAATAAATAAATAAATAAATAAATGCAATATATTCACTGAGAAACTCTAAGCATTTCTCTTAGAGACTAGATGGATTTCCTTGATTATAGGTATAGCTAGAAATAATATGAAGCCTTTTTCTTGACTAATAGTTAATAAATAGCTGTAAAATGGAATCATTTTTGATCTTTAGAAAATTTGTATTTTAGGATTTTAAAAAATTAAGATACCATAATTTTATTTTAACTTTTTTAAGATACCTTGATTTTAAAGTTGGATTTGAGAAATTTTCATTTGGAAATTACATTGCTAGAAATGTCTAAACTCATATTTATTACAACTAATATATCCACTGGATAACATATTTATGTTTTAAAACAGCAGGCACATTTCCTTTTAAAAATACACTGGTTTTGGGGTGCCTGGGTGGCTCAGTGGGTTAAAGCCTCTGCCTTCGGCTCAGGTCATGATCCCAGGGTCCTGGGATCGAGCCCCGCATCAGGCTCTCTGCTCAGCAGGGAACCTGCTTCCTCCTCTCTCTCTGCCTGCCTCTCTGCCTACTCGTGATCTCTCTCTCTCTGTCAAATAAATAAATAAAATCTTTAAAAAAAATACACTTTTTTTTGGTTTGTTTTGTTTTCCTTTTAAAAATATGAGCAGTACTCAAACTGAAGAGTCTTTTTTAATTCTGTAGCTTTGAGAATTCACTTAGAAGCTTCATTTAACAAAAGACATTTCTGAAATAAACCATAGTCTATTACAGATCATCCACATATGGTTTACTAACTCTGTATATTTCTGATGTTTTCTCTGCCACGCAGGACATTTTTAGACCTTTTCCATGACCTCACTTAGTAATAGAAACAGTTCTTTTAGAAATAAATTAATCTTGGGGCACCTGAGTGGCTCAATCTTTAAGCATCTGCCTTCGGCTCAGGTCATGATCCCAGGGTCCTGGAATCGAGCTGGCATTGGGATCCCTGGGTTCCCTGCTCGGTGGGAAGCCTGCTTCTCCCTCTCCCACTCCCCCTGCTTGTGTTCCCTCTCTCACTGTGTCTCTCTCGGTCAAATAAATAAATAAAATCTTTAAAAAAAAAAAAAAAAAGAATCTCTAGCTTATTAAGACCATTTTAGGGACAGAGCAAAGGTAAAAATTAGTAAACAAAACCAAAAACAAAGTAGTAAAACATATGAGAGGAGGAGGAGACAAACAGAAACTGGAACTGGAAAGATGTCTGTGGAAAAGAAAAACCTAAATTGGAGAGAAAATCACAGGTTTTCTTTGGATAAAAGACCATGAAGATGAAGAAAAACTCTAAATTTCCATTCTTTCACATTCTAATCTAGCTATATAATACCTTCCAATGCCACAAGTACATTTTTAAATTACAAGCCTTTCAGGGGTTTTTGGCTATACAGCTGATCCTTGAACAATGAAGGTTTAAACTGTGTAGGTCCACTTACACATGGATTTTTTCAATAAATACAGTATTGTAAATGTATTTTCTCTTATTTTTTCTCTAGCTTATTTTACTGAAGGAATACAGTATAAAATAGATACAACATACAAAATATATGTTAATTGACTGTTCATGTTACCAATAAGGCTCCAGTCAAGAATAGGCTAATAGTGGTTAAGTTTTTGGGGAATCAAAAATTATTGCAGACTTTCAAATGCAGAAGTGGACATCCCTAACCCTTGCATTGTTCAAGGGTCAATCCTATACTGATCTAGTCTAGAGAGATGTAATTAATCAGAACATATTTTAACATTCTTGGTTGACAAGTCAGTGTAACATAACATAGGGGTTAAGAGAGCAAACTTGAGCTAAATTCTCTAAATTCTAATCCCTGCTCCACCATTTACTAGCTGTATGACCCTGGGCAAATAACTTGATCTCTCTGTGCCACAATTTCTCATCTGTAAATGAAATGAGAATAGTCCCCATATAAAGAACTTGCTGTGAAGATGCAATGAGTGAATACATGTTACATGCTTAGAATAGAGTTGTACAGAAGAAACATTCAATAAGTACTGGCTATTGCCAAGAAAGGTAACAGCCCATTTGTTTATTCTTTAAAATTAGTGAATGTTGGGGCGCCTGGGTGGCTCAGTGGGTTAAAGCCTCTGCCTTCGGCTCAGGTCATGATCTCAAGGTCCTGGGATCGAGCCCCGCATCAGGCTCTCTGCTCGGCAGGGAGCCTGCTTCCCCCTCTCTCTCTGCCTGCCTCTCTGCCTACTTGTGATCTCTCTCTGTCAAATAAATAAATAAAATCTTTAAAAAAAAAAAAAAAAAAAATTAGTGAATGTTTCCAATTAAAAAAAAATTAAACCTAATTACTATGCATGGCTGATCTAATCTACCTATGATCATTTTGTAAAGTCTCGACATCTCTACTCTATGTAACTATTTTCATAAAGGAACTCATCTCAAATTATAGTAACTATAAAATCCAAAGTACAAAAACTATAAATCAATGAAAATCATCTTTAAAATGGGTCAGCTGGACTGTTTCTTACTAGTCCTCATGAAGACAATGAAGTGATTACCTAAGAAACGTGCTACTTTAATTCTTCCATGAAAACGCAATTTAAAGAAGGTGAACCACTATTTCAATTACAAATAAAGCATGAAACATTAAAACAATCCAGTCATTTCTACAAAGTATTCACATAACATATCCTAATATTAGCTCCCAGGTTCAGCTTGGCACTACTGACTTTTTGAGACATAATTCTTTGGGGAGGAGGCGCTGTCCTGGGTGTTATAGGGTGTTTTAGCAGCATCCCTAGCCTTGACCCACTAGATGTGAGCAGCACCTTCCCGTCTCAACCCTTTACTCCCCCAATCCCCTTGTCACAATTTATGAAGACATTATCAAGTGACCCGAGAGGCAAAATTGCTCCTAGTTGCTCTAGATTGTGAGAAAAGTTATTTTAGTTTTAACAAATAGGGGTTATAATAACAACCAGGTTTTCCCTACCACCCTCCCCTCCTTTTGGGGCTATTCCTTGATAATGTCACAAAAAAGATGGATTATCTACCAACAATGCATTTTACTATCTTGATAATACCTGCAAATAGGATTGCAGCTTATGTCTATTTTACACTTACTTGATTCTCTGCAGAAACCAAAAGGATATAATTCTTCTTTAATACATTTTGCAAAACTATGATTCATTTAAAATTTTTCCCTTAGGCATTAAGACTGAAAATGTTAATTTTATCTTCCCTTTAAACCAGACACATTACATTGCTAATCACAAGCACAGTACTTCAGCAAAGGAACAGCTAAGACTTATCAACATGTGAGATCTATGAAGCCTGTGATAAACATTTAACATGTATTACCTCATTTAGTCCTAACAATATTCTTTAGAAGTATTAATGTCTCCAATTTTTAAGATGAGGAAACTGAGGCTAAGAAAGTCATGCTGCTAGTAACTGACATAATCAGGATTGGATTGCAAGTCACCATCACCATTGTTCACATGCTCTATACCAGAAAGAATGATCCTACCACCCAGCACTTCAAAACAATCAATGGACAACCTATCTTTTGAGATACGATTTTCCTCACTGAAAAATTTTTGAATATACAACTTTTAGTGTATCTAACTTTTCTAAATGAACAATACCTCTTAATATTTAGTCCCCCTCTCCTAAGAACAAACACAGCAATTGAACCTCATAGTGGCTTTTGTGATAGAAGAATTTGTAATGGAAGAACTTACGATTTTATGGGAAAATAGGGTTTGAAAAATGTAAGATCTGGATCAAAACAATGAAAGCAATGACAATCATATTTCTATATTTATTTGTAACATATTGATATACATATATAATGGCAAGAATATTTATTCCAACTTGTATATCTAAAATTGATTATAGTGATTACTATGCACTTAATTTGTACTGACCTTTGAATTGGAGATAATAATGACATATTTCCCACAACAGCCAGATTTGTGGTAAAAATAGAGAAAAAGGGGAAATGAGTTTCTTCAGTTTTCCTGGCCCCACTACTACAAGGCCTTGAGGATCCTCACTATATTAGGACAAAGCTAGGGTTCATGCTGCCTCTCCTCTGCCCTCATTCTTTGGAAGGATGTCAGGATCTGACTTGATAGGTTTGTTTAAAAAAAAAAAACAAACAAAAAACAACTCCTCAGAATGAGCTCTTCTTTACACAAATTAAAAAGAAATCCAGGAATAGAAGTATATCCTCTAAAAGGATAATAAAACACTAGCCTCATGAAGATTAAGTGAAATAATTCATGTAAAACAACTAGCACAGTGCCAGGCACAAAGGCACAAAGTAAATGCTCAGGAAATGTTAATGTATTTGTTGTTTTTATTGTTGTTAAAAGGAAATGTTAGTATAAAGACTTTTAAAACACAGAGGAGGGGCGCCTGGGTGGCTCAGTCAGTTAAGGGTCTGCCTTTGATTCAGGTCATGATCCCAGGGTCCTGGGATGGAGCCCTATGTCAGGTTTCCTGCTCAGCGGGGAGTCTACTTCTCCTTCTGCCTCTACCCCTGGCTTGTGCTCTCTCTTGCTCACTCTCTCTCTAATAAATAAATAAAATCTTAAAAAAAAAAGAACAGAGGAAAGTGCCCAAGGCACTTCCGAAATACCTTCTGTGCTATCCCCTTTCCACATTTGTTCTTTTGAAATCCCCTTGTTTTGTGTTACCCTCAAATAACACAAGTTTTTCTTACAACCTTATTTTATCTCACAAATCTTTTTTGTTACTTTTTTTTTTAAATTTAGGTTCAGTTTTTGGTTTGTTTTTAATTATTTACTTGTCAGAGAGAGCACAAGCAGGGGCAACAGGAGGCAGAGGGAGAAGCAGACTCCCCAATAAGCAAGGAGTCCCATGTGGGACTCGATCCCAGCACCCTGGGATCACGACCTGAGCCGAAAGCGGACACTTAACTGACTGAGCCACCCATGGGTCCCACCTCACAAATCTTTAAACAGAACAAAATAGTAGCAGTGGGTACAAAAAAAAAGAGAGAAGTTATTTACTCTCCCTTTCTCAAGGTCAATGTCTTTCTCTTTCTGAGCTGTGACAGTTAAATGCAGAATAATGAGGAGCAACATTTTATCCTAGAAATAAAATTCTGACAATTGACAAAAAAGTATTATAAATATACCCAAATTTACTCAAATTTCAAATTATGAGAACTCATATTTAGAAAAACATCACTGTACACATCTTACTTCCACGAGTGGGCCAGAAGCATTTTGAAAGCAGTGATAAGGACCTTTGAATCCCCCGCAGCACTTAACACAATGCCTAGCACAGAGTAACTGTTAAGTGTTATATATGTGGATTAATGTTTTTCTAATTTTAACCAAAAATTAAATCTATTAATTTATTCAACATTTGTCAAGGTCCTACCATATGCCAAGCACTGTTGCCTAGCATGGGGATCCAAAAGTGAATAGGAAAGACATGTTTTCTACTTTCAGAGTTTACAGTGTAGCTGTGGATATACATACAAGTAAAAAGATCTTTACCATTTCTTATTAAGGTATGAGAAATCCAAGAGAAGATATTAAATGGGTAGGTGAATGGCAGCACACAGAAGGGGAAACTAATCCAGGCTTCGAGTTGGAGCAGTGATGAGAAAGAAACAATAGGAATGATGAAGTCTGAAGAATGAATGAAAGTCAGCCAAAGAAGGAGAAAGGTAAAGGATTTCAGGCAAACGTAAAAAATTGAGCTTGAGAGAACACAGCACATTTGAGGAACTGAGAGAAATTCAGTACAAAATTACTAAAGCTTGAAACCCTTATTGGGGCAGAGGGTTTTTGGGGGCAGAGGGAGTATAGGTCAAGAGAGATGAAGCAGTAAGAGTTGAGGGTGGACATGTTAGCAGCAATCAAGTGGCCATGACCTTATAAGTTTGGGTTTTAAACTATTAGCAAGTGGAGACATGTAAGGACTTCAAGCCAGAAAGTAACGGAATCAAATTTGTGTTTAAAATGACTAATCCACTGCAGCATGGAAAATGGATAGAG
>CM052894.1:54348924-54409237 GCA_028534135.1 Potos flavus | reverse complement strand
GATGCGGGGCTCGATCCCAGGACCCTGGGATCATGACCCGAGCCAAAGGCAGACGCCTAACCGACTGAGCCACCCGGGCGCCCCTATAGTCACATTTCTTAAAGTCCTTCCTCCAAATAACTCTATGTGGCTCATGCCTCACTTTCCCCAGGTCTCTACTCAAATATTACTCTAATAAGAGGCTCTCTCTGCCTCCATACATAACAGCACCTTCTTCCCCAACTCTGACATTTCCTAACCCCCATCACCATCTGACACTATGGGCAAAGCACTGTGCTAAATTTATGACAGCCAGGAGATGGGTGAAGAAAGTGACACATAAAGATTAACTTGTCAAAGGTCAAAAAATTAATTAAATGTAGGAGACAGAGTTCAATTTCAGATAAACTCATGATATCACAAAGTTGAGGGAGGACAAATCTAAAACCTTCTATTTTCTTTTCTCTTCAAAGAGAAGACAAAGTCATCCACTAAGAATAAGAGAAAGGCAATGAAACAGTAAATTTGAGGAGAATAAAGAACTGCCAGGCACAATTAAGGACCCAACTGAATCAGAAACTATAGATTTATGGTGACCAAGACCCATGTGATTTTTCATCAGGAATACAGGTGAAAGGCAAATTAAGGCATACAGTTAGAATAATGGTTTTCAACAAAAAAGGATGGGATGGGCAATTTTATCCCCTTGGGGAATGTGGCAACGTCAGGAGACAATCTGGTTGTCATAATATAGGGGATAGGACTTGCTACTGGCCTCTACTGGATGCTGTTAAACATCTTACAATGCACAAGACAGCCTCCCAACACAAAGAATTATCTGGTCCAAAGCGCTAACAGCTGTTAAACCCTGGGGAACAATCCAAATTGGGAGATTTTCTAGGCACATCGACAGAAAGGTAATAAGACAAGGGAACTAAAGACAGGTGATTGGTTAAGGTAACAGACTATGAAGGTAGGTAAAGAAAAATTTTAGTATGTGAGAGGCCTTGGAGAGTATCACCAAAGGGAAGGGCAAAATGGCCTCTGTATCCGAAATGCCTGAATGGCTGACACATCACCATGAGAGGACATTCCTATTAGTTAAGTGCAGAGGCTGGAAAATCTAAAGTGCACCAAGGAGACAAAGAGCCTAGAAAAGGTAGTGGTGGAAAATAAGGTCAGAAGTTCTGGAGCCAATCTATGAAGTCTTTCTATGCCAGGCTTTATACTACTGGCCAAGAAATCTACCGACTTTTTAAAAAAAGAAATAGCCAATATAGAAGTAATAATTCAGGAAGGCAAGCATTTGAGATGAATTAGGGCAGGGGAAAGTAGAGACCAAGAGATCATTTATAAGATTACTATAGTTATCTAGGAATAATGTGACAAAGGCTCTGGGAGACATGAACCTCAAGAACAAACGACTATCACAAGATGGAAGAGGAAGAATGTTCTAGAAATGGCACTAGGCATTGAGGACTTGACACTACTCCTCATGACCCTGAAAAAAAGCCATGGTAAGAAAAAATGAAAGCCAAGTTTCAGTTAGGCAAGGTGATGATCAAGAAGCCATTAGTGTTATCCAAAAGATTAACATCTTAAAGAATTTATCAAAAACTAACTGTATAAACCAAGGGAGGCTTGGGAAAAGACAAACTAATATTTACAATTAGAATAAATATTTTTTTCCTCTAGAAGCAGGCTAAATTTTTAAATACACTTCTTTATAGGCTTCTGCCACAAACAAGGCTACCAAATGTAATGAAATAGTCAAACTCATCTACAATTTTTTTCTTAAAGATTTTATTTATTTGAGAGAGAATGAGAGAGAGAGAGAGCATGAGCAGGGGGTAGAGGGAGAATGAGACTCCTGACTGAGCAGGGAGCCCGATGTGGGACTTGATCCGAGGACCCTAATATCATGACCTGAGCTGAAGGCAGCCACTTAACCAACTGAGCTACCAAAGTGCCCCAAACTTATCTACGTTTTTAAAAGCATCTAGATAATTTGCAGTATATGCTATATTAAATATGACAGAAGACCCTATCTGATTTTGATAGTAAAATATTTTTGAACGTTCCACAACAAAGTTTAAAGATTACATATACCAATTTAATTCAACTTGGTCATTTTCCATAGGCCAATGATTATGATTATGTGATAGCGATAAAAAAGATAGAACAAATAAGATAATTAAATATAACAAAATAATCCTCTTAACACAGAATATATTCAATACAAAACCATAAAAAAAAATCCCTAATTATAAGTCTACCTTACTATATAAAGACATCCTATTCAATTGAAAAGTCCATAACAGACAAATATATTGATCTCACTTTCTTTTTACCTGAAACCTGGGATTCTCTCCTAAGATTAAGGTTAAATACAAAACTAATTAAATTAAACCAGTTTTCCAAAGTGGTTTTATTTTATTTTTTAGAGATTTTATTTGTAAGAGACTGAGAGAGAGGAGGAGAGCACACACAAGCAGGGGGACCAGCAGACAGAGGGAGAAGCCGGCTCCCCGCTGAGCAAGGAGCCTGATGCGGGACTCGATCCCAGAACCCTGGGATCATGACCTGAGCCGAAGGCAGACACTTAAACAGCTGAGCCACCCAGTCATCCCCTTCCAAAGTGTTTTTAATGTCCTGGTTTCAAAAGTAATTTTTAAAAGTGTTTAATAATAACATGAAAAATCAAAATTCAGATTAACAAAACTGCCTAAAGAACTAAAAAAAAGAAAAAAATTTAGCCGAACTACTTTTCTTAACTATTCCTTGGTCAGAAATTCCCAAAAACAGGTAACAAGTGACTCACAGTAGACAGGGAGAAACACATTTTATTCTGTTTGAAAAAAAAATTTTTTTATACCATTTTTAAATATTTTTTATGTCTCCATCTCACTGATTTTCCCTCCTTTTCTATTCTCCTGTTCTGGTTTTCAGTTTTTACCTATCATGCCTTCTTGTCAAAAATATAATTTTATTTTTTTAAACATTTTTATTTTTTTACTTGAACTTTTTTGATCAGTTAATTAACATATAGGGTATTATTAGTTTTAGAGGTAGAGTTTAGTGATTCAGTTGTGTTTAACACAGAGTTCTCATTACATCAAGTGCCCTCCCTTAATGTCCATCATCCTAAAATATAATTTTAAATAAAAATTATTTAAAAACTATTAATAAGTTTAACACTAAGTATAAGAAGCCATGGACAGCATAACCAAAAAGAATAAAAATTAAACTGAAAAAAGCTAAAGCCAAATCATGTCTTTTCTGAAACAACCAGTAATAACTGGTTGAGTTTAAGAAAGTTTGGAGCTGAGGGGTGCTTGGGTGGCACAGTGCTTACAGGGTCTAACTCCTGGTTTCAGCTCAGATCGTGATCTCAGGGTCTTGAAATCAAGTCCCGTGTTGGTTCTGCACTCAGCACAGAGACTGCTTGAGATTCTCTCTTCTTCTCTCTCTGCCCCTCATGCTTGTGCTCTCCCTCTAAATTAAATAAATAAATCTTAAAAAAAAAAAGTTTGGAACTGAAATTTTAGAGTTTTTAATAAATGATTGGCTTCTTGACCAATCTGAAAGAGACAGCTTTGGAGGTCCTCTAACCCTACCTAGTTTCAGTGTGTGCACAGGGATGATCTTCCCTCGGGGCCTCATGTAGCACTGAGAGTTCATCAGGCAAGATGCACTGAGCAGCAGGAGCTTGCTGAAGACAAAGCAGGATGGGGCCCTGAGCCCTCTAAGACCACTGTTCTCTGCTCTATGTGGTCCAGGCACACTTTTCCATGTTTGTCCCTCAAATGGGCCGAGCTGCCTCTAACCTCTGAGCCTTGCATGTGCTGCTCCCTTTGTTGGAATGCACTTTCCCAGGCTCTTGACCTAATGGGCTCATTGTCAAACTTCAAGTCTAAAATGCCACCTCTTCAAGAAGGCCTTCTTAATACTCTCACCTAAAGTGACCTCATCAGTTACTATTCCTTTCTCACCCCTCTATTTATTTCCTTCATAGCACTTAGCACAACCTATAATTACATATTTACGAGCTTGTATTTGTCTCATTAACAAGAACAGAAGCTTCATTTGGGCAGAGTCCTCATCTAGTTTAATCCCCAATTTCCTGTAGAGTAGCTTCATAAGCACTTTTGTTGAATACATGATAGAAGGTACTGACAACACAACAATAGTTGTGTTTACTGAGCACTTATCACCTGTCAGGTACTCTACAGAGCAAATTACAGATAAAGTACTAATGTACCAGCCTTAGAAATAAGAAAACTGAGACACTGAGCTATTAAGTTACCTTGCCCAAAAGTCACACAACTTAGTATGTGGGCCTCTGCACAGAGCAGCCCCAAAGTCGGAAGAGAGGAACTGACTCATTCAATGGAGAAACCTGGAATTGTTCTCTTCCTTAACTATTCTACTTCCTTCTTTCCTCTTGCCTTTCTCATCTTTTTCATCTTATCATAGCTCTTCTTTTTCATCACTACTTTTCCTCCCCACCCCCAATTATTTTAAATTATTGACCCTTTTCTCTGCTCCACTTAATCTGATTCAAAATAATTTCATGGTATACTTTAATATATAATATTTTAATATAAGGTAATTAGTGTTCATTAAAATATTATACAATGATCTACAATTTTATTTTTTAATAAGAAGGAATCTGCACCAATACTCCTGACCCTCCTTTTTCTTAAACAGTGACGCTCATACAGCAGACAGCTTGGTTGTGGAATGCTCAGAATAAATAGGAAGAATAAGAAAAAGAGAGGCTTCCTTTTTCTTTCTTCTCCTTTCTCTTGGTCTCCTAAGAAGGTGAATATGAATATAAATACGATGCAAACTTGCTACCTATAAAGAGCCCCTCCCTTACTGTGTCTTAAAATTTGCTTTGGAGTACAAGTTTAAATTTTTGTCTTGGTACTACTCTATTTCGCACTGTCACCAGAGAATCTTTCACGGTTGTTCCCATATCAGCTTAGAGATACAACCCTCCTCAGGGGAAAAAGCCAAGTTTGGGCTCCAGACTCTTTCCAGACAAATAAGGCAACTTTCAGAGCACTTTCTAAGTAGTTGGATCAGATAGCTGCCACAATACTTCTATGAGAGTCCCAAGAGGGAGTTTTCTTGCCAGCCTCAGAAACAGTTATTTGTCACCACAAAAGATAATTCACTATAAACTAAAAAAGAAAAATAAAATTCAACCTAGCAGAAATTCCTTGCCCTTATAGAGAATTTATTTTTAAATAACATAGAATAATTCTCACTTTTCCTTTGAAAGGCAAGCTGAATCTCCAAATAAAAAGGTTCCTTCTGATATGAACAAAGTCAGACAAAATTAGTCACGAGAAGAAAACTTCTAATATATGACAAAGATCAGGGTGCCTGAGTGGCTCAAGCAGTTAAGTGGCTGTCTTCGGCTCAGGTCATGATCCCAGGGTCCTGGAATCGAGTCCTGCATGGGGCTCCCTGCTCGATGCACATCCTGCTTCTTCCTCTCCACTGCTTGTGCACACTCTCTCTCAAATAAGTAAATAAAATCTTTTACAAAAAAACTTAAAAGTCCATTTTTAAAAAGGTAATTTAAAGTCATTAAAAATGTAAGAAAAAGAAAACAAATCAAGCTCAAAGTGGCAAGTCCTAAATAAAGTTGGGGAGGGGATCTAGGCAATTGAAAATAATTCAAATAACCTCCCACAGTTTTGCCTGAATAACCCAAATATTAAAGTTTACACTTTATTTTAGCTTGTGAGGTTCAGACTAAAATACAAATCTAGATTAACAGCTGCACCTTTAAGAGAAGTGTCAGATGAAAAAGTGTTAGCTTTCCATTTAAGGGAGGAAAAAAAAAGATGATCTTAAATTGTCTAGATTTCTTCAATTTCTTTCCCTTTTTTCATTTATTATTTCCCTGTTCTTCTTTTTCTCAGTATCATTCATAATTCCAAAAAATTCTTTGGGTATGGAGACCTGATGAAATTATGTATTTAAGGCAGAAAAATTTCAACAGACACAGTACTATTAAAATCTGGATTGACATATATATAAGAATCACAGTCCATTTTTAAGTAGACAAACAAAACATATAATTTATCAAAGTATAGATTATTAAGACAATAAATTCAATAGCACTTTAAAAAGAGCACAGATATTCTGCTTTCACATGTAATTAATTTATGGGTTAGCCATTTTCACAGACCACACACATGGCCACCATAAACTGAGGCAATAAAATCTTATAAAGGTAGAAAGAAGCTGGGGTAAAATTAAAAGGTTCTCAAACTACTTTAAGAATGTCTTCTTTTGGGGTGCCTGGGTGGCTCAGATGGCTGAGCATCTCTGCCTTCAGCTCGGGTCATGGTCTCAGGGTCCTGGGATGGAGCCCTGCATCGGGCTCCCTGCTCAGTGGAGAGCCTGCTTCCCTCCCTCTCTGCATGCCTCGTGATCTTGTGATCTTTCTCTCTACTTGTGATCTCTCTCTCTCTGTCAAATTGTGATCTCTCTGTCAAATAAATAAATAAATTCTTTTTAAAAAAATGTTTTCTTTTTTTTTTTTTGAACATATTACTTATTTCACAGAGAGAGAGAGAGAGAGAGAGCGCGCGCACAAGCAGGGGGAGCAGCAGAAGGAGAAGCAGACTCCCTGCTGAGCAAGGAGCCTGATGCGGGGCTTGATCCCAGAATCCTGGTATCATGACCTGAGCCAAAGGCAGACACTTAACCGAAGGCAGTTACTTAACCGACTGAGCCACCCAGGTGCCCCAAGAATGTTTTCTTTCTGGGGCACCTGGATGGCTCGGGTCATGATTCTGGAGTCCTGGAATCCATCCCCATGTTGGGCTCCCTGCTCAGTGGAGAGTCTGCCTCTCCTTTTCCCTCTGCTCCTCTTCTCACTCGTGCTCTCTCTCTTGCTCATTCACTTTGTCTCTTAAATAAATAAAACCTTTAAAAAAGTAAAAATAAAAAAGAATGTTTTCTTTCCAATCCAAACCTCCAGATCATATTCCAAAAAAACAAAACAACAAAATGAGAGAGAGAGAGAGAGAAATCAGGAGGCCTTCTCTTTTTGGAGCTGGTGGGAAACAAGGGTATATGATTTCTGGGTATCCTGATTTTGAGTTACCTACAAAACGAGAAAAGTTATTAATCCATAGTAAAGTATTAGAAAGCTCCAGTATAAAATAAGTTTCCAGGTTCCCAAAGTATTAAAAATATTTAAATTAAAAATCATATATTATTTTTGTACTTCAAGAAGCAAACAAGGGTGCCTGGGTGCCTCAGTCAGTTAAGCAACCTACTCTTGGTTTTGGCTAAGGTCACGATCTCGGGGTTGTGGGACTGAGCCCCACATCAGGCTCCTTGCTCAGCACAGAGTCTGCTGGAGATTTTCTCTTTCCCTCTGCCCTTCCCCCATCCCCTGCTCACTTTCACTCTCTCTCTCCCTAAAATAAATAAATAACTCTTTAAAAAAAAAAGAAAGAAAAGAAAAAGAAAAAGAAGCAAACAGCAAACATATTAAAATGAACTACCTTTGATACTCTGGGAAAGAATCAAAACTAAGTTTTAAGATTTCACTATCATAGATGTGAAGAAATAGGCACTGGCATACTGTTGGTAAAAGCTGTAAATTGTTATAACATTTTCTGATGGTGATTTGGCAGTATCTATAACAAAGGTTAAAACGTATCTATTCTTAAACTCTGCAACTTCCCTTCTAAGAATCTTGTCCTATCAAATATATGACAAATGCACAAGAGTATACACACAGTGATATTTCCTGCAGTATTACTGTATTATTACTGACAGAGAAAACCTGAAGAGAGACAAAGTAAATGCAGATAAGTGTCAAATTTCCAGCAAAGGAAACTGAACTTCATCCTGGTCAGGTCACTGGTGGGAAGACAAGGGCATATCAAATATATGACCTAAATAGACAACCCTTGAAAGTATCTCTGCTTCACTTCATTCCTCAAAACTAACATCAAGTCCTATCACCTTAAGGAAGCCTTCCTTGACAACCCCCTTCCCTCTATGTGAAACAACTCTCCTGTATACTTCCATACCAATGCTTCCATACCAAAAGCCAAACATTTTAGCATTTATAACACCATGTTTTAATTACTATTAACAATGACAGGGATCATGTTTTAGATCTATTTGTCCAAGTACCAAGCACAGTGCCTATGCATTAGAAAAAAAAAAAAAAAATTCATTTCCTAAATCTGTTCACTGAAAAACCAAATAACAATGACCACTCCTAGTGCCTAGATTGTGGTCTCTAAGTACCAATGTTCTTTAAGCAAATGGCTGTTTCCTGGTCTGGGTCAACACATTTACAAGACGATCCCAGGACATCTTGTACCAAATGAGAAATCAATCAAGGACTACTAGGATCATGTCAATAGGATATACTAGCCAACTTGAAGAAAGAAGAAACTCTGGCTAATTTGAGCATCAGTAGAGTAATGGGCTGAAATAGCAAACATCTTTAAATCCATGAATATTTTAAAATATTAATCTAAATTTTCATTAAATTTAATATTAATCTAAAATTAATTATCATATTTAGAGGATCCCAAGAAACCAATTCATTCATTTGAAAATTGATAAATATAGGGAAATACTTAAGCATTTATCCTACACATTTAAATTTTACCTCAGGGTAATAAACAGTTGACTGGGGAAAATTTCTCTATTTAAAAACATTTAGTTATAAATGAGGAAGAAATGATTTTTAAAGAATATCATCATTGTGCAACACCTAGTGAATTAATGGATCTATGTAATCCATCAGTGGCTGCTAACAGACATTAAATGCCTCTTAATGGAAAGACACAATACAACTTTTGAGATAGTTGTGCCAAAAAATCCTCAAACCTGAATTTGATCAAGCTTCTAAATCAAACTACCGATTTATACATAACACAAGGACAGAGGAACATATTAAATGACCATGGGTATGCAATCAACACAATCAAGACTGAGGGAAACTCTACAAGATAACCTAATTTATTCAACAAAAAGTACTAGGGAGTGGGGGGGGGGAGGAGAAATTTAGAGATTAAAAAAACTTCAAGAGACAGAACAATGTAAAGATCTCATTTTGATCTCAATTCAAGCAAACGAACTACATTTTTAAGAGATAAAAATATATAATAGGGGAAATACAAAGACTGGATATTAATGATATTAAGAGATTCTGATTTTGTTTTGGTTCTTTGGAAGAGAAGGGTAATGTATGTTGGTTACGGAGGGAAGGAAGAAGTAAGGAAGGAAGGAAGGAAGGAAGGCCGGTCCTACCTTCTAGAGAGACTTATTGACATATTCACAGAGTAATTGGTGTGATTTGCTTCAAAATCATCTCAGGCAAGATAGGCATTGGTGAAAGTAATGATAAATCAATCCAGTCCCGAAATTACTGAGTACAGGAGGATTCCTTACTTTCTCTACTTTTCTATATATCCAAATTTTCCATAATGAAAACTAAAAAAAAAAACCTGCTGCAAGGCCTGGGACATGAGAAGTATTTTGGTAGCAAGGAGGGAAGGGCTTGAAAGGACAAACTGATTAAAAAGGGGGGGCGGGTAGTAGGATAAAATAATACAGTGGTTCTCAAACTTCAATGTGTATGAAAATGACTTGTTAAGACACAGATTGCTAGCCCAGAGCCATGGAGCCTAAGACTTTCTAGAAACTTCCCATGTGATGCTAATGCTGTTGGTCCCAAGACCATACTTTGAGAACTACTATAATAACAGATAGTTGGGCTAGGAGGCACAGTATATATTTATGGAGGGACTGGCCTGACTTGAGACCCTCTCTACTTTCACTCACTCCAGTGAGCCCCATCTCAGAATATTCTAGTCAGGAAACCTCTGTCTGAAGTATAGGACACCCAGAAGACAATCAGTAAGAGCTCTTTTGATGCCTCCTATAGTGGGAAAAGGGGTATCAGAAAAAAATGGGGTACATAAGAATGAAAATAGGTTTGGTTCAACTTTCTTTCTGGTTCAATTTCCTAAGTGACAGGGTAACAAAGTGCCTGGAGAGGAGCTTCTGTATGATGAGCTGTCAGGAAAGGAATGGGACTGGTCAAAAGACTGCTCCCAGAAGTATTAAGAAGAAAGAGAAGTAAGTCTTTTCTTTTCTCTGGTAAGTCATCTCTTACATAAATTGCGTCACATGTAACCCACATGATAGGATCTCTCACCCTATCCTCATCCTCTTGCATGGGTCTGTGGCTCACTTTTAGATACTGTTGGTTAAAGTTTGCTATCTCCTGATGTTAGTGCTTGAATTCAAAAGACATGGTGTTTCAGCAGCTTCACCTCCATCCTTCTCATCTTTCCTCCGTAAGTTACATTATTTTCTTCTGAGGTGTGACAATCTGAATTTCTGCTCCTGATCATCTATGCCTCCTTCCATGTAAGAGGCTATATATTCCCACCTAATGCCATGTGACTTGCCATGTGACTAATCTATAGGGAGACCGTATTTCCCTTCCCAATTGTTAAGTTTGCCACACTACTTGTCTAAGCCAAATAATGTGAGCAGAAACGTGACATATGCCAGTTTTGAGCAAAGGCTTTTAATGCATGTTCCCACCAGAATAGCTATTCCAAATACAGGTTATTCTTTCAGCCTGAATTCTGGAACAAAAAGACAGGTGGAACAGAGCCCCCAGACAATTGCAACTAACATGTACCATAAGAAACAAACCTTTACTATTGTGAACTACTGAGATTTTTGAAGTTATTTGTTAGTGCAGCAAACCTAGCAGAAGCTAACTAATATATGGGAATAAAAGGGATACAGAATTTTTAAATATCTTCAAAAGATTTTTCTAAAAGTACCACATAACTTCTTTTCCTTTAGAACTTGGTTATTTTACTTTATAAAAGTAATTATCTCCCAAGAAAAATGAAAATAGGGGCACCTGGGTGGCTCAGTGGGTTAAGCCTCTGCCTTCAGCTCAGCTCATGATCTCAGGGTCTTGGGATTGAGCCCCGCATCGGGCTCCCTGCTCAGCAGGGACCTATACTTACTCTCAGAAGGTACAAAATCTAAGATTCTTTTCAAGGTAAAAAATTATTTTATAAAGAATAGTACCACTATTTCTGCCAGGTGATTCTTTTATGAAATCTCCAGCAAAATCACCATAAGAACAAACTAATGGCGGCACTGGGAGGAAAAGAGAAAGAGAGAAAGAGGCAGGGAGAGAGGAAAGACTACAATTTAATATTTAAAATTGAGGCAAATTCACCATTTAATAATCTTTTTCTAAAATTAGTAAATAAGGGGCTCCTGGGTGGCTCAGTGGTTTAAGCCTCTGCCTTCGGCTCAGGTCATGATCTCAGGGTCCTGGGATAGAGTCCTGCATGGAGCTAACTGCTCAGCAGGGAGCCTGCTTCCCCCTCTCCCTCTGCCTGCCTCTTTGCCTACTTGTGATCTCTTTCTCTCTGTCAAATAAAAAAAATAAAATCTTTAAAAATAAATAAATAAAATAAAATTAGTAAATAAGACTGAACTCTAACTTCAAAGGGAAATATATTTCCTATGTTAAAATAACATGCCAATGGCTACCAAGGAAGTATATATACTTTATTCATTTATGTACAGTCATCTTCATAGTGATTCCAATTATGAAATGTGTTGCAATAAAATGGAATGCATGAAAGACACTTAAGGATCAGAAACATTTTTACAGATTTTGCCAATTTGCAAATTTTACCCCTATATCTTCTTTGACATAAGGTGACCTCTAAAATATCACCAGCAGCTCCTTATATCACCTTAGTAATCCACTTATTATTGAAGTTGAAGCCTGTTTCCTCTCACCCTGTGCTAAATTAATGGAGAACAGCTGGTTTTTTGTATAGAATGGAGGCTTTAAAAACCTGCCAGCTCCTCAATTCTCCCTCCACCCACTCATTACTGCCAATATAATAAATTCTTTGCTCAACTCCATTTTTCTCAGAGTTAAAGGAAAGAAAATCAATTCTTAGGGATAAAAAGATCAAACTTTTCATCCAAAACCTACAAATACAATTCCAGGAAATTGAGCTGCATCACTCTAAATAGCAATTACAATTATAAAAACAGAATAAAGGCTAATAATTACTGAGGCTGTACGTACTATGTATCAAGCAATTTGCCAGTGATGAAAGGCGTTATCTCAAGTGATTGATCCTCAAAATAACTTCCTGAAGTAGATATTATTGTTATTCTCATTTTGCAGATGGGGAAACTAAGTCTCAGAGCAAAGTAACATATGCAAAAAAGCACTGCTCTAAGTGACAAAGATTTGAAATCAAAGGACCTGAGAAATAAATTTAGGATTTCAATAGCCAAGCTCCAAAGCCCTCAATATGAAGGCCACAAGTCATTTTTAATATTTGAAAAATCTAAATGAAACCACCATTTAGCCACAAGTTAGCTACAAATTGTAGGGAGTTTTTTGCCTTTAGTTGAAATTATGTCAATTCAGTATGGGTAGCATATGCTGTTCTAATTACAATCCTTGGTTAAAAATGGGGAAGCAAATTATTGATAAGGCTTTGAGGAAAAACAGTTTTGTAATATGGGATTCACAGTGGAAAAACAATTTATCTTTTGTGTGAAAATTTGGGGAGACAATGGACCAAATGACTTCAATGATCTGTGATGGATCTAGCAACATCTGATTTTCTGCCAAACAAGTGCTTCTACCCCAGAAATATGTCTGCTCCACCCTCACTCTGATCCCTCCCTCCCTCCAAATCTCACACTCACCATCCACCAGCTGCTTTCTATTATCACCAGCAGGCCTAGGAAACTCTGAGATTAGCTCTCAGTAGGATGAGCTGACTAAAGGCAGCTGACACTGACTCAACATTTATACTTTACTGTGAATCCTGGGCAATTCTTTCATTTACCTGGTTTCTTCCATTTTTTTTTTTTTTTCCCTTTGATTCTCCTGGCTACTTGCTGACTGATTTACCTTCTATTTGATTGTCTAGTTCAGCTTCTTTAACTACTGAACTTTCTGCCGGTTGCTCAGTGTATGTAGGTCCCTGAGTCTCCATCATAGTCCCCCTCTCTGGGATCTAGATCATTCTGACAGATTAAGAAGTATCTAATTCCACAAGTGTGCACATGTTTGTGCCTCACAGCGCTCTGTTTTCCCCATTCTGCTTCCTTGTTAGTTCCACCTGAGCTGGTACAAGCCACACTCTACCATGACACTGTAAAATGATTGTTATATTACGGCTGATTTGGGGTTGGGGTATGCTCCATAAAATGCTGGGCAGCCCACGGACAAGAAGTATAATTATCACCCAATGTATAAAATCATTACTTCTATGCCTTTATGGCTAGTTACCCACTCAAAATCCTAAAGGGTGTTACACAGCTAACCTCACAACCTCCCCAACCCCAACTCCCTGAATAAAATAATTTATGACTCATTTCCTTGGAATCTTTAGGAGTTATTTTTATTTGCTATATGATGACATCATCAAATCATCAATAACTCTTAACTCTTTCTTATTCCCCATTTTACTTGCTTTGGGCACTTTCTCTCATTCTTCCAAATATCCCTAGCCTTCTGAGTTTTGAAATCTTGACTAGTTTGAATAGTCTCATAGCACTTAATAAATGAATATTTGTGACTACACAAAGACTTGATGTAGTCCAAAATTTTTCAGTAAATATTTATTGTAGGTACTAGGAATAAAACAGTAAAAACAACAGACAATGTTTCTGCTCTAATAGACTTCACATTCTAAGTACAGGAAGATACAGAAAATAAGAACAGCAACAATAGTGAGTGGTACCGCAGAGAACTGGAATGATGATCCAGATTATTGGGGTGATAAATGAAGAAGGCACCCTGGAACCTGAAGAGCATTAAGAAACCAATCCGGGGAAAAGAGTTACTCATTCTAGAGCAGGGAACAGCAGATGCAAAGGCCCTAAGACAAAGATAGCATGCTTATAGGAACAGGAAAAAAAGGCCAGCATGGCTGAAGCTTAGTAGGCCAGGAGGAGAGTGTCATGACATGAAGCTGAAAGAAGGGCAGGGGGCCAGCTCACAAAAGGATTTTAATCCATTTGCAAGGAAAGCCTTGGGAAGGGGTTCTAGGCAGTTAACAAATTCCTATCATCTGTGGACTAAAAGGACCACTCTGGTTGCTATGCAGACAACAGACTGTTACAGGTCAAGAATAGAAATAGGGAGCTCCATTACAAGTCTTGTAGTCGTGCAGCAGAGAGAGGTGGTAGAAATAGAAAGGAACAAATTCAGAAAATTAGGAAGTACAACTGACAAGACTTGATGGTATGTTGGGTATAATAGGTGAGAAAAAAGAAAGGATAACTCCTGTGTTTTTGACTTGAGGACCTGGATGGAGTGATTGGAGAGTGATGTCTTTTAAAGTGAGATGGGGAAGACAAAGCTAGAGAAGATGTTGGGTTTAATGAAGGGAAAAGCCAACTGTATAATTTAGTGAGCTGGGGAAGATTATAGAAGATGTTGGCTTGAAGGAGGAAATTAAAAGTACAATTTTGCAGTTGGAAGAGGTATCATGGATCATTTACTTGACCAATTTATTCTAGAAAAGAAAACAGTGACTCAAATTTGCCAAAAATGACAAAGTATCAGTACATTCTGGAAGAAACACCGCCTCAGTTTACTAAGTGTTCTTAACCTTTTTGTGCCATAGACCCCTCTCTCACAGTCTGATGAAGCTTGGACTCAGAATACTGTTTTAGTTTAAAAATAAATTTTAAAGGATGGAATTACAAAATAAACCAATTGTATCGAAATAGTTATCAAAACAGGAAAAATGTGATTAACACTCTATATGCTTCTTTGTCAATTCATTAAATAATAAAGACCTCATAGCAGAGCTCATAGCTATTATAATTTCAGAGTAATAATAGATGGTGTAAGCAATAATACAAGATGTTTGCAACAACTTTAATATGATAGAAAAATGTGAGATTTCTATTGGCAAAAATTAAAAATACTACTAACATTACTGTGGTTTGTTTCCTACACTCCTAACTGAAGGATAAGCTAAATTTCAGAAAAAGGTTAGTCGGGGAAAAAATGTAATTTTTCACCAAGTTCATGGCCTCTTGAATTCTATCCAAGATCACCTAATTTGCAAACCCTGGGTTAAGAGCCCTTGGTTAAACCCCTGATCATTTTCCCCCCAGATTAACAGAATATCCATGGGACTGATAACCCTGCCTTCAGTATTTCCTCAAATCTATCCTTCAACCAGCTTAACGTCCTTGTAAGTGTTCCTCATAGCTTACAGGACAGCTTGGCGGTGATGGAAACACTCTCCAGGATCTGCTTCTCTAATATAGTACTTCAACTTGATGTCAGCCTTGCACTGCACTTCCAAGATTTCCTGCCTGTATTCTCTCCCTTCTACCGGTACAAGACTACAAAAGTATCATCCTCGAAAGTATCTGACTCCTTTCCCCCAAAGAGAGCAATCTCTCTCTTTCCCATGAATTTCTTCAAAATCAGTAAAAGTTTTTTGCCTGCCACGTTACCCTGGGCTGTAGTCATTACCTATACCTACATTCTTTTTCCCATACATAACAGCATGCTTCTCCCAAATTCAGTGTTATCCCACTGCAAAAGGCTGTCTTGACTATTTGTACTGACTTTTACTAATCGAAAGATAGTACCTACTATCCCCATTTCAGTGTTCACTTTATAAAGAGATTTCCTGCATTTCCTTATCTAATTCTCTTAAGAACCTTGTGAAGATAAGCAGCCTAAAGTATTATCCTAGAACCCTACAAAGACAAGCAATCTAAGGTTTTACCTTTATTTTGCAGATGAGGAAACAGAAGTCAAGTGAAATGAACTGACTTGCCCAGGTCTAATTATTTAACAAGACAGAGCTTGGTTCATAAACCTCAGGTTCCTTGGCGTAGTACTTGGTGTGGACTGGACTAAAGCCACTGTGCCAGGCCCAGGACAGGTAAATAAAAAGCATGAGAGAACTTCCCTCAAGAATCTTTTCAACACAGTACCGTAGCACCAATATGATCCTATTAACAATAGATTTTTTAATTATTATAATAGCATAAGTCCTATAAGAAAAACATATCATAAAGCCAAACACTCCTTAATGTTTAAAAATAGAGCTGATTTTCTTTCTATGCTAAAATTTGTTATTGCATTATTCATATTACTCTAGATCTCTAAAATGAAAGCTTCTTGTAAACACTAAATATTACATAACTTACTAGAGATTATTTCCATCTGCAGAAACTAAGTAATAATATTTTAAAAGACTTCTCAAGGATATACCAATTTAACACTGTCAAACAAGAACTAAGAATTCTCCACATTTATCCTACTAATGCATACCTATTTTGATTAAAGTACGGAGAAATTTTTATGCAATTTTCATGTATCATAACATGCCTAAGTAGCTTATCTTGAGAGAGAGATTTGAAGCTTGCAGAAAGCTGTTTTCAAGAGGGTGTTACATGAACAGTGAAAAACAAAATTTAACTCAATGAAACAAACATTTATTGTTGGGCCGATGGGGTTAGGGAACCCTAGAGGAGCAACCCCAAAACAGCAGTCGAGCCTCCATCTTGTCTCATCCTGAAGATTCCCCCTGGGACTTTCCACTGGCGCGGACCCCCAGAGACACGTCATCTCCGGGAGGACAGAACTTACTCAGGAAGCGGAAACTGAACTGAGTTCAATTCCACACCTTATATGGTCATGTACTACTTACAAGCGGAACCACCCCTCCTTCCACCTATAAAACTGCCTGTATCAACCCCGGGCGCGACTTCCCCAGTCTCATTCCTCAGAGGCTGTGGAACCTCGCCCGAGAGCACCCCCATTAAAGCTCACTCTCGAACCATCTTGCCTGGCTCCTTTCTGTTCATCCACCACCGCCGACTCAAAACCTGACACTTACATGTAAGGTTGGCAATGCTGGATGAGATGCATAAGACCTAATTCCTGCTTTCAAGAAGCTTAAAACCTGGTAAAAAGGAACGATAATCATAAAAATGTCTACAATTTTTTAAATATGATGCTTCCCACATCACATACCTTGGATAAACTTTCACATAAGCTGCTGCAGCAAAAAAAATTCAAACATCCAAAAGATCCTTAAACGGAATGAAAAATACATTGTTGAATATACATATAATGAAATATTCCACAGCAGTGGAAATCCATGAACTACAATCACAAATAACAGGATAATCTCAAAAACAGAGTATGAAATAAAGGAGGGAAAGCGGTAGAGACAGAGAGAAGGCAGAACGAGCACAGTGTCTGGAAAAAGGTGTAAAAAGGGATCAAGGGCTCCTTGTACTCAAGGGGTAACATGTTTTCTTAGTACCAAGAGTAAAATAATAAGAGGAGGATGGTAAATGATATAAAGGAATTTCAAGGTAAGGAGAATAGAAACTCAAAGAATTAGGAATGGACAAGCATTCTGGTCAAGTCTTTCCAGGATTAAAGCTAGATGGGGACTAGAGCTTGATCAGAGCAGCAGTTCACAAACTTTAGAGTCTGAAACTCTAAAATTCTTTAGAATTTTATAACCATTTAGCTCTAAAATTATAACCATTTAGTTAATTTTATATCTAATTATGGTGAGATTGTTTAAAAAGACTCCTAGGCCCTACTCAGAGATTCCAATTTAGTTGGTCTGGGATACAAACTGAGAATCTGTTCTTTTTAGAAGCATCGCACATGATTTGAATATAGGTTGTAAAAACAGTTTTGAGATACACAATATGGAAATCGCTTTTGAGAATGTAACAGAGAAGACAAAAATAACTTTTAAACACATACTTGATGGGCCACCTCATACACAGGTGGAACCAAAAGGCCTGGGATGAGTTATTAAAAGTGGACCTCAATATTAAAGATCTGGCATCTTTAAAAAAGTAAACACGTGTGCAATTTCTCCCTCAAAAATTTCAATAGAGACTTGGAAATACCACACACCCTCACCAACACTAAGCAACAACACACTAATACTTGCTAATTTGACAATAAGAAAGAAAATTTTTATCTGGATTTCCTTAATCAGTGAAACCAAAAATACTTCCTTAGTGAGACATGGAACAATGTATTAACATGTGAATGTCAGCAGCCCTCTTCCCTCCACTTATTTTTCCCTTCCTAAAAACGAAAGACTTGCTGATACTAAGTTGATCAACATAACAAAGGAAACAAGAAATGGTAGCCAGAAGTGGCCTTGTTACCTAGGATTTGAGAAGAAATCTTTAGAGCCAGACCTGTGAAAAGCAGATCCAGGGCAGTGAAAGAAATGGGGAGGAGAAAAGATCCTGTAAGAATTATTAATCTGGTTATGAATTAAATTCCCAATAATGCTCTTTGAAAACAAATGGAATTCCTTTTTAATAACTTTTGGTGTTGAACTATGTGTCTTGAACAGGACCCAGTCCTGGGTCTTGGACCATGTCTATCTCTAGGTTAGTTAGGGTTACAATATGTCCTGGCCATTTGTACTGCTTTTGTAAATTGCCTACTGATAAACTTTGTACATTTTTTCCACCAAGATTTATTTTTTCATTAATATACTTCATTTTTTAGAGCAGTTTTAGGTTCACATGAGGGGAAAGGACAGGGAGTTCCTCATACCTTCTGTCCCCACAAACATACAACTTTTCCTACTATTAACATCCTCCACCAGAGTGGTACATTTGTTACAACTGATGAAACCTATATTGACATATCATTATCACCCCAAATCTAGATTACCTACAGGTTTGGATAAATGTATAATGACATATTTATACCAGTGTAGTAACTTACAGAATAGTTTCATTGCCCCAAAATTCCTCTGTGCTCTACCTATCCATCTCCTCCTCTGCTCCTAACCCCTGGCAACCATCAATCTTTCTACTGTCTACATAGTCTTGCCTTTTCCAAGATGTCATGTAGTTCGACTCATATAGTATATAGCCTTTGGCTTTTTTCACTTAGTAATATGCATTCAAGTTTCCTCCATGTCTTTTCACAGCTTGATGCTCATTTCTTTCTGACCATGAATAATCCATTGTCTGGGTGTACCAAACTTAATTTACCCATTCACCTACTGAAGAACATGTTGGTTGTTTCCAAGTTTATGCAACTATGAATAAAGCTAATCTAAACATCCATGTGCAGGGTTTTGTGTGGATGTAAGTTTTCAACTCCTTTGGGTAAATAACACGGAGAGTGATTGCTGGATCTGCTGGATCCTATGGTAAGAGTATGTTTAGTTTTGTAAGAAACTGCCAAACTTTCCTCCAAAGTGGCTGTACCATTCTGCATTCCCACCAGCATGAATGAAAGCTCCTGTTGTTCCATATCTTTGCCAGCATTTGTTTTTAATGTTTTTTGGATTTTGGCCATTCTAATAAGTGTGTAGTAACATCTTGTTTTAATTTAGAATTCCCTTAATGACTTGACATGTAATGTTGAACATCCTTTCATATGCTTACTTGCCATCTGTTTATCTTATTTGGTTCTATGTCTGTTCACTAATTCTGCCCATTTTTCAATCAGGTTTTGTTTTAATTTTTGAGTTTTAAGGGTTCTTTGTATATTCTGAAGAAAACTCCTTTATCAGATGTGTCTTTTGCAAATATTTTCTCCCAGTCTGTGACATATCTTCTCATTCCCTTGAAAATGTCTTTCACAGAGCTGAAGTTTTTTGGTTTTTTTTTTAATTTTAATGAATTCCCACTTATTATTTCTTTCACCGATAATGCCTTTGGCTTTGTATGTAAGAAAACCATTGCCATACACAAGGTCATCTAAGTTGTCTCCTATGTTATCTTCTAGGAGTTTCTGAGGTTTGCAATTTACAGTTAGGCCTGTAATATATTTTTACCTAATTTTTGTGAAGGGTATAAGGTCTATGTCTAGATTCATTTCTTTGCATATGGATGTCAAGTTGTACCATCACTATTTGTTGACAAGACTATCTGCTCCAATGTACTGTCTTTGCTCCTTTGTGTCAAAGGTCATTGACTATAATTACATAGATCTATTTCTGGGCTCTCCGTTCTACTCATGTATGCTTTTGCCAACACCACAATGTGTTGATTTAATGTGCTTTACAGTAAATCTTGAAGTCAGGTAGTGTCAGTTCTCTGAAGGTCCTTCTCCTTTAAAAATTAGTTGCCTATTTGTGGATCTTTTGACTTGGCATATAAACTTTAGAATCAGTTTGTCAATATCCACAAAATTACCTGCTAGGATTTTGACTGGGAATGTACTGAATCTATAGATCAAGTTGAGAAGAACTGATATCCTGACAATATTGAATCTTCCCAACCATGAGCATGGAATATCTCTCATTTAGTTCTTTGACTTCATTCAGAGTTTAGTTTTTCTCTTACAGATCTCATACATAATTTGTTAGATTTATACCTAAGTAGTTCATGGGGGGGATTAAAGTAAATGGCATTGAGCTTTCAATTTCAAATTCTACTCATTCACTGATGGTGTATATATATACATAGGAAAACAATAACCTTTTGCATCTTAACTTTGTATCCTACAACCTTACTATAATCATTTTTTTTTAAAGATTTTATTTATTTATTTGACAGAGAGAGAGGAGAGAGATCACAAGTAGGCAGAGAGGCAGGCAGAGAGAGAGGGGTGGAAGCAGGCTCCCTGCCGAGCAAAGAGCCCAATGCGGGGCTCGATCCCAGGACCCCGAGATCATGACCTGAGCTGAAGGCAGAGGCTTAACCCACTGAGCCACCCAGGCGCCCCTATAATCATTTCTAATCTAGGAATTTTTTTGTCACTTCTTTCAGATATTCTACATAGATGATCATGTAGAAATAAAACCACTAACAAAAACAGTTTTATTTCCCTTCCTCCCAATCAGTATAATTTTTTTCCCCTTTGGTTGCCTTAACTGCATTAGCGCTGACTTCCAATATGAGGTTGAAAAGCAATAATGGGAAGGGACATCCTTGCCTCATTCCTGATCTTATTAAAGAGCTTCTCATTTCTTACCATTAAGTATAATACTGGCTGTAGGTTTTTTGTAAATGTTATCATTTGAGGAAGTTGAGGAAGTTCCCCCTCCAAACCTACTTTATGGAGTTTTTTTTAATCACAAATGGGTGTTAGATTTTGTTACAATCATGTGACTTTTTTTCCTTTAGCCTATTGATATAATGGATTATATTAAGTGATTTTCAATTGCTGAACCAGCCTTGCATACCTGGCATAAATTCCACTTAGTTGTAATGTATAATTCTTTCCACACATTGTTGGATTCAATTGGCTAATATTTTGAGGGTTTTTTTCATCTATGTTCATGAGAGATAATTGATCTGTAGTTTTCTTGTAATGTCTTTGGTTTTGGTATTAGGGTAAATGCTGACTTCACAGAATAGAAATTATCCTCTCTCCTTCCACCTTTTGGGAGACACTATAAAGATGTGGTATAATCTCTTCCTTAAATGCTTGGTAGAATTCACCAATGAACCCATCTGGACCTGGTGCTTTGTTTTGAAAGGTTATTAATAGACTCAATTTTTAAAATAGATACAGGGCTATTCAGATTGTTTATTTCTTGTTGTGTGAATTTTGGCAGATTGTAACTTTCAAGGAATGGGTCCACTTCAATTGTTTATTTCTTGTTGTGTGAATTTTGGCAGATTGTAACTTTCAAGGAATGGGTCCACTTCATCTAGGTTATCAAATTTGTGGGCATGAAGTTGTTCATAGAATTTCTTGATTATGCTTTTAATGTCCGCGGGATCTGTAGTGATGTCCTCTCTCTCATAGGTGATCAATAATTTGTATCCTCCTTTTTCATTAAGTTAGTCTGGCTAGAGACTTACTGATTTTATTGGTCTTTTCAAAGAAATAGCTTTTGGGTTTATTGATTTTCTCTAATTTCCTACTTTCAATTTAACTGATTTCTGCTCTAATTCTTACTGTTTTTTTTTTCCTTCTGCTCACTTCAGATTTTTCCTTTTCTAGTTCCTAAGATGAAAGCTTAAATGGCAGATTTTAGAACATTCTTCTATTCTAATAATATATGCATTCAATGCTATAAATTTCCTTCTAAGCACTACTTTTGTTGGTAAGTTATATTTTCATTCTCATTTAATTCAAAACATTTTTCAGTATCTCCTGAGATTTCTTTCTTGAGCCACGTGTTTTTTAGACGTATGCTCTTTAATCTCCAAATATATGGGAACTTTACAACCCTCTCTTTATGTTATTAATTTCTGGTCTAATTTCATTCTGGTCTGAGAACCAATATTGTATGATATCTGTTGTTTTAAATTTGTTAAGGTATGTTTTATGACCCAGAATGATGTCTATTTTGATGAATGCTCATATGACCTCGAGAAGAAATTATAATTTGCTGCTGTTGGATAAAGTACTCTGTAGATGTCTGTTATATTCAGTTGATTGATAGTTGGGTTCAACTATGTCTTTACTGATTTTCTGCCTGCTGGATCTGCCCAATTCTGACAGAGGAGTGTTAAAGTCTCCAACAATAGTGGATTTGTCTATTTATACTTGCTCTTCTATCAGTTTTTGCCTCACATATTTTGACAGTGTTTTAGGTTAATATACATTAAGGATTGTTATGTCTTCTTGGATCACTGACCACTTTATCACATGTAATGCCCCTTTTTATTCCTAATAACTATCTTCGCTCTCAAGTCTGCTGTGTCTGAAATTAATATAACTATTGCCACTTTCTTTCGATTAGTGTTAGCACAGTGTATCTTCCTCTATTCCTTTAATCTATATGCTTTTTATTTTTTTTAAGATTTTATTTACTTTATTTGACAGAAAGAGAGAGCACAAGCAAGGGGAGCAGCAGGCAGAGGGAGAGGGAGAAGAAGACTCCTCGCTGAGCAGGGAACCCGACATGGGGCTCCATCCCAGTACCCTGGGATCATGACCTGACCCAAAGGCAGACACTTAACCAACTGAGCCACCCAGGTGCCCCCTATGTGTGTTTTTAAAGTGAGTTTCTTGTAGACAATGTATATTGGGGTCTTATTTTTGATTCGCCCTGAAAACTCCATCTTTTAAGTGATGTATTTAGAGAAAATTGTTATGATTAACTTCTACCATATTTCTGTTTTCTACTTGTCGTCCTTGTTTTTTGTTCCCATTTTTTACTTCCACAGTTTTTCTGCCTTTTGTGATTTTGAATATTTTATGGGATTCATTTCCTCTCTTATCAATTATACTTTTTTTTAACGTTAGTGGTTGCTCTAGAGTTTGCAATACAGGCAAACCCTGTTATACTGTGCTTTCCTAACTATACTTCACAGATACTGTATTTTCTACAAATTAAAGGCTCATAGCAACCCTATGTTGAGGAAGCCTATGGGTACCATTTTTCCAACAGTATTTGCTCACGTCATGTCTCTGTGTCACATTTTGCTCTCCCAACATTTCAAACATTTTCATTGTTATTGTATTTGTTATGGTAATCAGTGATTACAACTCTCTGAAAGCTCAGATGGTAACATTTTTTAGCAATAAAGTATTTTTTAATTAAGGTATGTACATTTTTTTAGGCATAATGCTATTGCACACTTAATAGATTACAGTATGGTGTAAACACAGCTATTATATGCACCAGGAAATGAAAAAATTCATTTGGCTCACTTTGTGATATTTGCTTTGTTACAGCAGTCTGGAACAAAACCCAAAATATCTCCTGGATAGGCATGTACATATTTACAAGTAATCCAAATCCAATTCTTCCCTCCCATTCCTTATACCATTGTTTCATTCATTTCACTTAAATAGACGCATACATTAAGCATACACACACACACAAGCTGAATATATTGCTGCTATCATGTTTGAACAAACTGAAAACTATCAGATCAATTAAGCATTTAAAAAAAAAAAGTTTTTACTTTGTTTTCACTTATGTCTTCTCCAAAGCTCTTCCTTTCTCTATGTAGATCAGTTTCCCATGTGCACCATTTTCCTTCTGTCTCAAGAACCTCTTTTAACATTTCATGCAAGGCAGATCTACTAGTAACAGATTCCCTTGATTTCTGTTTGAGAAAGTATTTCTCCTTCACTTTTGAAGATAATTTCACAAGGTACAGAACTCTAGGTTGGTGGGGGCAGGTAGGTTCCTCAACACTTCAAATATTTTACTCAACTCTTCTTGCATACATGGTTTCCATGAGGTGAAAAAGTCAAATGAATGTGATCTCACCCCTGCTCTTCTATAGATAAGGTGTTATTTTTCCTCTGGCTTCTTTTAAGATTATTCTCTTTATCACTGATTTTCTGAAGTTTAAATCTATTATGCCTAGGTGTAGGGTTTTGGGTTTTCTTTTGACATTTATCCTCCTTGGTATTCTCTATCCAAGCTTCCTAGTTCTGTGATTTAGTGTCTGACATTAATTTCAGGAAGTTCTCAGTTGTAATTGCCTCAAATATTGCTTCTCTTCCTTTTTTCTCCACCTTGCATTCACATTACATGTATGCTATACCTTTTGTAGTTGTCCCACAGTTTTTGGATGTTCTGGTCTGCTTTTTTCAAGTTTTTTTTTTTCCTCTTTACTCTTCAATTTTGAAATTTTCTATTGTCATATCCTTAAGTTCAGAGATTCTTTCCTCAGCCATGTCCAGTCCAGTAGTGAGCCAATCAAGGACATTTTGTTTCTGTTAAAGTATTTTAAATCTAGTATTTCTTTTATTCTTTCTTAGAATTTCCACCTCTTTGCTTACATTATCCATTTATTCTTGCACATTGTCTACTTTTTTCCATTAAAAAAATCCTTATTAGTCATCTTTTTAAAAAAACTCCTGGTCTGGTAATTCCTTCTATATCATTCCTTCTATATCTGACTCTAGTTCTGATAATCGCTCAGTCTCTGTATTTTTTGTCTTTGAGTACACCTTGTAATTTTTTGTTGAAAGACATGATACACTAAAGAACTGTGGTAAATAGGTCTTTAGTAATGTAGTGGTATGGTGGTGTTTAGGGGAGGCATTTTCTAGTCCTATGATCAGGTGTCAGTTTCTCAGTAAGTTGGACTGTGAACTTCATCAATGCTTCTCAGTCCCTACCTTTCCATTCCCCAGAGATGGGAGAGGAAGCTGGAATTATATATTTCCCTTTCCCTACATGTATGGCTAGATGAGCTCAAATTGCGTTTTTCCTTTACCCCAGGTGGAAGACCAGAGCTGGCTGATGTTGGGTATTTGCCTTCTCCCACTTAGGTTAGGCTCTAGTAAAATAGTTTCTCATGAGGGCCTGTCTTGTTAAGAAAAGCAGAATATTCTGGTTTGTTTTGAAATGGTTCCTTTTCCCCTTCCTTCTGCTAGAAACATGAGATATTTTTCTCCAATATTAACTGTGAGGACCTGGCAGAGCTCCTGGAGGTAAAACTCACCAAAGTGTGGGTATCCCCCCATGACTAGATTCTTACAGTTTCTAACCCTCAGAATTGTTCACAATGAGCCTCCAGATTCATCAATTATAGTTTAGGTTTTCCTACCCTGGCACTGGTTGCTGCAGAGGTTTCTGCTTTAGTAAGCTGTGATTTCCTGTATCTTCCTGTCACTCCAATTTTCAGGGCAGCAGTTTACCCTGTGACTTCAATTCCCTTAAGAATCTAAAAAGAGTTGATTTTTTTAGCTTAGTTTTTTACTTGTTGTTAAGATAGAGTGGCAACTCCTAAGCTCCTTTACATACTAGATTGGAAACCAGAGATTACAAGTTTTGAGATTATATTTTCAATTAACGTTTTTTTATTTGTTGTGTTGTACTTTATATAGTAAGATTATTAACTCTTTGTCTCGTTTTACAAATATTTTTTCCCAGTTTATCATTCGTCTTGAAATCCCATTTTTATCATTTTTGGAAGCACAAATGTTTTAAATTCTTATGTAATCAAGTCTATAAATTTGCCTTTTTGGTTTCTGATTTTATGACATGCTTTGAGAGGCCTTTCCACTATCAAGATCACATTACCTTCACGTATATATTCTTTTTGCACTTTTACAGTACTTTCAGTTTTTACGTTTACATTTCTTACCCATCAGGAATTACTTTCTCTTCAGGTTTTATTAAATGGCTGGCTGTCACAAAATCATTTACTAACTAAATCCATCATGTTTCAACTGATGTAAAATCCCACCTTTATCTTAGACTAAATGCCTATATATAATAACTCTGTTTCTAGACTTTGCTCTGGCAAAAAAAAAAAAAAAAAAAACACTGGCAACACAGATATCCGGTGAAGGGAACTAACTGGATAGCTGGAAACGGGCTGTAAAAGACTAACTTCATTGTTTATCCTTGTGAATTTTATTCCATGTGCTTTGAATTACCAATCAAAAACATCAATAAAAAATTTTTTAAGGTCTGCTTAATAAACATGGTGGAATTACCAAATATTTCAGCTTTCTGCAAATTACAGCACAGCCCCTGTATGCACCTGAACAATACCTGAAATCATGGATCTACCTTGATTTTAAAACTGGGAACTATGAGGGGCGCCTGGGTGGCTCAGTCGTTATCAGGTTATGATCCCAGGGTCCTGAGATCAAGCCCCGCCTTGGGCTCCCTGCTTGGCGGGAAGCCTGCTTCTCCCTCTCCCACTTCCCCTGCTTATGTTCCCTGTCTCACTGTATCTCTCTCTGTCAAATAAATACATAAAAACTTTAAAAAAAAATAAATAAACTAGGAACTATGATTTAATCCATTCTATTTTAAATGAATAGCAAAAGTACCCCAAATATGGCTTGCGCTCTGTGTTTATCTGCCATTTAACAGAATCAAACAAATGACCTGAAGGGGAAAAAAAGTTCTGTATAAATCCTTAATTGTGGTAAGTAAAGCTACTTCAAATGTATAAGAACTCAGATACTGTCAATTCCTTACAATATGTGTTCCCTAGATCCAGCCATCACAGACATATTTTGCTTTCATCTTCTTCAGAATTTAATCTTTCCATTCTCCTGCAATCAGATTATTGTATTTTGAATATTACTTTTCTTTATAATTTTATTTCAATGACAGATGGCAAATTTGACCTCTGTTGTCACCATAATACTATAAAGCAAATTGGCTAAAATAAAAGAAATATTCATCTAGCAGGAGATGGAAAAAGAACAGGTTCACCTTTTAAGTCATTCTCTTTAGGATCCTCTCTCTCACACTATTTTCTAAACAACTATTAAGGTAGATTCATTTAGTAATTTTAGCCTTCCTCCAAATAAAAAATATTTTCAAGCACTTGAAAATATTCCTCCAGTAGGAAGGGGAAGGTGACCTAGTATTTAGTACCATCGGCATACTCATTAATAATTACACAAATTTGATACTATCTCTGTACTATGTAATTCTGCTCTCACTACCTGCTCTCCTAGGTACTTTCCTACTCTTATTTTCCTAATAAATGAATTCCTTTAACATCTAGAACATGTAGAAGATGCACATTCTACATATCTCCTAGGAACACTAAGTGAAGATGTAGAACAAAAAACAATTCTTTTCATAGAGTCTAATTAGCCTTAAGTTTTAAAACTCCTTGCATTTGATAACATTATCAACCTCATTTAAAAGGACTTACCAAACATCACATTATTGAGAGCAGAAACAGGTCTCCTGATAGAAGGTCCTTTGCCCTAAATATGCTGATTCCCACCATGTTAAATTCAATACCCACAGAAAAGTGTTTACATAATACAGTGAAGGGGGCACTCCACAGCACAACAAATGAATACTAGTGATATATGTTAAAAAGAATAAGAAAAGAAAAAAAACATTTAGTACTTAAAGAAATAATTTTCTCTTTTCTATACAAGAAATGATCTCAAATATGTCAAATGAGACAAAACTTTAAAACCTTCTAGGCCACAGGTAATGTATTTCTTTTTCTCCCAAGTCTCTAGAGTCTTGGCTCATACCATGAAGCACTTTTTGATGGCCACCTACTAGAAGATCTCTACCATCCAAGATTTGGCCCAATACACAGAGATTAGAAACACCTACTACTAAAATCTGGGCACTTTCCATAAAAGACTCCTTATCAGATGAATTTACTCCTAGTTTAGTCCAAGAATTCTGAACCTTATCAGACTCAGTGTTTCCCCTCCATAAAATATTTTCCAACTTCTGCATTATCATCCTGAAATGAAATAACAATCTTCCTTACAAACTTCAAACAAAACCATACACCCTAAATATAAATGTAAAAGGAAAATGAAAATAACTTATAAGATAATAAATATTTCAGTGTTAATCCTGAAACAAAACTGAACTAGAAGACATATAAAAGTAATTAGTACATGAAAATGACAGCAAAGTGGTTTGTGATACAATTTTCCAAAACTGTAAACAACTCTTGTTAAAGTTATGAACAAAGCAAATCTTCCCTTCACACAACATTTGCATGTGGAAATAGAGACTGGAAAGTTCAGGCTCAGTTAAAACCATTAGTTTATATGTAAAATGGAGTTTCTAGATTCCAATAATTACGAATACACAAGTGTCAGGCAGGATATTCCTAACCATATAAAACCTGGGAACATTCTTTGTTCATGATAGCCCATGCACTGCAAAAAGTATAACATCCCTAGTCCCCAACCATTAATTGGGGCAGTGGTTAGCCCCAATCACAAAACAAAAAATTTGCCTCCCAACTTCCTCCAAGAGGGCACTCCCCATCTGGACCTATTTCCTTAGTCACAATTCGACTATCACCGTATAATGTCAAGAAAACGCAGGAAGCATGGACTAGTTCCAGTTGTGTCACCTATGAACTATGTGGTCATTGGCAGTGAGCTCCCTAAACCTCAGTTTCTAGTATATCAAATGGGGATAAACACTACCTACACCTTTTGGTTTGTAAAGGTTGATTCAACAACATGTGCTTAGCACAGGGCAGGTGGTTTCCAGCACATGGCATATTGAGATGTATAAAGAAGGAGTCTGTCTGTTCCAGATTGAGAACAGCAAAAAGTGATATGAATATGGAAGAGTCTGAAGATAAAATAAGCATACAAAATGAAATTTAACACACAGCAGCCTAGGGACATTTCAGAGAGCAGCCAACAGTCCTACATATCTCAGCAACCCCTGAAGGCATATATTGCAGTGAAGGCAGTGAAATAATATTCAGAATGATGACCCCCAAATTAAGAACACAAGAAAAACATCTTTAAGAGACTTCTACAGTATATGGCTGAAATTTCATAAAGCTCCAATACTTAACAGAGTGTCTGTACTAACGAACTTTTCAAACTTTCCTTGGGCAATATCCTATTCTACGGCCTTGGAAAACAAAAAATGTATCGAACACACCATATCTGTCCTCAAACATTTTACCATCCAGTAGATTAGACATCAGTAAAACATAGCCATAATATAAAGCGGAATGAAATAGGCATTAAATAGAAATTCACTAATAAATTATGGGGGCCTAGGAAAAATTATGAATAATTTTCACTGAGGAAAATCAAGGACATCCTCATAGCATAGTACTCTGAAAAACAAAGATTGTGATAGGTAGAGAATGGAGAGTAAATCATTAAAGAAAAAATAAAGTCTGGGCAAAAGTGCTGGCCATATAAATACAACTTGGTTCAGAGAAGAGAGCTAGGGAAAGAGTAGGGGTCCAAAAGGGTTGGGAAGGCAGTAAAAATTCAAGTTGTAAAAACATTTCAGGACCTGTTCATGGATGGATTTAAGTGCTATTCAAATGAGTTTGAATTGGGCAAGAGAGTTTTCCAGAAAACTGTTGCTTATGTGACACACCTGATCCCCAAAGAATGCTGAATAATAGCCAAAAATAAGATTCCAAATACAAATTTTCATTAACGAGATTCCTGAAACTAAAGTATATTTTCTTAATATGAGTAAATTAACAAAAAGAAACCAACCCTAGAGTAGAAACCAACTTCTGAGCTCAATCCTTAAGTAAAAAGAATATTACTAAATTTATTGAACGTGGGAACTTAAAAGATAAATTAGGGATAATCTTATATGCCCTCGATCTTCTTCCAAACAAGTTGAAGAATTTCCTAAACATGTTATTTAGCAGTGCCTCATGTCACTCTGGAAGGCAAAAGGTAAGCTACAGTATTATTAGTCCCTTTTTACTATGGGGAAACTGAGGAACAAAAAGTATAAATTACACGGTCACAAAATAAGCTAATTTCTAGTACTTTAATTAAAAGCTCGAAGCCGACATTTCATCCTTTATTCTTTGTACCACCTGAATATTAGAATTACCTTTTACTGTCCTCTGAACTGGGAAGAAAAAAAAAAGACAAGACTAAACTTGAAGATCAATTTCTCAATTTGGTACTGCCACCAAAAAACTGTTTTTAAACCCTATCTCCTGAAATCATGCTATCTGCAAGAACTGCAAGGAGTAGGTAGTAACCCAAACTCCCCCCAAAAAGACAACTGTAAATAGCAGAGCAGGTCAGGAATCCTAGGCCCCGTTTTTACTTTGAGTATCTGGCAGTCTCAGATGTGTGTTTGTAAAACAGGCTTTGCAGATGTTGTGATTGGCAAGATGCTCCGAGAGGCCCAGAACAGTGATATCGATACACCCACAGCAGCAAACATGAAATCCAATGCCATCCTCCTCTGCCCCTCCCTGCACTGCACCACGCACCACGAGACTCCTGGTATACACCGAGGCCTGTGCAAGGATCCTCCCGACGTTTCCCTTAAAATGCCCTACTTTGAGGATGCCCAGGACGCTGGGCCTCAGTGAACGGAGGAGACACCGGATATGGCTCCACACATCTCAAAATCTTGCCTCCCTAGATTCTAGGGCCTGATTCAGGAGTCTATCAGACCTAGAGTTCCTGCTATTTTTTCACACATCTAATCACAATCCCTACCCGCAAGTCCCCTGCCTCAGCCTCCCGCAGCCCCTCTTCCCCTCCACGCCAGGTGGGCGTCCCAGAGATGGAAAGAGAAGGAAGGTGGGGGTTCGAGCGCAGGAGTCCGGACTGCTAGGCTTTCCGGCGCCGGCCGGGGTCCCGAACGCCCAGCCCCCGGAGCACGACCGCCCAGACCCGGCCTCGGCCGCCGCGCCGCCGCAGCCGCCGCCGCCTATCAGCGGAGTTCAGGGGCGGGGCCGGCTGGGCTCGGCGGCGGCTCGGCCGCGGGCGGGGACGGGCGGGGACGGGCGGGGGACCGACCGCCGCGCAGCTCCAGCCGCTGCGCGCATACACCCGGCCCGGCTCCCGAGGGCGCCAGCGCGGCCCCGGGGAGCGCGAGGAGCCGGCGAGCGCGCGGCCTGCCGTTGGCGGCCTGGTCCGCCACGCTCGGCGCCCACCCGCCCCCGAGGTGGGGTCCAAGCCCCCGGGAAGATGGTGTCCTGGATGATCTCCAGAGCCGTGGTGTAAGTGCAGCTCACGGCGCCCCGCCGCCCGCGCAAGTCCCGGGGAAGGCGTAGGGAGGGGCAGGGGCCAGGAGAGGGGAAGGCCCAGGCCTGGGCAGGAGTGGGCTGGCCCGGCCTCGGGCCTGCCCGGGGGCTGGGGGCCCTCGGCCTCCTCACCCTGGTCCACGTCGCTGCGGGGCTCCCTGCGGCGGACGAAGGCCCGGCGGCGGCGGCGGCTGCGAGGCGGCCGGGCTGCGTGCGGCGCGGCGGCCCTGCTCCCGAGGCGCTGGGCGGGCGGGCGCGCTAGGCAGGAGGCGCGCGCTCCCCGCGCTGCGCGGCACCGCCCTGTGGGCCCGGGAGCGGCGCGCCTCGCGGCGGCGCCCTGCGCAGGCTCCGCAGACGCTGAGCGCGGGAGGCCCGGCGATCCTCCCAAGGATGCGGCGTCGGCTGCGGCGTCGAGCCTTTGTATCCCGCGGTTGGTGTGGTGCGGTGTCTCTCTAGGAGGCTGAATGCCATTCGGTCACGTGTGGTAGGAGGAGAGATTTGTCTGAAAACCTGAGATCGCTCCTAGCTCATATCCCTGGGAGAGGTCCCGTTTGCCCCAAGATTTACAGCTTACCTAGAAAGACGCTCCTGTGGAATGGTGACACCGCTTGTTCGCCCAGATCGCGGAATTTGGCCCTATCTTGTTGGAAATGTTTGCTAAGTGATTGAGAGGCTGCAGGTGCCTGTTGCTTTTATTCAAATTATCGGTTAATTTCACTGTGCTCTTATCAACAAGTGCTACAGGTCCATAAGAAAAACAAACACCGCAACTCCACTAAAGGTATTTGTTTGACTACAGTTTAAACTGATTTTCTCCCATCCTCCTCACCTTACCCCACTGCTCTTCAAAAAAAAAAAAAGTTACAAGGTAAACAATGACGTTGGTACAGCCAGGGGCCCGTGGATTCGTTATTCATGATCTCCGTAGGAGTAATATTACCTCAGTACCTTTATGAAATGTTTTTGTGAGGCAGTAGGCTTCTTCGATTAGCGTTAGAATGTGGAAAAAATAACATTACCAGATTTTCATATTTTGTTTTTCACTGGGAAGAAGGAGCTAAATTTTCTGCGAGTTTTGGCTTTTTGTTTGAGAGTGAATCAGTCACTTAGTAACTCTATTCAACCTGATTTGCAATAGCCTTCTAAATTTATATTTGATTGTCTTAATGAAGTTTGTCCTATCTCCCTAGAGTTTCTAGATTTAAAGCTTCAGAGCTTCCTGCGTTCATCTGTAGAGAACTAAAAGTCAGGAAATAAAAGCATACTACAGACGTCTTCAGATTTTTTTTTTTTAGCCTTTTTAAGCTTTTGAGTGTCATTTACATAATACAGGCATACCTTTCTTGACCTAGTAGATGTATATCAGGTGTGTGTCTGCACCTAGAAATTGAAGTAGCTTTACTATTTTTTTTAACTCTGGTTTCCTTTGACCAGTTTTCTTTTTTTAGCAGAAAATTGTGAAGTACTTTGATGCAGTTTGCATTACTCAACTCAAAATTTTGTTTTTGATCATTGACTATGAATATGAAAGTCTTTTCTAGGTGCTACCTATAACAAAAGTTAGTAACAGTGTTGATGTTAATGGAACTGACAGTTCAGATACACTGATACCTACTGTACAGGTGACAGTGTCAAGTCCTGTAAGAGGTACACCCCGTGCTATAGGGGTTAGATAAGGAGAGAATTATATCTGGTTGGAGAATCAGAAAAAACAAGGGAGATTACATTTGAGATGGACCTTAGAGGACCATTTGAATTTAGACAGCCATAGATGAAAGAGTAAAGGATTCCAGATAAAGGGATCATTGTGAGCCAAAACACAGAGGAGGGAAAGCCCAGATGAGTTACAGGGAACTTGAGGGACTGGAGAGAGAGAGAGAGCTGGAAAGGTAGAGTAGGGCCTGTTTTCAAGGAATTTAAAGAAAAAGTGATAAATTTTGTTAGGCAGTGGTGGCTTTGAGTTGGAAGATTCTCTCTCTTGCTGAGTGAGATGGTTGTAAATGAAGAAACACTGAAGACAACTGGAGAGAGGAGAGTAAAGCCTGCGGTGCTAGAATCTATGGAATTTGAAGCGTGAGGCAAAAGAAAGGAAACAAAAATGTGAGGGAGAAAAGGTCATGGAATTGTCTTCCATGAGCCATTGAACCATTAGTATACTAGAAAGCACAATTGTCAAGAATATAAGCATCATTGTATTTTGCCCCCGTGCTCCTCAATTTCTCAGTCTCTAAGCACTAAATGTTTTCTACTCCCTTGATTGTACCAAAGGGACACAAAAGCCCAATCCCAGGATCGACACACACTTGGAAACTTTTTTTCATGCCAGGAGATAGAATTTATTTAGATTCTTTTTAACCCACTGGTACAGCCAGCTTAGTCCTGAGCCCAAAGAAAGATCAGACAGTTCTCTCAGTGTGAACCTTTGGTGGCATGCACAGGGAACACAAGGAACTTCCATAACCAGAGCTCCCTGTGTGCATGAGCACTTTCTCCCCAGACCTTTTGGTAGATATTGGAGGAAGAACACTGGCTTTGGAATCAGATCTGCATGCCAATTAATAGCTGCGTGCTGCTGGGCGATGTGCTAAACTCATCTGAGCTTCACTTCTTCTTAAAGTGGTTATAATATTAAACTACTATTAAAACTATTGTATTAAAACTATTGTAACGTCGTGTAAAACACCAGATGTGTTGCCTGACATTTATTCTGCACTTAAAAAATGTAAGAGATACAGATATTTTTTATGGGGGAGGGGAATAAGATAGTATAGAAAGAAATATTATTGAGCTATCATCAGGAAACCTGGAATTTAGAACTAGCTTTAGTTATATTAACCACCTGAATAACCTTGAATCAGCCCCTCACTGATTAGGGACCTCAGTTTCTTTCTCTGTAGAGGTAAAGGGATCTGGTAATCTAAACTCTCTTGTACAGCTCTAGCATTCTGTAATGATATGATATGGTTTTATTTTGTTTTGTTTTTCCATTCTGTTTGAAGTCATTTTTAACTTTGCAGGCAAGATTGAAAAGTTAGTTAGCAATCATTAAGGGATAGTAGTCTGAGATTACTAAGTGATATTTCATTCATTTGTGATTACCTATACCTTACCTTTTGAAACATGACTCTTATAGGATGAGAGAAATCCCACTTTTAGAACTTTTCTTACCTGGGTATATATCATATGGTTAAGATCAGGATGAAAGACTGCCTGAATTGAAATATCAGCTCTGCCATTTATTGGCTATAACCTACCCCATAGGATTAAATGTGTCCATGTATATAATGTTTATAGTCTAGCATTGGACACATGGTAAATATTCAGTAAGTATTAGTAGTTGTTATCAGAACAAAGGAGAACATATTCCCCTATAGTCCCGGCATACTGAATGTTTAACAGTTTTCAATTTACATTTTTCTTTATTTCATTGTAGGTGACATAGTTGTATTTAGAGTATAGTAAAAAAAAAAAAAGTTTTATATTATTCTTCCTGTATTGTAAGCATCTTCTGTGTTCTCTGAAACCATATTTTATCTCTTCTGTAATCAGGCCAAAATTCATAATTTTCATAGCCATTCATTTTTTAAATTTTGCTTTTAGATCATATTTAATATTTCATTATCATAACTAATGTTAATATAATTATAGTGCTACGGTGAACATCATTTATATATACTTTTTTCTTTAAGTATTTTCTTAGGCTGAATATCCAAGGGGAGTATTTGAGTCAAAGGCTACGAATATTTTTATATTTTTATTTATATTGATAGGAATTGCCAAATTGCTATCCAAAAGGATGTTAATATATTACATTGCCACCAATAATGTATGATTACTGTCTTTCTCACAGTGTAGCCAGATTTGGGTGTTTTAATTTTTTCATATTTTCCTAGTAAATATAACAGATCTAATTGTTTTCTTTTGCATTTTACTATTAGCAAGATTTAATATTTGTCCTGATATTCCTTGTATCTCCTGTTGTACAAATATTCTGTATGTACTTTACCCATTTATTTCTTGGTTACTTGGTAATTTACTTGTTTGTCTGAGCTCCTTACCTAAGTAACCTTAAGTCATATTTGATTTAAATGTTTCTCAATCTACACTTCTCTTTATTTTTTAGTCGTAAAGAGAATTTATAGTTTTAACACGGTTCAGCTTGTTCATTTTTGACATTGTGATTTCTTTTTCACTTCTAAATATAGAATACTAATTACTCTAGACATTTGATAAGTACTACTTTCTCGTATAGAATTGGATTAATTTGGAGACCTTTTTAATTCCATATGTCTGTATTTCCCTTTTGACATTAATAACACTTTTATTTGTCTTGCCATAATTTTATTATCAGGCAGAAGTAAATTGACCCTCTTCGATTATATTTAATTGGGATCTTTAAAGTCTAAGTTACATACCTTAAAAACCATACTCCAGCAGTTTTCCCCCTTCTTTCCAGCATGTTTTCTCTCTCTCCTAAATCTTTGTCAGCAAACATGCTATTATTTTCCCGTTTAACAAAAAATTCTTTCAGCCAGCCGACTTTTCATCTTATTATCCCATTTCTCTCCCCCACGCCTTTTAAAGCAAAAACTTCTCAAAAGAACAATCTATATACACTTTCTCCACTTCTTCTCCTTTGAGTCCCTCTAGAACCCACATCATGTAGGGTTTACCACCAAAGACTGCACTGAATTGCCATTCTCTAGGTCAAGAAGTGACCTCCATGTGACCAAGTTGTTTGGTCCTCATCTAACTTATCAGGAGCTTTTGGTACACTTGCTCACTCTGTCCTTGAAGTGCTTTCTTCACTTGGTTTCCAAGACACTTTGTTTTTGTATTCTTCAGAACTCACTGGCCACTCCCTACTCTGTCTCCCTTGCCACATTCCTCCACATGCCCTGACTTCTTAAAGTTGGCAGGTCCAGGAATTCAGTTTCTAGATTTTTTTTCTCTTTTCTATGAGGACTCTCATAATTCACATCTCCAACCCAGACCTCTGTGCTGAACTCATGATCATACATATTTTCAGGTGCCTGCTTTACTTGGAAACATCCAAAAGTCATCTCGAACTTAAGATATCCAAAACTGAGCTTCTGAATTTCTTTTCCAGTCTGGCTCCCCTGGCAGCCTGCACCAGCTCAATTAATGACAACTTAGTCCTTCCAGTAGGTCAGGCCAAAAACCTTGGGATTATCCTTGATGCCAGTTTTTCTCTCATTGCCTGCATTGAATCCTACAGCAAATCTTACTGGCTCTACCTTCAAAATATACACAGGATCCCCCCAGTTTTCATCAGCTTTTCTTATGTTACTCTAGTCCAAGCCAGCATCATCTCTTAAAAGTATTATTGTAATAGCATCCTGCTTCTCCCCTTTGTATGTTAGTATAATGAAAAACATCTTGAGTAATTTTTAAATCCTTGTGGAAGTTTGAGGACAGTCACAATTTATAAGTGATATTTTTCTTTTTTCTTTTTTTTAAAGGAATCCTATTTTTTTTTTTTAAGATTTTATTCATTTATTTGACACAGAGAGAGAGATCACAAGTAGGCAGAGAGGCAGGCAGAGAGGGAGAGGGAAGCAGGCTCCCTGCTGAGCAGAGAGCCCGATGCGGTGCTGGATCCTAGGACCCTGAGATCATGACCTGAGCCGAAGGCAAAGGCTTTAACCCACTGAGCCAACCAGGTGCCCCTAAATTTATCATCTTTTAATTAGGTTAAGATAGATTTTATTTTCCAGTTTTGATGAGATTTATCATGTGAATAACAAATGTTTAGGAGTTGTGTCTAAGAATAGGATACTTACAGAAATTGCAGTTAGGCCGTGAGAAATAAGGTAAATAGGAGCAAGATTTTCAAGGAAATTGAACACATTAAAATCTTAAAAATATAATTTGTTATGAATGCCCTATAAGAGGTCGTCTTTTCTGTCTTCCTTCCTTAAGCCAGAAAACACATCCTAAACTATTGGGTCTTGTTTTCATTGCAGAGGCCAGAACTTCCAACAAGATTCCTTTATTAGCCTTCATCTCAGAAACAATTTGCTTTTGTTCATTTTTTGTGACTGTGGCTGTATTAACTATTTCTTCTTCCACTGAGATTTTTACATTCTCTTTTGGTATAGATTATAATGTTCAAATAAAGAGTGTCTTATAATAATAATAATGGCATAAATAGGTAATTTAAATATCTTAAATAGGGGCGCCAGGGTGGCTCAGTAGTTAAGCCTATGCTCAGGTCATGATCTAGGATCCGGGGATTGAGCCCACATCAGGCTCCCTGCTCAGAGGGAAGCCTGCTTCTCCCTCTCCCACTGTCCCTGCTTGTGCTCCATCTCTCGCTGTGTCTCTCCCTGTCAAATAAATAAAATCTTTTAAAAATAAATAAATAAATATCTTAAATATATTACTGTTTTGTCAAGTGGAAAAAGATTACTGCTGAGTCTCTGTTAAGCAGAACATGAGCTCTTTATGTCATCAATTATGCCTTTGCACTAAACTAGCCCTTTCACATGTTTATAAAGTTAAATGAAAGGTTAAAAGTAAAAGTTACTGTGTTATAAATGTCTTCATGTTTACAAAACGGTTAAGAGTTTATGCATACTTTTATCCCTATTACTGAAGTAAAGTTATCAGCTTCAGTGATGTGAAATTTACAGAGGCCACTATGACTGAAAATCAGGTGGAGTAGTGTACTTGCTAAGAGACTGTGGACAGAGAAAACAGCAGTTGAGATGGAAATATTGAACGGTGGCAAAAGATTTCAAGAGCAGACTAGCTAATGTTAGAATATTATACAGCCATTCATAATGATATGCAAAGTATTTTTAATTTCATTTGAAGATCTTTTAAATATGTCTAGGTTTCTTAATCTAGCACTTTTGACAGTTTGGACTGGATAATCCTTTCTTGGGGATGCCCGTCCTGTTCACTGTAGGTTGTTTAACAGCATCCCCGGCCTCTCCCCCACTAGATGCCTTTGGTACCTCCCAGTGATAACAGCCAAAAATATCTCCAGATATTACCATATGTTACCTAGTGGGCAGAATTGCCACTGGCTGAGAACTGGCTGAGAAGAAAAATATGTATGGGAGGGAATGAACCTACAAGCTCTGCTATTCAATATGGTAGCCACAGGCATCTGGGTGGCTCAGTTGGTTAAGCCTCTGACTTTGGCTCAGGTCATGGTCTCAGGGTCGTGGGATGGAGCCCCACACCTCTTGGAGCTCCCTGCTCAGCAGGGAGTTGGCTTCCCCTCTCCCTCTGCACCTCCCCGTGTTTGTCCTCTCTCTCTCTTTCTCTCTCAAATGAATAAAATAAAAAATAAAATCTTAAAAAAATATATGGTACCACTAGACCCTTGTGGCTATTTAGATAGTTAAATTAAGTTCCTCAGTCATACTAGCCATGTTTCAAGTGCTCCATAGGCATTAGAGCTTAGTAACTACCTATTAGCACAGAACTAAAACATTTCCATCATTATAGAAAGTTCAACTGAAGTGATCCCTTACCAGGCACAGCCTGCTCAGCATTTCCATTTGCAAATGGTTTTGTTTGCTGCTCCACTGTACTTTGTGGGAAAAATTACAGGCTATAAAATGATATTTGGGAATTCATAAGCATCTCAGGATATCTCTTGCTTAAGAATTTTCTATATGAAGTATTGTTGCTGATTTTAATTTTTTTACTATTTCAAAATTAATTTCTATTTCAGTATTTAGAGAAGTTCCCAAAATTCATGAAAATTGCTGATAGAGTATACTTTGAAAATAATTTATATAATTATATATTCTGCTCATCAACTCTTATGTTCCTTATTTTCTAAATTCGTAAATAAAGTGTAGTTTATTTTTATTTATTTATTTATTTATTTGACAGAGAGAGACACAGCGAGAGAGGGAACATAGGTAGAGGGAGTGGGAGAGGGAGAAGCAGGCTTCCCGCAGAGCAGGGAACCTGACACGGGGCTCCATCCCAGGACCCTGGGATCATGACCTGAGCCCAAGGCAGACGCTTAACAACTGAGCCACCAAGGCGCCCCAATAAAGTGTAGTTTACAGGTTATAGTTTTCTTGGTCCAATAAGTTGTTCAGATATTAGGATTTGAACACAGAGCCAAGGTTTACCTGTGTTTGCTGTTCTTACCATTAACAGTTTCATCAGCTCTGCAAAAGCAGAGACACTGAGGAAATCATGAAAGCAAAAGTCATAGGAAAAAAACTAAACGTAATAGGTTTGTACTAACCAATAGTTCAAAACATAATTTCAGGAAGTATTCAAATTCAAATTGCTGAGAGCATTTATGTTTCCAAGTAATGGTAAGTCTATTTTAGGAAAGAATTATTCTCACCCATAAACAAAACCAAGCATTCTACTGTGGAAAATTTCCTTAACCTTTTATCATGTCACATTTCTGAGAAATGTAATAGGTTGCTGGGGCTGTTATAACAAAATACCAGAAACCGGGCGGCCTGACCAACAGAAATCTATTGTCTCACAGTTCTAGAAGCTAAAAGTCAAGGCAAGGGTATTGATAGGTTCCTTGGTTCCTTCTGAGGGCTGTGAGAGAGAATCTGTTCCAAGACTCTCTCAGCTTCTGGTGGTTTGCTGGCAGTCTTTGTCATTCCATGGCTGATAGATCATCCCCATCTCTGCCTTCATTTTTGTGAAGGTCTCTGTGTCTAAATTTCCCCTTTTTATAAGGAATGGACGTGTCCTTGGTGAGGGCCCATGCTAATTACCTCATTTTAACGTGATTATCAAATCAGGTTACATTCTGAGGTAGTGGGGGACTCCTTCATATCTTTTTTGGAGGGGCACAGTTCAGCTTATAACAATCTCTTTTACATATCCTGAGAAAAACTAAAATGCCAAGGAGATTTTAAAGATTAGATTAGAAAAGGAGAAAAATTAATGTCTAACAAAATAACTGCCTTAATTTAAGAGTTGTCACTTGGGGGAGAGAATAGTGATTTTTCCCTTATTGTGAATATAAGGTTAGGGCAATAGGTGGATGTTATAGGGAAGACAGTTTTATTTTAGTATATAAGGGAAAGCTTTCTAATACCCAGAGTTGTTCACCATTGACACTGACAACCTCATGAGAGCAGTGCGTTCTCCCTCACGGGGGGGGCAGGAAGGGGAGAGTAGAACTCTCAATGAAGATCTTGTCTATATTACTTGTATGTTTCCTATGGAGAGCCATAGATAAATTACTTTTCTGTGAGAAGCTGTGAACTATTTTGTATTTAATAAAACTGCTTAGATATTTACAAAGAATAAACTGATGGAAAGAAGGAAAGGAGGTGGGGGGATAGGCAAAATCTTTGAAGGGGAGTGGGAGACAGGCTTCCAGTTATGGAGTGAATAAGTCATAAGAATAAAAGGTCCAGCATAGAAAATACAGTCAATGGTATTGTAATAGGGTTGTATGGTGACAGATGGTGGTTACACTTGTGGTTAGCATAGCATAAGCTACAGAGAAATTGAATCACCATCTTGTACACCTGAAACTAATGTAACATCATGTGTCAACTATACTCAGAAAGTTAAATAAAATCTAAGGTTAAAAAAACTATTTAGATATTTAAATAAGTGAACACATTACCCTTATATTACATGAATATCAGTGATTATTAATAAGTGGCGTTCTTTGGCATTAAAAAATAGCATGAATATATACAGCACTGAATAAATTATATGGTAAAGATTCTGCTAATGTGATACTTTTTCATCATCAAACTTTAATCACCAATCTTTAGGATTCCCAAAATTTAGAATACACTTTCACGAAAACTGTAAAGTGGATAAACTGACTTCTTTTCTGTGTTTAAACTTCCAGAGGCCCACAGAAACAGTAGGCAGTAGGCATTCTTGAGTGTGGATTTAAAGAAAGTGCAGATATGCGAACAGAAGAGAACTTGTGATATTTGTCTAATGGGTGTCATAATTGCCATGATCAGTTCTTTGCTCCTTTGTGCCTGTGGTTTTTGTTTTCTTTTGGGGACACCAACTAATCTCAGTATTGTTGAACAAACCTCCTAATTGTTGTTTGTTCAATATTTATTTGCATTTTTAAAAATCATTAATTTTTATCAACCTTAGTTTTCATTCTGGTTTTCTGAAATATAAGTCCTTTCAATTTTCACTTTATATACCTAAATTACCTAAATTAATCTTTTTATACCTAAATATACCTAAATTAATCTTGCAAGTAGAAATGATGGTAGTTTTAAGGTGTTTGTTTAATGGATCATTAATGGATCATTAATTCCCTAATGGATAGGGAAAAGTACCCTTTAAAGATATACCCCTAGATCTATATAAAAAAGCCTTAGAAGTGTGTAAATCTTAACCTGAAAACATTAAGGCATTAAATAAAATTATATGAGAAAAGTGGCCTGAAAGCTTTGCGAAAATATTCTGAAAAGATATCTAGTCTTTTCCTTGCCAAGTAAATGACAGAAATACAAATTGGAGATAAACTCCACCCTCCCCCCACACACACACACAGACAGAGTTTATGCTTTCTTGTCATGACTAAAAACTTTTTAGGAGTTTTTAAATCCTAAATCTTGTATTATTTTATGTGGTTAAACATGATGCAAATACTGCTTTGTTTCAAATGGTCTCCTAAGTTTAAGAAATAAAATGTACCACCTTCCGGCAAAATCTATACCCCATTACCTTAAATATTTGCTAGTGACAATTTCTTGTAGTGCTTTAACTAAAATAGCTCACCTAAAACTAATTAGAAAAACAAAAGTGGTAAGCCATTTTAACAGTAATAGTTACAATAAAAACAGACCTTGGTTACTCAAAGGACTAAGAAATGTGAAGGAGGAAGGAAAGCACGCAGCCCTCCCTGTTCCTCCCAAGTGTTCAGTTCCACTCCCCAGTTCAGAGTACGTCTTCACTGTCTCTTGTCCTCCCCTTTATGTTTCTCTCACCTTTTTCTCTAGTTCTTCTTTTTCCTTTCACTCTCAATAAAGGCGAGACAACGGTATGGCCTTAGTTAGTCACATGAAGAGATACAACAACTTAAAAGGTTATTCATCTATAGTTTCCAAACCAACAGAGGGGGGAAAGGAGGCTATGGGGATATAGAAGGCCAAAATAAAGGGGACAGGGGATAGAGGACATATGGATGAAAAAAAAGATGCAGGAAATGGGTTTAAATATGTCAGTAATGACAGTAAATGTACACAGATTGCATTCTCCTGTTAAAAGAGTCTGTAACACTGGACACTACAGAAAGTTGTAAAACATGAAAGTTAAAAGACCTAAATGGATAGCCCATGTTAATGGATCAGTATTAGCTAATGATTATCAGTTCTTTCCAACTAAATCTATAAATTTAGTGGGATTCCAACAGGATTTTTATTGTTGTTGTTTTCATGGAACCTAATGATCTAAGGTTCACAGGAGAGAGTAAAACCCTAGCAATCAGTAAGACAGTTGAAAAGAATAAGGAAGGAAGACTTGTCCTATTATATATCAAGATTGATTATAATGTTGTAGGAATTGAGACCGTGTAGAATTGGTGCAGTGATTGATGATAAACTTAGGGGAACATAATCAAGAATCCAGAAACTAACCCAGCACGTGTGGAAATCTGATGTGACGGAGTAGTACTCAAAATCAGTGGGAAAGGATGGGTAACTTAATAAATAGTGTTGTGACAACTTGGTTATCTCTCAGAAAAAAAGAATGAAATTACATCCTTATTTCACAGCAAACTCAAAAATAAATTATAAGTGGACTACCTGCCTATATGTGAAAACTAAAATATTTAAACTTTTAGAAGAAAATGTAGGAGAATATCATTACAGTTATGATTTGGTAGAGAACTTTCCAGACCCTACAACAAACTGTAAATGATTGATAAATGCAGCTTAACATACATCTGATGCTCCTGCATCAGGCCTTGTTCTAAGCACTTTCACACAATTTAATTTATATCTCACAGTACCCGTAGTAATACAGATACTGCTGTTATCCCCTTTTTGCCATTGAGAAACCCAAGGCTTTAGAGAAGCGAAATAACTAAGTGACAGAACTAAATGGCGTCTAGCTCTAGACCCAGACCTGAACCAGTATGCCACACTACCTGTCTGTGTGATAGAATTCACACGCAATAATTTCAGTGAGTTTTGTCAAATGTGTATACTCATGTATCACCACCCTTATCAAGATCAAGATTCACTTTACATTCTTAACAGTGGTAGTTGCGTGTGTATTTCTACCACCTGTGCCATCCCTGACAATTTTATCCTTGCTAATCTCTGTGAAAAAATACCCAATTATTTTAAATATCTGTTTTTAGGATATGTGTTTTAAAACTCTATTTGGGAACCCATATTGCTGTTTTCTCAATTCCTCAGTAGTTTGGGGGCTGGAAAGGAAGTTATAATGGAAGCCAGCACTAGAATTGTGGCCCAGTGAGGGTGAAGAACGCAGACAGTTTTGTAACATAAATGACAAAGTACAATAGAAGATGTAAAGAATTCCTTAAAATCAATAAGAAAATTAACAATCTAAAAAAAAAAAGTGGGATGAAAGTAAAAGGCATCTCCTAGAAGATGGAAACCAATGGCAACTAGACATATAAAAAGAATCACAAAACTCATTAGTTTTCAAGAAAATGTAAATTAAGACCACATTGAAATTCCATTTCACACATTCTACATTGCAAAAATTAAGAAGTTTGAAAATGCCAAGTGTTGGCAAGGATGGGCAGAACAGCATTTTTTGGGAATGGCAGGAGAGGAAGATGTAACAGCTCTGGAAACTTACAGTGTTCATCATTCACATATCCTGCAACCCAGCAGTTCCACTACCTGGTAGACCTTGATACCTGCAGCAGGAGACGTTTACAAGGATATTCATAGGACAGTTCTTAAAGCAAGAATCTACCAAGAACACTGGTTTACATGGGGAGGAGACTGGGTAAGTGAATGCTGGTATATTTATGTAATGGAATATTACACAGCAGTAAAGCTGAATGAGATACCACTTACAAGTATCAACATGGATGTCTGTTAGGGAAATTCTAGTGAGTTTTGAGGGTTTTTTTGTTTTGTTTTTAAGAAAAATAAGCCAGATGGGATTACATGTAGTAGGTTACCATTTTAAAGACCCCAACAAAGGTAAGACTGAACAGTATATGAGATATATATATTTATGGCAATCTATTCTTCTAAAAAGAAAAAAGACTGATAAACACAAATTTTAAGATCAGCGTCACCTCTGAGGGAATACCCTAGCAAAGGAAAAAGCTCAGAAGCAACGATAGTGGTGGTATTCTGTCTTGATTTTGGATGACTGGTTCACTTTATTGTGCTTCAAGACTTAGAAGTGTGTGTCATATTTTCTTCATATCAACTATTACATTTAAGAAATGCTTGGGGCGGGGCACCTGGGTGGCTCAGTTGGCTAAGCGGCTGGCTCTTTATTTCAGCTCAGGTCATGATCTCAGGGTCCTGGGATGGAGACCCAGATTGGGCTCTCTGCTCAGCGGGGAGTCCGCTTAAGGATTCTCTCTCTCCCTCAGCCCGTCCCCCCACCTGCACTCTCTCTCTCTCTCTAAAATAAATAAATAAATCTTAAAAAAAAAAAAAAGAAGAAGAAGAAATGCTTGACACAGTAAGTCAGGACAAAGATACAGTAATTAAAGGGACAAGCTTAGACAACAGGGAGCAGATACCATCAGAAAGGAGATGCTGCCCCTGTCCCAGCCCATATGCTTCTTGCTGGTGTAGAGGCCAGTTTTAGTGCTTAGCCAGGCCCCAGATGGCGGGAGGGAAGGGGCTGCACCTGTCACGAAGAGTTTGTGAACAGAAGGCCAGAACCCCTATGAAATCACCAGGCAGGCTGTCTCTAGTCCCTTCTTTTTCTCAAAGCTGGTATGAGTCCAATGAAGAATGTCCAATTTCTTACAGATCCAAAGGATTTTTGAGGTTCTAGAAGTAGGTACATAAACACTTAAGAGCTTTCTTTCCCCCCCCTCACTTATTTTCAGATGACAGTAGTTTTCTTGTCTATCCATTTGATATGTGGGATATTGCTATAAAAAGCAACTCGATGTCTAAAAAATGTATAAATTCATGTGCCTTCACTATAGCTATTTCCAGACTAAAACAGATCTAAGAGAGTGTTAATGTTGAAACGTAAAATAATAGTCTTAACTCTGTAGTCTGCTTCGTATTCCTAACGATGTTGTTTGTCCATTTGGAGAGCTTAGTTGGGCAGAAATATTAAATTACTTGAAACTCCCTAATGGCTCCATAAGAAGAATTTAACTATCAGGTTATGTTTTAGAGCCATTTCCTACTATTACAAAGGAGGTGAGTGAGGTTAGTCCTAGAATCTGGGCTGGGTCTGAACCTATCAATGGGAAATAATGTCTAATAGTAACATTTTATACCAACATGCAGCTCTGATTTCTTATGCATGCTGAGCCTCATTTATAGAAAAGGAGGAAAATGGAAAATCATAGAGAGCTTTGTATTTTCCATGTGGTCAGCATTGCTGTGGGGGTGATCTGGCTGAGACATCTGTCACCCACTGATGGCCAGGAATTATTTGGCCTGTTAGGCTGTCCCCTTGCTCCCTTGTCATTCCATGTGCTGTGCTCACTTGGTTAGTGGAGGGGGACGTTCAGAACCTTGCAGCATCTGAGGAACGTGATTGGGAGATGATTAGCTAGTAGATTTGCAGATTTGTCTGCAGAGATTTCTAGTTTGGAAACGCAAAGTAAATAAATTTACTAGCTTTAACTTTATAAGCTTTCCATAGTTCTGTACTACTCCAGCAGTCTCCCAGAAATACCAACAGGGTGGCCAACTTAGTTTGAATAACACTTTTTTTTTTTTTATTGTGAGGACTTTTGGCCAATTTGAGGAATCCTGGAGGATTTTGTGAGAATGGTTTAGAAAGAAGGAAATTAGAAAAGGAATCAATAGCGTCTGTAACAAGTGCAGGAATACTGCCGAAAGCCCAAGCATGTACTGGGGGATAAATGAAGTGGGTTATTATGGAACATTTCTTATGAAATAAGATGAACTCCTAATATAAACAATAAAAGATTTGAAAACTGGGATAAACTAAACAAGAAAAAAAGTTAGCATGTAAATGAGCTCTGAAATCAGTGACCATTCATTTATTTTACTCTTCGCCAGATTCTTGTTTTATTAAGGTTTTGTCAGTCAGTCTTCGGTTTTGCTAACATTTAATCCCTCAAACTAATCCTGAAACTTCCTGATAAACAGACAAGATTTCCTAACACTATTTACCCTTTAAAAAGAAGTTTTGTATGATGGGATACTTTAAAATTACAGCTTTGGAACCAGAAAAGCAGTTCTATAGCTTTATAAATGTTGAAAATGGATGCTATTTATGAGAAATATGGCCAATTGATAACTTTCACCTCTTAAAAATTTTAGTAAAATTATTTTCACTGTTTCTGAAAATGGGTTTAATTAAGAGTATCTATTTACATAGAGATGCCTTGGATTCTTCATTTAAAAACAACTTTCCCAGACTCCATCCTCAAAGATTCTGACTTAATTGATCTGGACTAAGGCCTGGACATTCTTAGTTTTAAAAGCTCCCAGGTGATTAGAATGTACAACCAGGTTTGAAAATCTTTGCACTAAGAGATTATGAAAGAGAAAACCTACTGAGGATTTTGAGAAATAGTAGTGTCAGGAAACCATCACAGAATTGAGTCGCTGAATTGTTACCATTTAAAACAGGGAGAGAAAACTTGTAAAAATATCCTTAGTTTGGTTTTCAGTGATTTCAGGATGTTTGAGTACCCAGAAAACATCTGAAGCTTAGCAATAAGGAACATTAGTGGTGTCTGAAGCAGTGATCTTCCCAGACAGACTTGCTCGGTCTTTTTAGATTGAATTACAGAAGTATTAGAGGAAAGGAATGTAGTGGATGGAATGTCTGGATTTTATTACAGCATTCTCTATAGTAGTGCTTCATGAAATCCACCTTGGAAATGCATTTTATATTCCCAGCTAGCATGTGAGACAAAGTCTAGCCAACAGCAAAATACCACATTTGTCAGATTGGCTAAACAGCACGTTTACAGCAGTACACAATTTAAACTGCCTTAAAAAGATCACTTTAAAATTTGTTGGTGTGGGGATTTATGTTTATTTTTAAATTCATCAAAATCATTCCATGCCTTTAAAAGTATCCATAGTATTAATATGGTAGATCGCAGTGTGTTGTAATTGGCTAAAAATATAATAGGTAATGAAAATCTGGAGGCCGGGGAAAGATGAGAGGAAGCTCAAGGCAAATTTCATCATTCACAAGAGAAGGACAGATGCTATGTAGAGCTGAAGCACCAGCCTTTCTAATCCTTTCCTTAAACTCAAAGGATTACTTGAGGCTCTGACATTTCTGCTGTTTAAATAAAATTTTATTTATTCCTTTATTTTTATCATCTGTTAAATTAAGCAATATTGGTTATTTTAAATGATATGTATATTAAGGTCTCATTTTATGTACTTTTTTTTAATCAATCTTCTTTTTTCACATAATAATAATGAAAGATGTTTGGATCATCAACTGTTATTATTGATCATTTCTGAGGAGTAAATCTGGGGGTGAGTTTTAGATTTCTTTGTTCTTTTTGGTAATGTTTCCATTAAAAATATGAATCATTTTTTTGGAAATATTTCTATTTAAAAAACATTCTTAAAGCATGTTGCTCTTTAAAATACGTAACCTAAAGTATATAACGTATTCTTTTTTTTTTTTTTTTTAAGATTTTATTTATTTATTTTTTTTGTCAGAGGGAGAAAGAGCGCTTGCAAGCAAGCACAAGTAGGGAGCAGCGGGCAGAGGGAGAAGCAGGCTCCCCGCTGAGCAGGGAGCTTGATGTGGGACTCAATCCCAGGACCCTGGGATTATGACATGAGCCAAAGGCAGACACTCAACTGACTGAGCCACCCAGGCATCCCTATAACCTATTCTTTAAGTCAAAGACTAGTTTTAATACAATTTTCCTCAGAAAAATAAATGCCTTTATTTCATTTTAACTTTTAATACCAACCAAGACTGAAATCTTTTAAGTGGTAGCATTTAAATCCAAATAGCAGTATGTGTTAGCTAGAGAAGTACAACGACTTACCAGTGTAACTTAACAGAAATTAATGACCTTTATACTAACATTTATTTTACAGAAAAGTATTTTTTAAAGGTTAAGAAACTCCTGTTACCCTGGGACAGCACTGTGTGTGTGCTTATTTAGAGTTCAGCTGGTGACATTTTACATCAAGTGTATGTTCTTTAGGATTTCATAATAACAAGGTCTCAATGAAGGATAGATATTTCTTTTTGCCAGCTAAAGTGGTACTACTGCTCTGTGGGAGCAGTATAAAAACAATTTCAATTCCTTTCTTCAGTCAGCTTTACAATTACTGTGAAATTATCATGACTCTTTGGATACACATTTCAGGTTTTGTGTGTAAGGTAAAAATATCAATATTTTCATGTCATTATTTCTAATTTACAGACTTTGGAGTTTTGTAAAATGCAGCCTCACATCATCATTACCCTTTTGAGTCACAGCAAGTGACATCACTCCTCCTTAGTACAGTTGACCTTGAACAATGCAGGGGTTAGGGGCATTGACTACCACATGGTCAAAAATCCGTGTATAACATTTGACTCTCCCTACCCTTACATACTAATGGCTTGCTATTGACTAGACACCTCACCAATAACAGTCAATTAACACATATTTTGTATGTTCTATGCATTATTATATATATTCTTTTTTTTTTTTAAAGATTTTATTTATTTATTTGACAGAGAGAGATCACAAGTAGGCAGAGAGGCAGGCGGAGGGAGAGGGGGAAGCAGGCTCCCCACTGAGCAGAGAGCCCGATGTGGGGCTTGATCCCAGGACCCTGAGATCATGACCTGAGCCGAAGGCAGAGGCTTTAACCCACTGAGCCACCCAGGCGCCCCTATGTGCTATATTCTTACAATCAAGTAAGCTAGAGGAAAAAAATTAAGGAAACATAAGAAAATACATTTACAGTACTGTACTGTGTTTATCGAAAAAAATCCACATGTAAGTGGATGTACCCAGTTCAAACCTGTTTTGTTCAAGGGTCAACTGTAGTAGTATGCTTTTACTCCATCCCTAAAACGGAGATAATTCTGCTTTTGATTAATTTAGGTTGCTTTGAGGCACTTCTCTGTGAATGTCCTTTACGCTGACGTGGCCTGTACAGCAATACATTATTTGTCCTTGCCCCTTAAAACAGTCCGTTTGCATTACAGCAAGGCACTAATGAGTATTACAGAGTTGTAAGCCTTCTGTAAAAATGTCATTAGAGTTACAAAGAAATGAAAGAGGAAGAAAAATAGACTTAGTTTAGTTTTGTTTTACATTTTAATATTCTCTGAACACCAACCTGTGAACCTTAAGTAAGGGTCACTTTAACAGTTGACCCTAACTCTAATAGATTGCTAACCCTAGCCCATCTATATTAGGTAGGACCTCAGGTCTCTCCAGCTACATTCAAGAGGATAGGATGCCACCCATATAGTCAGTCGTTACTGCAGCTCTCCAGTCTTCTGGATCTGTGCCTTGTGCCATTGATGCCACCTTTCTCCGGGTTTCATTATGCCCACCAGTGCCCCACAGCCATTCATCAGGCAGTATCGATTCACCAGGACTTCCATGCCCTCAGGAGTCTGTGTCACTACACCAGGGCCCCCTGGAGTTCCTTGCTGCTTTCAGTCATCTGTTGCTGCATTAACAAACCACCCCCAAAACTTAATGGCTTAAGTGATTTTGTTCCACCTGAAAAGGGAAATTGTCTTTCTTTAATCTTTTCTAATGTTATGATCACATGGCAGTTGCTAGTGTTTAGAATTATTCTGTAAAGCTATTTCATGTATTAGAATTATTCTGTAAAGCTATTTCATGTATTAGAAGGATTCTGGTGCGTTGGAGTTTTTTTCTAGCACTAGCAGACCTAATGTCTTAAATTTAGTGGTAGGATAACAAAATTTACAGGTGTCATCTTTAAGTATTTAACTGACAGTTTTTTTCCCTGTATGCAAGCCATCCTTTCCTCTTCCTCATAAACTGATTCTAGGATGATTTGATTAAGTTGCCTCTATTTGGTCAATGAGAAAGTAGAACTGATTCAAGTGAAGAGGAACATAGTAATTTGTCAGTTCTTAGGTGATCATGACTCATACTAGTATAGTAGCTAACTTTTCGCTTACTAAAAAGGGGGGTGCTTTAATTGTTAAAGAAGAAATCTCTTATGAAACAATCTTATTTAACAGGTTTAAACATTTGGGTGGAAAAGAATGTAAGTTTCTGGAAGTGATTCTTTTTTTTTCTGAGTGACATGTATGGACACACAATTTATGATACTGTTTCTACCAAACAATACTTGGAGTATTCGTTTTGTGAATCTTGTTTCTCTGTAGCTGATATGTGTGTGTATGTGTTTTTTTTTCTTAAAGATTTTATTTATTTATTTGTCAGAGAGAGAGTGAGAGATCACAAGTAGGTGGAGAGGCAGGCAGAGGCAGAGGGAGAAGCAGGCTTCCTGCTGAGCAAGGAGCCTGATGTGGGACTCGATCCCAGGACCCTGGGATCATGACCTGAGCCGAAGGCAGCCGCTTAACCAACTGAGCCACCCAGGCGTCCCTGTGTGTGTATGTGTTTTAAAAAGAAATTGTTGGAATTTGTCCATCTTCTCTTTTATATCCCTTCCTTGAGGAAAGCTATGTGGTATTTAAAGTATAATTCAGTGCGCTGCTATGGAAACTAAAATAAATAATAATAAGGGAAATAGATACTAAATCTTTGGCCATCGATCAATAACAAAAACATTTCTGTGAAAAGAGTTTTTTTTTAATGAAGCAAATACATTTTAAACAAGTCAAGTGTAAATGTTCTCCACAAAATAGGGATGAATCAGAAATGAGGAAAACCACCAATCCAAATGCATATGATGCCATTGGGAAATATAACCATTTGTATATGTATGTTGACATTGAGACTTCTGCTACTGAAGGAAATTAGACTTCTCTCACTGCTTTTTTGACTTTATGGTTTAATAAATTGTGATAAATAATGTTTGTCAAATTGAGAATTAAAATTGCTGATATATTATGTTTAACTAAGAGATGATTATACTTAACCCACCAGAAAAAAAATGATATTACTGTCATAATTTTCTTTTTTTTTTTTTAAGATTTTATTTATTTATTTGAGAGAGAGAGAACAGGGAGAGGGATGAGCAGACTCCCTGGTGAGTGGTAAGCCAGATTGGGGGGCCTGATCCCAGGACCTTTAGATCATGACTTGAGCTGAAGTCAGACACTTAACCAGCGGAGCCACCCAGACGCCCCTGTAATAATTCTTTAATCTGAAATGGCCATTGGATTTTTTTTTTTAAAGGCCATAAAAGAAAATCATACAGTCATCAGCACTGGATAGCACTGTATCGGTTTCTTTTGTCACTTTTTCATTTTCTGGCCTCATCTTGGGCTATATTTGTATTTTAGACTGTGTGTCGAAAAGATTCCATTCTGCCTTTTTGTGTACAGTAAAGGAAAGAGGTTTTTTATTTTTATTCTTTCTGCAAATATTTGAGTACCTACCATGTATCAGAGTGTTCTAGGCCTTGGGGATGGAGAGTTAACATGGCAGTTTTTGTCCTAAAGGAATTCAGAACACACAGATAGCAGAAGGGAAAGTCGTGAACATACTATCGTGGAACTATAATAAGGATATTTGTGGACTATGAACCACGTGCCTGGCATTGTTCCATTGCGTAACTCATTTAATCCTCCCAAGGTAGTCACTATTATATCCTACAGAAAAGCCAACAGGCACAGGAAAGTGAATAATTTACCACAAGCCACACTGCTAGTAGCATCAAATCAAGCATGCACAAGATGCTGTGAGAACGGGGAAGGGCGGGGTCCTCCCCTAGAGGAGGCAAGGACATCCTCTGGAAGGAAATAGTCTTTCAACTCCCTCTTTGAAGTGATCCTCCTTGAGAAGAGGCCCCAATCAGAGGGGAAAAGTATGCCAAGGCATAGAAATAAAATGACATGACTGTCTTAGGGAACAGCAAGCAGGTATTTCAATATCATTGGAGCACAGAGTTGCCAGAGATGAGATCAGAGAAGTCAGAAAACAGAGCAATTCGGTCTAACCCTGCATAGCCTGATGAGGAATTGTTTCTTTATTTGGAAAGCAAGGAAAAGCAGTGAAAGATTTTAAGTAGTATTAACAGGGAGTCTGGAGAAAGTGATGAGGACAGATAGTCCCCATGAAAAATAAAATGGGAGGTGCCTGAGTGGCTCAGTCGTTAAGTGTCTGCCTTCAGCTCAGGTCATGATCCCAGGGTCCTGAGATCAAGCCCCGCATCTGGCTCTCTGCTCGGCGGGAAGCCTGCTTCTCCCTCTCCCCCTCCTGGTCCCCCTGCTTGTGTTCCCTCTCTCACTGTGTCTCTCTCTGTCAAATAAATAAATAAAACCTTTAATAAAATAAAATGGGTCAGAATTAAGGCTGAGATAGGTGTTTGGGACACAGCAACAGATGAGACATTTAGGGGGTGGAATTTGACAAAACAAGAAAGGAATTTCAGATATCTGGCTTGGATTACTTGAGTGGGAGGTGTCACCATTTTGTGAAATGGGAAACACGAGGAAGAACAGGTTGAGGGAGGGAAAGGGACAATAAGCTTGAGCAACAGCAGCAGCAACTGCAAGGGGTTGAATTAAGAAGGGTGGTCAGAGCACTTGAGACTGGGAAGGAGGGTGGAGGTAGATGGAATGTTATTGGCAATCCTCTCATTTTAATTTGTGGGTTGGGTTCACATGCATTGTTGGACCTTATACTTGCATAGATATTATATATACTCAAGTACAGACCAAATATTACATAGTAAATTTTAGAAGTAGCATTTGGTAAAACTGCTCTAGAAAAAAAAATACTCTAGTACCTTAAGATTTGGAGAAAACGTCCCAATTCTCCTTATATGCATTAGAGTTTAGTCATATGCCACTAAAGTAAAGACCATTTGATTTACCTAGTCCTTTCTCCACATGTTAAAATTTAAAACTAAGAAACAAAAGAACCATGGAATCGATGACCAGCAGAAGGGACTATATCCTCTGCAGCTTTGTGGTAGTTACTATTGTCAGGTCAATCTCCATGACTTTTTTTTAAGATTTTGTTTATTCGAAAGGGGAAGGGGTAGAGAGAGAGTGAGAGAAACCCTGTCACACTCCACACTCTGTCCCAGAACCCCGAGATCAGACCTGAGCGGAAACCAAGAGTAGAACACTCAACTCAAGTTCTACTCAAGTAGAACACTTTGCCACCCACACGCCCCGATGACTGTCTTATTTTTAACAAATACAAGCAAGATTGAAAGGGCTACCTGAAAAAAAAAGTAAGACTTTCTTCTTAAAATTGCTTACTTTTATTGAGGGACCTACTTTATCATGTTATATTTCTATTAAAAGGTAAGGGATCTTGTTTGGAATAGTTTCCATTTAGTCTCAGGGTGACTTGGAATTTTTAATCAGGTAGTGAGGGAAGGCCTCAGTGAGTAGTTGACATTTATTTTAGCAAAGACTTGAAGGAGGTGAGGACAAGAGCCTTGCTGATCCTGGGGAAGAGCTTCTCAGGAAGGGAGTTGACTCAGTACCAACCCCCCAGCTAGAGTTGCGCTCAGGAAGAGGAAGTCAGTGTGGTGGGCAGAGCACTACCGTGGCAAGAGATGTAGGCCATTGTTAAGGACATTGGAATTTACTCAGAGAGGCGGGCAGCCATTGAGGGTTTATGAGCATAGGAGTGACATTATCAGATCTTATTTTAAAGATTTTATTTATTTATTTGAGAGAAAAAGAGAGAGAGAGCACATGAGTGGGGGCAGGGGGGCAGAGGGAGAGGAAGAAGCAGACTCCCCACTGGGCAGGGAGCCTGATTCAGGGCTCGATGCTAGGACCCTGAGAGCATGACCTGAGCTGAAGGCAGACACTTACCAACTGAGCCACCCAGGTGCCCCCAGATCTTATTTTAAAAGATGTCTCTGCCATAGTAAACAGACTGTAAAGGGGCAAGGATGGAAGTTTGATCATTAGGAGACTATGTTAATAAACCTGTGAGAGATGAGTGGTTACTTGGACCAGGTTGGTAGCAGTCGTCAGATTCTATATTTAAAGATACAACTCAGAGGATTTCTTGACAGATTGGCTGTAGATGTTCAAAGTGATGAAATTCATTTAAGAAGAGAAGAAAATTGACAGCTTATCTCTAAAACATAGGTGGAAATGCAAAGGACGAAGGGTAGCTAAGATAATCTTGAACTAAAAGAGCAGAGAGCAAAAATTGTGGGATGACATGCATGATCAGATATTAATAGTGGGATGAGTTAATCAGATACTAAGATTCCAAAGCTATAGTAATTAAGCTATAGTAATTAAGTGATTCTGTGGCAAAGATAGACAAATAGGCCAATGAAAGAACATAGGATCTGGAAAGAGTCCCATACATAGGTGGATGCTTATTTTGTGACAGGGTGGCACCACGGAGCCGTGGGGAAAGGTTTTTATTTACAGTAATGGTCCTCTGCCAATTGGATATCATGTGTCCATATAATCATAGCCCCAAACTCAGACCATACACAGAATTTCCAGTTTCATTACAGGTAAAAAGTAAAACAAAGTTTCTGGAAGATAGTATAGGAAAATATCTTTGTGACTTGGAAATAAGGAAAAGTAATCAAACAGGGCACAAAAAGCATTAGTCATAATGCAAAAGACAGAATGATAAATTTTGAAATAGATGAAAATTAAACACTTCATCCAAAGGCACCATTAAGAGTGAAAATAAAGGGCAGAGAGGGAGAAAATATTTGTAACATATGAAGGCTCATATTCAGACTATATGAAGGAAAATGGACAAGGGACTTCACACCATGAAGGAGGAAGAGGACACATGTAAATAGCCAATAAACATAAGTAAAGGTGCCCTCACTTGTTTTTCTGGAGTCGTGACAATATTATGTAATGCTGAACCACATTTCCATCCTCTTCATATATCTTTGGGGGGAAAAAAATCGAGCTTCCTGGGTCTTTATTTGTATTACTAAATCTTTAGGACCGAATAGGAATTGAGACTGTTCAAATTATACTAAAACTTAAGTGGCTATTTAAAGAAAATATAAACCAACTCTTGAACATGAGATTACTGTTTCAAGAAGAGTTCTCCTACCATGAGCATCAGCAATATCGGCCTAAACCTTTTGTTATTAATTGATGCTTTGGTCTTGCTCTTCAGACCTGGGGTATGAGGGGCCAGGTAAGAAAAATACCAACACAAAAACGTACATTTCCTATCTTAAAGGAATTATCACTAGGGAAGAAGAATGCAGAGACTATTCTATACCCAAAATGCATATTTTCTTATAATATTTCAAAATTTATTTTGAATAGAACCTAAAAGTAGAGGCCGCCCTGACTAGCAGTTATTGGTGGTCATAGGAGGAAGGTTTTCATGAGATGGCCCTGGGATTTAAGGTAACCAGCATGTGATTAGTGGAGACTGGAAGTGATAAGGATAGAAAACCATCTGGGTTTAGAATGCTCCAATGAGCAATCAGCACTCTCCTGAGATGACCCTTTACTGTTGCTAGGCACTCATTTCTGTTTCTGGAGTGGGTGGCAACATTATGTAATGCTGAACCACATTTCTATCCTCCTTATATATCTTTGGGGAAAGAATTAGAGCTTCGAAGTGTTTTTTTATACTATTAAATTTTTAGGATTGAATAGAAATTGAGATTGTTCAAATTTGGCCTAAAATTTGAATGGTTGTACATTTCAAGAAAAAAAAAGTCTATCCCTGATCATGAGATTCCTATTTTAAGCTCTTTTACCATAAGCATCAAATAATGTTAGGTACTCTCAAGTATAAGCAGTTTAGGTGATTAATTTACATAATTCACATCAGATACAAGGAACTCCCATCTCTCAGCTAGATCTTCCAACCTCAGAAGTGCTTGATAGAGACAGATTTCCTTCTCCTTATGGAGTGCTCTGATCTTTTCAGAGCAAAGCCTCTGAAAATTTAAACAGCAGTTTAGTTTCATTTTGAGCAGCCTGGTGGACAAAAATATAACTCTGATGGGCTCTCGTATTGAAAACATGAAAAAAGTCTAGATAAAATATTTTATGACATATTTTTAAATGTATTGGTGTGAAAGTCATGAGTATTCTTATAAGTAAAATGAAAATACTAGCTAGCAATATGATCAATCATAAACTTTAAAACCTATCAATATTATGTAAAATAAATAGTATGGTTTTATATAATGGCTGGAAATTAGAAATGTCTGATGGTGATCTCCTCTAACAATCAAAACAAATGCCTTTGGAGTTATTTAAAAGAAAACAAAATATACCACTGAGGGGTGCCTGGGTGGCTCAGTAGGTTAAGTATCTGCTTTTGACTCAGGTCATGGGATTGAGCCCCACAAGGGGCTCCCTGCTCAGCGGAGAGCCTGCTTCCCCCTGTCCCTCAGATAAATTTTAAACATCTTTTTAAACGCCCCGAGTGCTCTGTCTCTCAGATAAATTTTAAACATCTTTTTAAACACACACACACACCCAACTGAGGTGACTAGGAAGCACAGACTCCTCACAGGCCAAAAGTCCATCAAGGCCTCTAGCAGTCTCTGTCAAGCACTTCTGGGGCTGAAAGATCTAGCTGAGAGATGGGAGTTCCTTTTATCCGATGTGAATTATGTGATTAATCACCTAAACTGCTTATACTTGAGAGTACCTAACATTATTTGATGCTTATGGTAAAAGAGCTTAAAATAGGAATCTCAGGCTCTATTGGAAACAGAAGAATCTCATGTTCATATTGGGACCGGAACTAACACCCAATGTAAGCAGTCTAATACCATGAAGCTAGAAACCAAGAACTAGAGAATTAGGTCTCAATCGTTCCAGAGAAAGAAGAAAGAGAAAAGTAGTAGAACAAAGAGTACAGAATAAGATGTGAGATTTAAGCATAAATCAAAATTACAATAAACATACATAAACTAATAATTCTAATTAAAAGATTTCAGACAGCAAAATAAATCTGGTTACATATTTACAAGAGAATGTATTTAGGCAAAAATGGACTTAACTACAAGAATAGATAAATCCACAGTTATGGTAGGAACTTTTTAATACAAAATATTTTAAATATTTCTGTCTTCAGTTGTTGCTGTTCCTCTTTTACATTTTTCTTTAGGAATATGGAGTTTGTTAACTGAGTTTTAGGTAATCCAATTTTGTACATAATTACAATCTTTTATATAACTGAAACTTAACCCTTTGAGAAATAAAGAACTTAGTGAAAAAACTTCTAAAATGCATTTCATTGTTCCTTACCTTCTTTGTAAAATTATTTCATTGTTTTTATAGAAAATTGTTAAAGCTACAGAAAATTTGAAAAAGTCTAAGGAATGCCCATTTACCCTTCATCTCGAATCACTTACTGTTTTTTGTTTTGTTTTTTTAAGATTTATTTGAGAGAGAGAGTGCACATGAGCAAGGGGAGGAGCAGAGGGAGCGATAGGATCTCAAGCAGACTCCCCATTGAGCATGGAGCCGGCCCCAATGGGCTCAATCCCAAGACCCTGAGATCCTGACCTGAGCTGAAATCACGATTCCACTGCTTAACAGACTGAGCCACCCAGGGGCCCCTAGAACCACTGATTGTTAACAGTTTGTCATAGTCGCTTTATCTCTTTCTTCATCTTCTCTCCCTTTCCCCCTCCACTTCTCTCACTGTAATTCTGCAATAGCAACAGGTTTTTGTTACTCTTGGTTTTACTGAACCTTTAAAAGTTGTTTCAGCAAATGGTGCTGTAACAATTAGATGTCCTTGTGCAAAAAAAAAAAAAAAAAATGAAGCTAAGGAAAGATCTTATGCCTTCCACAAAAATGACTTCAAAATGGATCACAGACCTGAAAGTAAAATGCAAAAGCTTTATACAACTTCCAAAGAGAATATAAGAGAAAATCTAGGTGCCCTTGGGTTTGATGAATTTTTAGATACAACACCAAAAGCATGGTCCATGAAAGAAAAAAATAAATTGGGCTAAAAACCTGCTCTGCTAAGGACACTGTTAAAAGAATAAAAAGACAAACCACAGACTGAGAGAAAATGTATGCAAGGCACACTTAAAACTTGAATTAAATAACCCAAATTAAAAATGGGCAAAAGAACTGAACAGACACCTCACCAAAAGAAGATATACAGATGGCAAATGCACATGTGAAAAGACACACTCTACATCCCATATGTCATTAGGGAAATGGAAATTAAAACAGTGAGATACCACTATACACCTATTAAATATCTAAAATCATAAAAGTTGACAGCACCGATTGCTGGCAAGGGTGCAAAACAAAAACTCCCATCCATTGCTGGCGAGAATGCAAAATGGTACAGCCACTTTGGAAGACAGTTTGGCTATAAAAAAGTTGAACATAATCTTTCCATAGAATCTAGCAGTAATGTTCATACAGATCTGTCCAACTGAATTGAAAGCTTAGGTCCACACAAAAACCTATATGTGAATGTTCCTAGAAGAATGCTCAAATGCTGGAAGCAACGAGATATCCTTTGCTAGGTGAATGGATGAACAAACTGGTATATCCATACAACAGAACACTACAAGGATAAAAAGAAATGAGCTTATCAGGCCAAAGACATGGATGAATCTTAAATTAATATTGCTAAGTGAAAGAGGCAAGTCTGAAAAGGCTGAATACTGTATAATTCCACTTGTATGACACTCTGGAAAAGGCAAAACTATAGAGATTTTAGACAGTAGTGGTTGTCAGGCATTGGGGGAGTGTTAAATATATGACTCCTAAGGGTTTTAATAGGGCAGTAAAACTGTTGCGTAGGATACTATATAATGGTGCATATATGACATGGTACATTTATCAAAACTCATACAACTTTACAGCACAAAGAAACCTTAATTATGCAGATTTTAAAAACAACATTTTAAGAATGTTATTTTTAATGAGGAATCGGGATGGGATGCTAAATGTGACAAAATAATCTATATAAATATATTAACTTTGTTGAAGGGAGTGGAGGAAAAGGTGCTGATCTAAGTAACTTGGGAAATAATCAGAGGCTGTAAGACTAAAGTAAGAAAAAACTCTTAAGTGGCATTGTACCCTGGTTGGTAAAGTTGTATCCCATGAAAGTACGGGTTAACAATTTTCAAACCATTATGCATGTTTTCTGAAATTAAACAATTAGCTAAATGTTTCTCCCTGTTGGAATGGATGATGACAGATAAGCGCGGGGAGGACCATGTGGAGAGGAGGAAAGATGAGGGAGGGAGGCATGCAGGCTGGAAACACACACTCCCCAAACTGAAGCAGAAATACAAGAGGCGTATTTAGGAAACCACGTTGGAACATGTGGTTTATATAAGGCAGTGGTTTTCAAATTATGTTCTGATGAGCTCTTCAGAAGCTGGTGGGCAAGGGGATAAGGAGGCTATTGAAGTCTTTAAGCAAGGCAGTCCAGCAGGTATATTAGGAAGATTGATCTGACAGTGGAGCCAGAAGCTTGTGTTAGGAAATTATTCAGTTAAGTCGGACGAGATGCATGAGCCTAAAGGTATCACTGACCATTACTGGTTTGAAAATAGACGATGAAGACGGATGCTTGGACTCACAGGACTGGGTTACAGATTGAATGGAGGGGAAGGAGGAGTCAAAGATCTCTGATTGAAATGGGTAAAGGTGTTGGGGGGTGTGGCGCCTGGGTGGCTCAATGGGTTAAGCATACGACTCTTGGTTT
>CM052894.1:54258581-54348424 GCA_028534135.1 Potos flavus | reverse complement strand
TCTCTGCCTGCCTCTCTGCCTATTTGTGATCTCTCTCTCTGTGTCAAATAAATAAATAAAATCTTAAAAAATAAATAAATAAATAAATATATATAATCTAGAATATACTAAAGGCAAAATGATTAATCCTGACAAATTCTAAAATTCAGAACAATTTAGAAGTCTATGGAGGAGTGGTAAATCTTGAAGAAAAAAAGGCATTTTCTTTCCTCTTTCTTAGGCATTTTCTTTCTCTTGCTTCTTAGAGAGCAAGAAAAAAAAAAAGAGGCATATTGGGGAAACCATGTTGGAACAGATGGCTTATATAAGGAAGAGGTTTTCAAATTTTGTTCTGATGAGCCACCACAGGGGCTGGTCAACAAGGCGGTAAGGAGGCCAACTATTAAAGTCTTTAAGCAAAGGCAGTGCAGCAAGTGTAGTAGGAAGATTGATTTGACATTGGAGCCAGAGGCATGTGTTAGGAAATTATACTGTTAAGTCAGAGGAGATGGCATGAAGCTAAATGTATCACTGGCCATGGGTTTGAAAATAAAATAGGAAGATAGATTCTTGGACTCTCACCAAGGAAAAACCAACAGCACTGGGTTAGAAATTGGATAGATATTATAGCAGAGGAAGGAGGAATCAAGAGACCCATACAGTGACAGAAATGAACAGTCTCATGTTGAATTTAAATGCAGTTGTACTGGGTTGTAAGGCAAATGGAAGATAATTCATTGATTGTATCCAAATTCTAAAGGGAAACACAAAGGGGACTGAAATTAACTCGAATATGTAAACTAGAACACGATGACTAACTGCGGGATTTGTACCGTGTATCAGCTGTGGGGATGAACACAGCAGACTTCACAATTGTGGTTTGGTTGACTCCTCAGTTCTTAAGGTATGTTGCTTTCTCAGAACTCACTAGGCTGGATAGCCCCCATGCCTTTAGGGGTTGCCCTGTGTTACATCGTAGGCCCTAGATTCTGTGGCTAAGCTAAACAGTCCCATATCCAGAGTGTGTGGATTGGCTTCTGCTAAAGTAGCTTTACAGGGGTAGTGTTGTCAGGTAAAGCAGAGATTGTTAGTGATGTGGCTTCCAGTTAGTGACGATAAATCCCCAGTAGAAGACTTGGTATTCCTTTGAGCTGGTAACATCAGCCTTAAACCCAGGGCTCATCTTTATGAGGAATAACAAGTCACCAGGGATTTACTATCCTTCCCCCACCAAAAAATAAACTGTAAATGAACTAAAAATATAGAAATGTAGATACTTATTCTCAGTCTAAGAAAACTTATTTAATATAAATGCAAGCACCTATTTAATATAAAACTTCACAAATATAGGTGTTATGGGCTGAATTATGTCCCCAAATTCATATGAAGGCCTAACCCCTGGTACCTCAGAATGTGACTGTATTTGGAGATAAAAGATTAAAGAAAGTGATTAAGTTAAAATGAGGTTTTTGAGGTGTCTTAACCCAATGGGACTGGTGTTTTTATAAGACGAGGAGGTTACACAAACTAAGAGATGACCATGTGAGGACACAGTGAGAAAGTGACCATTACAATCCGAGGAGAAAGGCCTCAAAAGAAACCAAATCCGATAACACATTGCTCTTGGCCTTCTAGCCTCCAGAACTATGAGAAAATAAGAATCTATTGCTTAAGCCATCCACTCTGTGTTTGTTTGGTTTTTTTTAAGATTTTATTTACAGAGAGAGAGCACAAGCAGGGGGAGCAGCAGAGGGAGAGAGAGAAGCAGGCTCTCTGCTGAGCAGGGAGCCTGATGCAGGGCTCGATCCCAGGACCCTGGCCACCCAGGTGGTATTTATTTAATGACAGCCCAACCCACATAGTTCAACACGTATTTTTAGCAATATGTAAATAATACCAAAACAGTATCAAACAACAATATCAAAACAACCTAAAACAATATCAGAAGATAACAAGAACCTAGACAAATATTACTTAATATGCAAAAGAGACAAAGAAGGACCTAGAATCTACAACACTCCAGTAACAGTGAGCATATGTAGCACCCAGAATTTGGTCTTAAATACCACCCTCCAGTGAAAGGAACCAAGATTCCTTGGAGAAATGACTGATAGGAATGAGGCAGGATATACATTGGATGAGTCTGGGGCATCATATAGTGCCAGAAAATAGCACATTGTTCAGAAGAACAAACAAACAAACCAATCTCACAATTATAGGTCTGTCAGAGGGACACAGGAGAGAACCAAAAGATCTCAGTGTTCAAAGCCTTGAGCAGCAAAATGAAGTACTATTATATTAAAACCCAAAGTGTAAAATAAACTTAGGAGTCCATATTGATATAAATAAATCATTGAATAAATAGAGAATAGATAAATCTCCCCTGAAGAAAAATTTCAGATAATTCGTCTAGCTACTCCACTCAAGAAGGTGGAACGTAATTCCCTGGTCAAGTATGGCCTGTGCATAGCAGGCCATACTTGTATTGTATTCCCAAGAATACAGCATGGACAGGGGTGGGATAGGGAGTACTCTTACAGTGCAGATAAACACTACCTCAGCCTGCTGGTCAAGGTTAACATCAACGGTGATAAATCATGTTGATAGCATATCCTTGATACAATAGGATGAAATGGTACTTTACCTCTTATGGTCCTCCTCCCAAAAACCCATACCTCAGTTTAATCATGAGAAAAACATCAGACAAATTCCAGTAAAGGGATCTCCTTCAGTATTGACCAGCTTCAGTATTGACCAGTACTCAGAACTGTCAAAGTATTTCCCAAGCAAAGACTAAGAATTTTTTTTTTAAACCAGGAGGGCCTAAGGAGACAGAATAGGTAAATATAATATGCTATCCTGGATGGGATCTGGGGTCAGAAAAAGGATGGTAGATAAAAACTAAAGAAATCTGAATAGACTATGGACTTTAGTTAATAAAGTATCAACATTGGTTTGTGAATTGTGACAAATGTACCATACAAATGCAAGATACAGATAAGAGGGGAAGCACGTAGGGTTTATGGTAACTATAGTGTACTCCCAACTTTTCTGTAAAATTTAAAACTATTCCAGAAGATTTTAAATAGATCAGAAGAGTAGAAACCGGATATCATATACCATAGTATCAAAAAGCCAGTAAACACTTAAGAAAATCATGTTTACTGGTTTTCAGGAATGTATATTAAAACATCTGTGAGATTATTTTTCTCCTACTTAGCTGGCAAACTTTTTTGTTTTTTAAATAATGATGCCAATGATCGGCAATGTATAGGAATGTAAAGTGGAACTGCTTCTCTGGAGGGCATTTTGATGTTAGATAATAATGTTTGTACTCTTGGGGCGCCTGGGTGGGTTCAGTGGGTTAAAGCCTCTGCCTTCGGCTCAGGTCATGATCTCAGGGTCCTGGGATCGGGCCCTGCATCAGGCTCTCTGCTCAGCAGGAGCCTGCTTCCCCCTCTCTCTCTGCCTGCCTCTCTGCCTACTTGTGATCTCTCTCTCTGTCAAATGAATAAATAAAATCTTAAAAAAAAAAAAAAGTGTACGTACTCTTTGAAGCAGCAACATCCTAACAAGGAAGTGTGAGTATAATGGACAGAGAACTGTTTTTATGTTATGTGCAATCACAAAAACCTGGAAATCGACCAAAAGCCTATGGCATCATGGCAGAAAACTCCATGATGTATTACGTGAAAATGCCAGTTGTAAACCATGTGTATGTGTTGTTCCATTTTTGGGTCTGTCCTTTCATTGTATGTGTGATTGTACATATCTGTTGGATCTGTGATATGGGGAAATAATCTTAACAGATGGAGTTAAATTAAATCCTGTTAATGACTTAGGCATTTTATAAATGTTTAAAGAGAACTATTTTAATGCATGTTGTAATATATCAAGTATTGATAGCACCATCATTATAATTAGAAGCCAGTACTTCTCAAAATCGAGTAAAAGACCACTTTTGTATTACAAGTTGTGTGAGACACACATACGTTGCGTATAACACGTGTTAGATTTAGGTTTTGGGAATATTACATGTGGACAAAAAGTAGGATTTGCATACAATAAAATGTTGCCGGCTATAGGGTTGGGACAATTTTTATTTTTGGTGATTTTCTACATTTTCCAAATGTTCAAGGAACCATAGGCTATTTTTTGTGATGACAAAGGCTTTATTTTTAAATTCAAGTATAATTAATGGTATTATTAGTTTCAGATGTACAATGAGAGTTTTTTAAATGATAATTTTTAAAATATAAAATTTTCCCATGATACCGTACCTAGAATATTGAAGTCCTCTTTGTTTTAAAAAAAAAAAGTATTTTTATTTTTGCTTTCTGAGTGGATTTAGTCTGTGCTGCACATATTTGCATTCATACAAATTTACACCGTTGTATGTTTCCCATGTAGTTTCTACTTATTAGGTGAAATTTTTATAAACAGTTGAAAGCATTATTGTATTTGATTAGTCTTCTACTTTTTACTTTTAGGTTGTTGTTTGGAATGCTTTATCCTGCATATTATTCCTACAAAGCTGTGAAAACAAAAAACGTGAAGGAATATGTAAGTATAGATTTATGAGTGATTAATTCTAGCTTAATGAATCTGTAATACACAAGAGTAAAAAAATCATTATTTTAGAAATAGCTGGGATAATATTTTTGTTATGTAAATAAAAAGACTAACTTCATTAACTTCATAAACTAATTTTGAATACAATTCCAAAGTGGAATTTCAAAAAAAGAAGTTCACTGTCAGTTGGCATTTAAGTAAGTGTATGATTTCCAAATGGGTAATTGGATCTCATTCATTTTGTCTAAGTTCCAGTTTAAGAAGTTGAGTGGACCGTCTGTTTTTTAGCCTGTGAATTTATAGGTAGACTGAGAACATAATTCTTTCTCACTCCAAACCGTTTTCCTTTTTTCATAGCTGTTATGTCACTTTTTAATTGATTTAAATATATGAATACCTCATCACTACTGACAATTGCAGTCCTTTTTCTTCTTAAATCAGACTCTACAGTTGATGCTTGAACAACACAAGGGTGTCCCCACAGTGGAAAGTCTGAGTATAATTTTTAACTCCCCCAAAACTTAGCTATTAATTGCCTACTGTTGACCAGAAGCCTTACCCATAAGGTAGACCATCAATTAACACATGTATGTTAAATACTCTATTAAAAGTAAGCTAGAGAGGGCGCCTGAGTGGCTCAGTTGGTTGAGCAACTGCCTTTGGCTCAGGTCGTGATCCTGGATTTCCAGGATCAAGTCCCACATCAGGCTCCCAGCTCTGGGGAGTCTGCTTCTCCCTCTGACCTTCTCTCCTCTCATGCTCTCTATCACTTTCTCTCTCTCTCAAATAAATAAATAAAATCTTTAAAAAAAAAAATAGTAAGCTAGAGAGAGGCACCTGGGTGACTCGATTGGTTTGGCATCGGACTCTTAATTTCGGCTCAGGGTCATGGAGCCTGCTTAGGATTCTCTCTGTCCTGCTCTTTTTTAAAAAAAGTAAGCTAGAGAAAAGATGTTAAGAAAAATCATAGGGAAGAGAAAATACGTTTATAGGACTGTACTAGATTTATCGAAAAAGAATTTAGGAATAAGTGGACCCACAAGGTTCAAACCTGTGTTGTTCAACGGTCACCTGTACTAGCTGATACATTCCTTCTTATTTGGAATGTTTGTCATACTGTTATTAAAGGAGATCTTTTTTCCCCCGAATCTAACTACAGTTGAAATACACAGTGAAGTTTCTCAACTTCCCACCTATTTCATCTATAAAGCATTATAAACCCAGGATATGCAAACTGGTGTGCTTCTGTGTGTCTTTGTGTATGTAGTTGTAGTATTCTCCTATCTTCCCTCTAAATCTGGGTGATTTTGTTGGAAAATAATTAAGTACAAATTGAAAATGAAGTTTAAATGAGATCCTGTAGTAATACGAAGATATTACCAGTGGGCACATAAATACCATGCCCTAAAATAAAAAGAGAATAACAGTAAGGAATATGAAGGTAAAATAATTTGGAAAAAAAAAGAACTAGGCCTATCATGTGTAAGTTAATGCTGAAAGAGCAAAAACGATGGTGTTATTTAGGGACTGACCTAAGAACCATTATAAAATATTTGTCTATTTCTTACTATGCATCATTTTAACTTTGTTAGTGTTAATTTTTAGAGACTTACAAACATGGGTTGGTGTGTTTTAATTCCTTAATACTCAAATTTTTATTACTATATTTGTCTATAAATTTGGGATTAATAAGAATGGTCTAACCCTGCCATTTTAATTCTGTTTCATAAGTTAAAGATAACCTGTGGAAGAGAATCCAGTAACATTCTTATTCAAACTGATGGAAAAACTGTAAAACTGGATATATGTTGATATATATACATATGTATGCATACATGAGTGTAGTTAGGAACACACTTCACATATTGCCTTGTAGTTTTCAGAGAATAACTCATTAACAAAGTAGGAATTATCTGTACATAATTTTGGTATAATATTGTGACTCTGAAAAGTTCTCTTAACATGCTCTTGGGAACATCAGAATAAGGAGTAGTTGAAGGGAAACTAGGCAGGTAGAAAGGCAGTTGGTTTGATAGTTACATCTCTCCACAAACGAAAGGAAAGCTAAAAGCAAAAAGGGTCAGGCATCAGAACAGAAAAGGCAAGGCATTTACCTTTAACAAGGAAATATGATACAACTCGGAAGACCTGGTGACCAGGTTGTCTGCCGGCAAGGCTGCTGGCGAGACCAGGCTGAGACGTCACATTAGAACGTTGACATTTATTTAGTTTCCTACCAATTTCAAAATACGTTTTTATATTATTGTTTCTAATTGCTACTGTAGCAAATTGCCACGTACTTACTGGCTTAAACCAACCCAAATGCATTCTCTTACCGTCCTAGAGATCAATAATATGAAATGGATCTACAGGGCTGTACTCTTTCTGAAGGCTCTAAGGAAAAATCTGTTCCCTTACCTTTTCCAGCTTCAACAGTCTGCGTGCATCCTTGGCTTACGGTTCTAGTCATCATCTTCAAAGCCAGAAACATTGAGCTGAGACTTCTCACGTTTCCATCCCTCTGGTTTTCTCTTCTGCCTCCCTCTTCCACTTAAAAGGATGTTTGTGATTACATTGGGTCCACCTGAGTAAAACAGGATCCGTTCCCCATCTTAGGGTCACCTGGTTGGCAACCTGAATCCTATTTGCATCCTCCTTTACCATGTAACCTAACATATTCATAGGTTTTAGGAATTAGGACATGGACACCTTTGGGAGAGGGAGACATTATTCTATGTACCATAATATCTCACTGGTCCTCACTACAACTCTAAATCAATAAATAAAGTAGGTGGGGAAATATTTCAGTATTACAGTCTCAGAGAAGTAAATTAACTTGTCTAGGGTCACATGGATCATTAAGGCAGAAATGGTACCAGATTGGATATCTTGTTCATAATGTCTTATTTTTTCTCTGCTACCATGCTACCTTTAGAAAAGTAGGTGAGGATTCTTGCTTCACGAAAAGGTATAAACAATTTTCACCACCAGCCAGTGGATGTGCTTCCAAAGTAGACCTGCCAAGGCCACAAAAATAAGGATATTTTTTAAGAAGGGCACTGAGGCTGCTTAACCAGTCAGTACTAGGACAGGACTCATAAGCATCTAAATCAACTATGGTCAAAATGGTTAAAGATGAAATAGAAGATTTTGAAAGTGTTGGCAGTTCTTTAAGTATTTCCAATCTAAATTTACTTTTGATTGTAAATTAAAGTGACAAAATGTTTGAATATTATTTTCTTGCTGAGTCTCACCTAAACTTAAACTCTGTTCTCATTGTTTCCCTGTCGACTGATCCCATCCACATTTGCTTTGTTTTGCGTATGGTAGTTTCTTAGCAAAGTTAACCTTCTTTAGATTTCCCTGTTATATTTTTAATAGGCTTTTATATTATCCGATATTACTTGTTCGTATGTGTTTGTCTTCCCCACTGGAAACAGCTCCATCGAGTTTTGTTGTGTTGTTAACTGCTATGTTCCCCTACCTAAAACAGTACTAGGTATATATAGGAGGTACTCAGTATTTTTTGAATGGATGAGTAAATGAATATTCAGAATAAGAAAAGGAAAGGGGCGCCTGGGTGGCTCAGGTGGCTGAGCGTCTACCTTTGGCTCAAATCATGATCTCCAGGTCCTGGGATCAAGCCCCATGTTGGGCTTCCGGCTCAGCAGGGAGTCTGCCTCTCCTTCTGCCTCAGCCTCTCCCCCCACTCGTGCTCTCTCTCTCTCTCAAATGAATAAATAAAATCTTTTTTAAAAAAAGAAAGAAAGAATAAGAAAAGGAAGTAGAGTTGAAGAGTGTACATTTCTTAAATGGACTGATCTAGTTTCTCAGCTTTGATTCTGCTGGATTAAGGGGCATATAATCCAGTCTGACTTATCCCAAAGTTCAGTTTCTTTGTGGTATTTGGTTATTACCTAAATTCCACTGATATCTACTTCAAAATTGTTTTCAGAAAGCAAACATTTTAGATTAATTTACTTCTTTCCACCCTAACTACTACCATTCCCCTTAAGCCTGCAAATAGTAGATTGCACCTGATAAAACAGATGCTGTGCTCAAATCAAAACAAATGGAAAGTGCTGTGTATTTTGGCAACCTTCCTTTCTTCCTTTGCCTATTTTTAAAACAGAGCTTTCCTAGGATATAATTTCCTGTATAGTGTGGCTGATATGGCCTACTTAAAGTCTTTCAGCCTTGCAGTAATTGAAATGTAAACTTACTGAAGAATTAGTGTGGTTTTGCAAATTTTTTTAGGCTTATACCATCTCGTGACTTGAAAATAGAGTGTTTACTTCCAAGTCGTGTGTAATTGCTGTAGCTTTTCTAGGAAACCGTGTTCTTATTATAAGAATGTTGGAGAACGTGGCAATGAAAAGATTGGCTGACAGCACTTAAAAAATCAAAATCAGACATTTGGTCCCAAGATTTACTTTGGGCAAGAACAAAGAACAGCAGAAACTCTAGGAGATTACCCTTTTAAAGGCTTAGAAATAGCCCTCTAAAACCCTATTGACTTGGTTTTGAAAGTGACCTAATTTTCCTGGATACTTGGGTGATATGAAAATGAACAAATACACCACATACCAGCTTAATAGTTCTTTTCAGTTGGTAAAATCTGAAGTTGACTGCTAGTTTTAGGGTGGATATAGAAGAGGAAAAAATACAATAAGTATACATTTTTTTATTGTCAAGAAGTGTTCACCCGGCATCTTTTCATATTTTTGTTTAAAGATTTTATTTATTTATTTATTTATTTATTTATTTATTTATTTATTTATTTGAGAGAGAGAGACAGCATGAACAGTCTCTCAGGGAGAGGGAAAAGCAGACTCCCCACTGAACAGGAAGCCTGATGCGGGGCTTGATTCTAGGACCCTAGGCTCATGACCTGAGTCGAAGGCAGATGCTTTACTGACTGAGCCACCCAGGTGCCCCATCTTTTCATATTTTGGATTAAAAATACTCATTTGATTCAAGGTTTTCATTTGGGAAGTACAAAGATTAACCCGCTGATTAAGGTGGAATTTTTTTAAAATTAGTTTTGTCAAGCCACATGCTTATGTTTATTTACCATTCTGATCTACTTTTAATTTAGTTTTTATTTTTATCAAAGCTGTATTTATTTATAATTTTAAAATCAGTTTTGTAAAGCTTATTATGAAAAACAACAGTTCCCCACCTTCCCCATCCCTGTTTCTCTCTTGACGCCACTACTTTAAGCTCTTTCATCTGAATCCTTTAGTATTTATTTCCACATGTAAAAACAGGCTTATATTGCTATTTCTTAATTTTTCAGGTGGACATTATTAGTTGACTTCTTTCTATTAAAGATGATTAATAATAGCTACCCAGTGTCACTATACACATGCATATTTCCCTGTCCCTGAGAGCCTCGCAGGGTCATTACAGTGTAATTTGGGTTGGATCAATATTCAGTATTTGCATTATTTAGGCTAAGTTAGAAGCAATAGACTAAAGAGATAAAGAACACGGCACCTAGAACCCGGCTGCTGGGTGATCATCTATCCCAGCCCTATCTATTACTAGCTGTGTCATTGTACAAGTTATTTGACGTTTCTGTGCCTCAATTTCCTTATCTGTAGAATGAGAACTGTTGTAGTACTTACCTCCTCAGGTGGTTATGAGAATTCCATGAGTTAATGAACATAAAGCATTGAAATCAGTACTGACATGTAAGAGTACCCGTTACATTGTATTTTTTGCTATGAAAACACTATTTGCATTTGGTCTCTGCAGTATCCTACCATTATCATTTTTTTTCCCCTGCACAATAATTTATTTTCCCTGGTGTTATTCATTGTCTTGTTTTTTGTTTGTTTGATTTTTCACTTATGTGGTATTCTCTATTACTGCGCATTTAGACCTGAACTCTCCACAGTTGTGTAGATTTCTTCTCGATGTGTTGTCATCCATCAAATATTCCAGACTGGCTCTTGTTTTAGATCCTCAGATTTCTTAATCTTCTATTTTCCTCCTTTTTATTTTACTTCCTCATTTAAATGAAATACATCCTTCCTGAGAAGGCTGTATAAGAGGCAATTTTCTGATCTTTTTTCTTCTCTTTTCTGTCACTTTTTCTTTTTGCTCTATTTTATGATGGGTTTCTCAATTTTATCTTCTAACCCTTTCGTTAATCTTTTAATTCCTGTTCTTGTCTGTTGAATTTCTAAGAGCGCTTTTCATTCAGTGAATGTTCCTTTTCCTCTAGTGTCCTATTCTTATGTTGTTCAAAATAGCTTCCCTTTTGCTTGAGTCTATGAATGATGGTATTTTAGATATCTACTTTCTGCATAATCTCTCCTTTGAATTCTGTTTGTTTGTTTCAGCCCCTGTCTCTCATGTTTGATTTTCTCAAATGTTAGATAGTCCTTGGTCCTCTGCTCATATTAGAGTATGATAGTCACAAGCTGGCTGGAGGCCCTGTGCCCGTGAAGAGGCTTGAATGTCCTCTTCAGTGTAGGGTGATCTGATGAGGCAACTGTATTTGTTCCCAGAGCTCCTGAGAGGAAGTACCACAAACTGAATGGCTTAAAAAAAAAAAAACAAAAAAAAACCAGGAGCGCCTGGGTGGCTCAGTGGGTTAAATCCTCTGCCTTCGGCTCAGGTCATGATCTCAGGGTCTTGGGATCGAGTCCCGCATCAGGCTCTCTGCTCAGCAGGGAGCCTGCCTCCCCCTCTCTCTCTCTGCCTGCCTCTCTGCCTACTTGTGATCTCTCTCTCTGTCAAAAAAATAAAATCTTTATAAAAAAAAACCAAAAAACAGAAACTTATGTCTCACAGTTCTGGAAGCGAGAAGGACATAATCAAGATGTGGACAGGGCCACGCTCCCTCTGAAACCTGTTGAGGAGAATCCTTTCTTGCCTGTTTCCAGTGTCTGGTGGTTGCCAATCCTTGGTGCTTCTTACCTTCCAGCTGCAGCCGTTCACGCTGCACTCACATCGTCATCTCCCCCATGTGTCTGTGTCTCAGAGTCACTTCTCTGCTCCTTCCAAGGAGCCCGGCACAGGAGATCCAGGGCCCACCATACCCCAGTAGGACCTTAATAACATCTGCAGCGACCCTGTTTCCAAATAATGTCACATTCTGAGGTACTGGGGGTTAGAACTTTGTATTAGTTAGATCAGACTGCCATCACAAAACACCACACACTGAGGAGCAACACAAATTTATTTTCTCACAGTTGTGGAACCTGAAAGTTCCAAGATTAAGGTGCCATCAGGATTGGTTTTTGGTGACGCCTCTTCCTGGCTTATAGACAGCCACCTTCTGTGTCCTCACGTGGCCTTTTCTATGTGCATGTGTGAAGAAAGCTCTTGTGTCTCTTTCTTATAAAGACACAAGTTCTATCAAATTAGGGCCCCCTTATGACCTCATTCAATCCTAATTACCTCCATAAAGGCCCCATTTCTAAATACAGTCACCTTGGGGCTTATGACTTCAACATATGAATTTGGGGAAATCACGGTTCAGTCCCTAACAGACTTCAACATATCTGAGGGAGACACAGTTCAAACCATAACAACTGTTTCCTTGAAAAATTGTCAAATTGTCTGTATCTTTAGGTATTTTCTCTCATGCAAGTCAGATTCTTCAGAGAAGATTCTTCCATTCTGAAAGGTACTTGGTTGCTAGCATTCCGTTGAGAGAATAAGGGTTGGGGGCTCTCAATTATTAATTTATAAACTGTAACTTAAATCCTACTCCCAACTGTGCCAGAGATTTGCAGATCCAGAGCTCCTCTGACTCACTCTTCCCAGAGAATCAGCCACAGGGTTCTTCTGGGAGGAAGGAGGCACATCACCAAACCACTAGAGTGGGAGGGCATCTGAGGGCCTGCCTGCTCCTCAGGCAGACTTAACAGCTATTCTTCCTGTCTTTTGCCCTAGTAGCCAAGAATTGTGTCACCAGTTCTTGAGCCTTTCTGGAGCTCTGCAATGTCAAGTTGGATTGCTTCTCAATTTTTCCCACCATCAGCTTAATACTCACTTTTTTCAGGGCCCCTAAGTCAGTTGCTACTCATCCACTTCCTTCCTACCTCCAAAAATTTCAACCCTGTCTTCTATATTTTCTGGACTCAGTATCTTTTTAAAAAATCACTTTTACTGTTGTTTTAATGAGATTTGTGGTAAGGATGCAATTAAATGTGTATATTCAGTTTATCATCTTTACCCAGATTCCCAAATTGACTTTGTGAGTGGAATACTTCTGGTTGAAATATACTGTGATATCAAATAAGACTTATTTTATCATTAACATTGTTTTTTAAAATGTGTTTACATAGAAGATAGGTTAAAAGTAGTAATAGATATCATTTTTTAGATCTTTGACAATCATTTTAAAAGTTAATTTTAACTGACATACAGTGAATACATGTGTATTCATCTTGTCTTGGGTTATTTGGTTTGTAAATCAAGTACTGATAAATAAAAATCACAATTTTCACTTAGGACAGTTAAATAAAATCACTTGGAACAGTTCATTATCCTTTAATGAAATAAATCTACTTACAATTATAAACCTAATTTTTGATATGCCAAGTTTACTTATTATATGTTAAATACATATCAGTATGTAATTTCACTGCTGAAGTAATTGATGCTGTTATAATTAAGTGACTTATACTCTTCCTTATGTTTTCTAAAACCAATTTCTTCATAATCATCTTATGGCCATTACAATGAACCCACTTTAGAAAACAAGTGTTAAATTTAAGTAATGTTATATAATTGGGGTGTGTGTTAAATGAATGTCTAGCACAGTTCCTTCTAAAATTTTAGAATGTGAATTACAGTACCTCTTGACCTTTATGAAGTCAACAAAAGCATGCCTCCAATTTTCAAACTAAGATATAGCTAGCCAACCACAGCTATCTTGTCCTTTTCTAGCTTCCAATGCAAATGCTTTGGAAAACATACACAAAGAAAAAAAAATTCTCACAGTAACATTTAAACCTAATAGGCTAACTTGGGGTTTTGCTATTATCTGAGAAGAATTTGACCAATTGTGGTGCCAGTGGAAATAGATTTTTAAAAACAGGGACAGAAACGGTTGTTTCCATTAAAGGAAATGTTGTTAAGTAGTAAATTGGAGGAAGGCCTAGCCACCTCCACCCCAGTCCCCAGTGATGGAACAGCTGAAAATCAGAAAGGCTACAGCAACCAAAACACTTGACTACCACCACCCTCACTGTGGGGAGACAGCTCGCTCTCTGTGTCTGTCTCTGTCTCTGTCTCTCTCTCTTTCTCTCTCAAATAAATAAAACTTTAAAAAATAAAAATAAAAGCTCACGACAGATATTCAGAAATATAATAGAAATGTAAAAAGATGAAATTCTGAAAAATTACAAAAAAGGTATTATACAAATATATGAAATTTTGTCTATCTCTTGGCTATCAGAATATAGACTGATTTCTTTTTTTAAACATATCCAAACTCTAGGTAAAATGAGAAAACAATCTTCAAAAGGTCTTGAAAAGTCACAAAAGTATATTGAGTTGAGTAGTTTTATTTCAAAGTATTATATTAACTTAAAAAGGTTTCCAGTAGGCATTTTTTATTTTTTTTTTAATTTTTTATTTAAATTCCGATTAATAGGTAGTGTAGTATTAGTTTCAGGTGTATAATATAGTGATTCGGCGCTTACATACAACACTCAGTGCTCATCACAAGTGCACTCCTTAATCCCCATCACCTATTTTACCCATCCCCCACCCACCACCCCTCCAGCAACCCTCAGGTTGTTCTCTCAGAGTCTGTTTCTTAGTTTGCCTCTTTTTTTTCCTCTTTGTTCATTTGTTTCTTAAATTTCACATATGACTGAAATTAAATGGTACTTGTCTTTGACGGACTTATTTCACTTAGCATAATACTCTATAGCTCCATCCATGTCATTGCAAATGGCAAGATGTCATTCTTTTTGATGGCTGAGTAATATTCCATTGTGTATGTATATACCACATCTTTATCCATTCATCAATTGATAGACACTTGGACTGTTTCCATAATTTAGCTAATGTAGATAATGCTGCTGCAAACATTAGGGTGCATGTATCCTTTGTATTTAGTGTTTTTGTATTCTTTGGGTAAATACCTAATAGTGCAATGGCTGGATCATAGAACTTTCTGAGGAACCTCCATACTGTTCTCCAGAGTGGTTGCACCAGTTTGCATTCCCATCAACAGTGCAAGAGGGTTCCTCTTTCTCTACATCCTCACCAACACTTGTTTCTTGTGTTGTTGATATTAGCCATTCTGACAGGTGTGTCTTGGCTATCAGATTAGATATAGACTGATTCCTTTGTTTTTAAACCACAGTTCCAAATTCTGTAGGTAAAATGGGGGGAAAAAATCTTCGAAAGATCTTGTAAAGTCACAAAAGTCGATGGAGTCGAGTACTTTTATTTTTAAATACTCTATTAATTTTCAAAGGTTTCAAATAGGCCTCTTTTAAATGAAGATCTAATACCTCAGTTTTATTATGTTATATCCTTTAATTATTATTTTAAGTAGGCTCCATGCCCAGTGTGGAGCCCAGTGCAGGGCTCAAACTCATGATCCTGGGATCAAGACCTGAGCAGAAAACAAGAGTCGGGCACTCAACTGACTAAGCCACCCAGGTGCCCCTAAGTATGTTTTTTTAATCCCCAAGTAATTTTTATCTACTGCCAAAGTGAAAGTAATTAAGAGGTATCTTATGTTATTGTGAAAAGTGGATAGTTTTTACCACATTGTACTTTTTTAATATGTTTATGTATGCAGATGGACACCAAATAGCAAATATTTTGTTTTAGAAACATCTGTACAATGAACTAATTAACAACTTGGAACATCTTGTAGAAAAATAATACTTTGACAAAATTAACTATACGTTACAATTATGGGGGTAAGGATATTCAATTAGACTTTCTCCTAGTTCCCGTGTAGTAGGGCAGGCCATACACAAAATTTCCTCCGTCATTAAAGTTTCCCTCTAGAATCATCCACCTTTCTGCATCTTACTCCTGCCTCTTTGTTCCTCAGACTGTGTTTACCCAGGGCCTTCAGGCTGTCCTGCAACCTGGCACTCAGCCAGCCCTTTCTTACCCCCAAGTGTCCGGTGACTTATCACTCATCCCTCTCCACTCACCCAAATGTGAACTTCAGTTTTCTAGGTGAGGTTGATTGCACGTGCTTTTGAAGGGAAGTAATTTGATATCCCAGGTTCATTTTCAGTCATGACAGAGATTTATCCTTTCCTGGAGTTTTTTCCTACCAGTCTTTGCTTCTCAAGAACACTGTGTTATCCCATGTGGTACAAAGGCTGGTTCTTACTGTTTGAATAATTATTGTACGTTCAAAGTATGCTGTTGAGCCTAGAATATAAAACTACAAGTTGCCTATAAAAGAGTGCCTCTTAGCTAAAGAATGACATTTTTCATGTTCTATGTCCATCGTAGTCTTGCCTGTCACTTGGACAAAGGAGCATATCCTGTAATATCTAGGTTAGTTCACTTGTGGAAATAGCAAGATGAGATTGTGTGTGTGAAGATAGATGGAATGGTGGTACCTCAGTGTCAGTCCTTGGAATATTTCACGTGGGAAACATGATGGGCCAAGACTTTGGGAGCACTTAGGTAGAAGGTAGAGTGGCCATTAATTAATTAATTAATTAATTAATTGTTTTTAGGCAGAGTGACAAGTTAGTGTTAAAAGTGCATTTAAGGGGCACCTGGGTGGCTCAGTCTGTTGAGTGTCTGACTCTTGGTTTCGACTCGGGTCACAACCTCAGTCTGGTGGGATCGAGCCCCGCATCAGGCTCTTTACTCAGCAGGGTGTCTGCTTGAGATTCTCTCACTCTCCCTGGGACTCTCACTTTCCCAGGAAACTCTGTGTGATTCTTTTATAAGGGAACTGTCTTTCTCACAAATATTTATTATCCCAAATAAATCAATAGTACCTTAAACAGTATAAAAAAGTGAACTGTGAATTCTCAGCCAGTATAGCTGGAGAGTGTTATTTTGGACTAAGAGGTCATTCCTTCCTAAATTCTGCTCCCAGGAACAGTTCCCATAAGCAGATCCTGCTTTTTACATCTTCTTTCCAACGCTCCTTTTAAATTAATTATCACCTAGTTTTTAAATATTTTTGCACTTTTGCCTTCTCTCAAGTTTCTCAAACTGCTGAGGTCAGGGATGAGACACATGGGGCTTCTGTGATGCACAGTCACTGGGGAAGACCAAGGAAATAGGGTGACAGAGGCTTCCGTTTCTAGTTACAGTCCTTAAAACCTACGGGCTAATTAATCCGTGAGGTCTTTGGCAGTGATGCCTGGGATCTGCAGGTAAACCGTATTGCAGCAGCTTTACCATCTGAAAGTATAATCCCCAGACATCTGAGTTTGGGGGAGCTGTACAAAGTTAAGATATTCTTAAATGGGGCAGGGGTGAAGAAGTACCCCTAAGTTGAGGAAGCCCAAATCAATTCTAGCCTCATGTATTCACCCCAAACACATGCCCCCCTTTTTTTTTTTTTAAAGAACTCTTTTCAGCCATGGTCTCTATTCACTTTGGATTGAACTTCAACTAGCTTATTTTCAAGCATGCTTCTAACTTGGCACAGCTGTGGGAAAAAGCCCATAACTGAGCCATCTGGGTTGGATAAGAGAGGGAGTTTTTCTATTGATTTCTCACATTTTGTTCCTTTTTGTTTTTAGTGGGGAAAAATCATTTTGAAGTAACCAAATTATTGTGTAATGTTAAGGAAACAGGAGAAATCTTTTCAACTCTATACTATTTCTAAAGAATTCTATATTAGAAGGTCTCTCTGTTGTCTCTGAAATGTGATGTAGAATGAATGTTTTGTGAATTGACTTGAGTGAATAATAATGGTCAGAAAATAAGGTTCTCTTTGGGTGGTCTGAAATTCAGCAGTGTTTATTTCTTTTCAGATTCAGCAAAAAAATTTTTTTTCCTGTGAGGCATATTTTAGCATTTTATGATCTGGATTTACTTAGTGTGGTTATAATTGAAATCATTAGGCATATGTAATTTTTCATTTTTTCTTAAAGACCAGCATTAATTGCTTTATGATTCAAATAATCTGAAATTAAGAAATGTTGGAAAATTGTTAATTCTCTGATAAGTCTGAGAACAACTTCGATAAAAGAGACTATTTTGTATGTCACAAACTGCTGTTTGCAGTCCAGATTTACTTGTTTGAGTCTTGTATCAACACAGACCTTAGAATTAAGAAACTAATTTTTTTTAAGATTTTATTTATTTATTTATATTTATTTATTTAAGACAGAGCGAGAGAGAGTGTGTAGGAGCAGGGCGGGGAGTGGGAAGAGGGCAAGAAGGAAGGAGAAGCAGGTTCCCGGCTGAGCAGGGAGCCTGAGGCAGGGCTTGATCCCAGGACCGTGGGATCATGGCCTGAGCCAAAGACAACCCCTTAACAGACTGAGCCCCCAGAATTAAGAAACTATTAAGCAAAAGTATTCCTCTTTGCTTTACCAGATCTTGCTTTACCAGATCCAGGGGGCTAGGTACTGAAAACATGATGGTGAACACGATGGTTTCTGTCCCTGTTGGTTGGTATAGTCTAAGAAGCAGGGGTAGATGTACATAAACCATTCATTGCTCAGATATGCTGCAAAGAGAAAGTATGGTGCACAGAGATTATATATGACCTTTGGAGGGGCAGGAGTTAATCAGGGAAGGCTTTCCTTTGGAAATGAAGAAATTTCATTCCTACAAAGCAAATAAATAATATATAATAAAATATTAGTAGTTACATGGTGGACAAACATTATGCTGGTTTTCACCAAATCTTAGCCTTCTATGTCTTTTAGTAATCCCTCCTATGAAAGCCTCTTGGTAGTAGGAACACCTTGACATCAGGTTTATGCCTATTTCATATGGAAGGGCTTTGTTGCTGAAAGGCCCTGAGCAATATCTATCAAATTAATATATCACATAATTTTTCTTTTTTATTTATTTATTTGACAGAAAGAGAGATCACAAGTAGGCAGAGAGGCAGGCAGAGAGAGAGGGGGAAGCAGGCTTCCTGCCGAGCAGAGAGCCCGATGCGGGGCTCGATCCTTGGATCCCTGAGATCATGACCTGAGCCGAAGGAAGAGGCTTTAACCCACTGAGCCACCCAGGCGCCCCATAATTTTTCTTTTTTCATGCAAGTGTAATTATAACTTATATCATTTAACATATATTACTGTTAATATCACTGTTGTTATAATATCATACTGGTCCTAGCATAGAATAAGTTATATAAAGATACAATTTAAGGGCGCCTGGGTGGCTCAGTGGGTTAAAGCCTCTGCCTTCGGCTCAGGTCATGATCTCAGGGTCCTGGGATCGAGCCCCGCATTGGGCTCTCTGCTCAGCAGGGAGCCTGCTTCCCCCTCTCTCTCTCTGCCTGCCTCTCTGCCTAATTGTGGTCTCTCTCTCTGTCAAATAAATAAATAAAATATTTAAAAAAAAAAAAAGATACAATTTAAGAAAAAAAGTTTTTTTTCTTGTAATAGGCTCCACACCCAGAGTGGAGTCCAACACGGGGCTTGAACTCATGACCCTGAGCTGGGCTTAACTGACTAAGCCACCCAGGCGCCCCAATATTTTTTAATTAATATGCCATTACTGCTACTACTATGACTCATAAATCTATAGCAACATGCCTCCTTCCACGAGAACATGATACTCCCCTATATATTCGGGGCCTGTGCATTGCTTTCAATTTCTGTGATGGAACTCAGAAGGATGGTTTCACGGTTGCTGTTCACTGTTTGCTTTATTTGTTTGGGGATTTCAATCAATTTCATTGTCTGGGGATGTAAATCATAAAAACTTGTTTTCTTAAAAAAATGTTAAAAGATTATGAAATGAAAAAAAAAGATCATGAAATGAGGCCTACTTTTCTTTTGCAATCAAGGGTAGGTAAATGCATACCTATTAAGTGGAGCATGGTCTTTGATCATAAATTTAGCCTATGGGTGTATTCATTTTACAGTATTCACTCAGGCTTAAAATATCCTCTAATTCCTTTGAGAGAGTAAAGCTAAGAACACCATCACATGACTGTCTGGGTTTCTGAAATGCTAAGGCTTTGTAAAAGCCTTATGGATTTTGAGTAATAATAAAGCAGGTGCTGGCTTGTTAAATAAGCTAATCTGATCCATGCACTATATAATGTAATTTTAGATACTATGGTTTCATATCACAGATGATTCCATAATCTCCAAAAGAACCTGCCTAATTATGAGTATATTTTCTTGAAATATAAATTCGTTTTGATATTTAAATGATTTTTAAGATTCCATTTGAGAAATCTTTTACTTATAAATATTGTATTTTAAATTAAAATATTCACATTTCTCTAGTCACAAAAAATATAGTACATAAAGCATTCCAAGATTTATTTTTTCTTTTTTAAAGATTTTATTAATTTATTTGACAGAGAACACAGCAGGGGGAGCAGCAGGCAGAGGGAGAGGGAGAAGCAGGCTTCCCACCAAGCAGGGACCCCCGAAGCAGGCCTCAATCCCAGGACCCTGAGATCATGACCTGAGCTGAAGGCAGACACTTAACAACTGAGCCACCCAGGCACCCTGCATTCCAAGATTGAAATATGACTGCCAGTTCCTTGTGACCACTTTCAAAAGAGGTTTATTATCAAATAATTAGGAAGAATGGAAATTACAGTCTTGTATATAAGTTAGCCCAGTTCTTTAATTCTTTCAATAAATATCTTTGAGACTGTCTTTTGTTCCGGGTACCATAGGAGGCATCAGGTATACTCTTGGGACACAAGACAAAGCAAAGTGAGCATCAAACAACATTTTTCAAGTAGTATTCCCACTGACTTCTATGTACTTTATGCTTTGGATATCTTGGCCTCCCACTCAGAATATACCCACTTTAAAACTTTATGCATATTTCTAACCAGCTCATTTATCTGATTTATTGGCCTAATGAAAATAGAAGGGGATTGCCACTGAAGCCATACAAACTTTCAGTGCAGATGATAATGAATACATTCACAGAGATAGAACCACATTTGCCAAGGGATCACAAAAATAGTTTAAAATAGTATTTTTCTGGCCCTTCCCCAATCCACTGCATGAGAGCATCAGTGCTTCCTATCCTCCAAATCCTTCTGAGAGTCCCCTGAAGGTGTCTCAACCAGAATTTCTTAACATGGTAGTCCTCTTCTCCATTTTCAGATCACTGTGGTGGTATCACCTTCACCACCAACCAGGGCATCAACCATGCCACACATGGCAGCCGGTGGCACTGGGACTGATGCTTCTTCCCTCATTCTGGAACCTTGGCTACCACGGCCTTGCCCTAACATAACCTTTCATGTTAGGGTAGGCAAAGCTACTATAACTATAATGTGTATCAAAAACGCAACAGCTGAAGGAATATAGGAATGTATTTCTCTCTCATGTAACAGTCCAGGTTAGGTATTCATTTTGGCAACAAATTCTCCTCATGCCATCCATCAAGAACTGGGACTCTACCCAACTTCCAACACATGGCTTCCAGCATTGCCCTGCTCCCTGCATTCCCAGGCCACAGGAAAGGGGAAGAGCCCGTGGGGGGGATATACCCACTTCTCAAAACCTCACCTCCCATTCCACTGGGGAGAACTGGACCCATAGCCCCAACTACCTGCAAAGGGGGGCTGAGAAGCACCACCCCTGGCTGGGCCACTCTGTAGCCATCCTTCTGCTGCTGGGCTGCTTTACGGACAGCAAGCTGTCACCTCCCTTCTCTCTCTTGTTTTGCTGTCTTCGACCTAGACCACTGGCAGCCTCCTAGATCTACCCTCCAGAACAACTGAGGCCATCCTTTGTCTCATAATGTATAACATCTGTACCCTAGGCTGCTGCTTTTCCTATCCAGATGAACAGCTTGTCTAAACCTTTACTACTGTCCTCCAGCCCACCACACCCAGCCTAAAGGATGACTTGCCCTCCTCCTCTACAGTAAAGATCGAGGTCCCTGGCTCTGGTCCTCTTCCCAACACAGCCGGTCTTTTCTTCCATCCCAGAGGAGCATGCCTCTCTCCTGCTTTCTCGAGCCCACTCTTCTTCCTAATCTAATTCTCGTCTTTCTCATGTGGGATCTTGTTCCATTAAGTATCCCTGCTTTCTCTTCATTTGGATCTTATCTTGCTGGTAGAATTTTCGATCCTTGAGAGTATAAACATGCTTTCTTTTTGCTTCATGCTATTTTTTTATTCCCCTTCTTTTTTTTTTCTTTTGCAACCAGATCTCCTAAAGGGCCAGTTGATGCTTACCCATCCTGCTATATCTCCTCTCGAGTATCTGGCCTTTTGCAATCCTTAAAGAAAGGAGCTCTCTGAGCTGCACACAGCCCATATTCATTCAGCAACTCAGTATGTATTTATGGAGCTCTGTCAAGGCCAGGCACAGGGAATTTAGCAGTGAACAAAATAAAAGTCTGTCTCCTCTAGGTATTTACATTCTAGTAGGGAAAGGAAAAAAAAAAAAAAGAGGTAAACATTTGCTAGATGTATCAGTGATATGTGATATGTTTCTAAAGAGAAAAATGAGTCAGGATAAGGGAGCTAAGAGGACATCGATATTTTCAAAGACCTCTCGGGTAAATATTTGAGCAGGGACCTGAAGCAAGTGAGAAAGTGATCCACATGGATAGCTGGGGGAAGAGCATTTCAGACAAAAACAAAAAACAAAAAAACAAAAAGAACCACGAAAAAGCATGTACGGAGGTCCTGAGGCAGGAGTATATCTACGCACACAAGGGGCAGTAAGAGGACCAAGGTGATGAGCAGAACAAGGCAACAAGGAGGAGCAGGTGAGGCCAGAGAGGTAGCAGGTGCCAGATCTTCTAGGACATGGTAGGAATTCCGATGGAGCCCTAAGAGGGGTTTGAGCAGAGGAATGACATGATTTGGCTTCTGTTTTAAGGAGAACCTCAGACTGCTATATGCAGAATTGACCCAGGAAAGCAGAGTAGTTGGTTAGGATGCTGTGGGAATCATGCAGAGAGGAGATGGTGGTCATCTGGGCTGGGGAGGGATCTGTGGAAGTGGTGAGAAAAGACTTCCATTCTGGGTGGATCAAAGAGATGGCAGGCGAGGTAGTGCTGGGACCTTTCATTGGCCCTTCCAGTGGAATTTCCCCTCCACATTTCTCCACCTTGCTTATAGCCCAGGAGGCTAATTCATAAGGACTGCATCACCTCTGGCTTCCCTGTGGGTTTGGCCCATGAGAGGCTTCTGCAGAAGATCAGAAGGCGGGATGAGCATGAGGTCAGAGGGTTGTCCTCCCGGCATCCTCCCTTCCTCACCTGCCACCATGGGTTGACTGTGACTGTCTACCCGAGCCTACAGCTCTCCCCTACAGCTGCCCTGTCTGGATTCCAGGAAATTTTTCCCTCCCTCCTTCCTTCACATCTAGGGGTAATGCCAGCTCCTACTGTTGCTAACTCCAAGCTCCACCAGTACCCTTTTATTGGGTTTCCTGAACCTTGCTCACAACTTTATAAATAGTCCCTTTAGTAAGCTTTCCTCAGATTCTTGTGCTCTTGACTCACACTGGAAGCTAGGACACCTAATGTAGTAAAAACAGCAGAACATTTTTTTTTAAATCACAGTTTATTATTCATTTTCCCCCAGTAAAATGTTAATTCCTTGAGGACAGAAACGATCCTATTCATGTTTCTATTCTCATAACGTAAAGTAAGTAGGGTTTGCTATATTTGTATCAGTGAGTGTTATATGTAATGATGCCGCCTGAGTCCTTAAAAATTGTCTAAATTATGTTTGATATGAAAGATTTATTAAAAGTAGGGTGTGTATGGGGCGCCTGGGTGGCTCAGTCGTTGGGCGTCTGCCTTCGGCTCGGGTCATGGTCCCAGGGTCCTGGGATTGAGCCCCGCATCGGGCTCCCTGCTCGGCGGGAGGCCTGCTTCTCCTTCTCCCACTTCCCCTGCTTGTGTTCCCTCTCTCACTGTGTCTCTGTCAAATAAATAAATAAAATCTTTAAAAAAAAAAAAAAGTAGGATGTGTGTGCCCATCTTAGTGCTAATTGGTATAAGCTTCACCTTGTTGGATAATTCAGTTCCCTGGGACCAAAGAGAGACTTTTAAGAAAGAGTTAGGGACAGCTTTCTTATTACTCGTTGTTCTTGTGGAGATATCCAGTGGTTTGCTGATTTGCCAATTGTTTCTCCAACTAGAAAGATACTGTATACTATTTGTTTCCACTTCCCAAGAACATAATTTTTTAACAAATAAAGTTGATGCCAGTATCCTTTTTTCCCCCAGCAACTTAAAAGGTAGTTGTAATTTATTAAGGGTACCAGTTAAGTTACTATTTGTGTAACATTTTAAAGGTGATTATATTCGGTTATGTACATTCACAAGATTATCAGTGTGATTGTTTTCCTACCAATTTTCGGTTTTATTTTTGCATTTTGTTATTGATGTTTTCTTTTGACCTAAAGAATATTTTATCTTTCATCTTCACACGTTTAATTATACTTCTATAGTTTTGTGACTTGTTCTTTTTTTTTTTTTCTTTTTGACCTTGACTTCTTTCTTGCTATTTCTTTGGAGCAAAACCTTAAGCCCTAGGCTGTGTGGCCTTGAGGTATAATTTTAATAAAAGCTTTGCTGAGTAATCATTCGATATAAAATCCCAACCAAATCTATTAACAGAAAAAAGAAAGCAATATCTTTTCAAGGTTAACTTTCTTTGTGGTTGCTCCCATGAATAACACATACTCATTACATTCATTTAATTATTATTGCTTGCCTGTTATAATTTAAGGTCCATATTTCTGATAAGGACAACCAAAAAATCCTTAAAATTTAAGAGCAGATTATGAAGGAATTTACTCATTAAAGACAAATTTCTGTATAGTGGAGTTTTGCTTATATAAAATTATTGTCAGTACTCCAGGAAAATGTCCAGGAACACCCTCTTAATTGGATAGTTGGTTGTGTATTAATTAAAATGGCAATAGGGGCACCTGGGTGGCTCAGTTGTTAATCGTCTGCCTTCGGCTCAGGTCGTGATCTCAAGTTCCTGGGATCGAGCCCCACATCGGGCTCCATGCTTAGCAAGGATCCTGCTTCTCTCTCTGTCTTTCTCCCACCTTGTGCTCTCTCTCTCTCTCTCTCTCAAATAAATAACAAAAATCTTAAAAAAAAAAATTAAACCAATAAACTTAAAAAAACAAAAACAAAAAAATGGCAACAGCATGGTCGTCTTCTTTTTCTCCTTTTAAAATTTTTGACATTACTAAATATTCTCACAACCTAAATAAATACATGGGAGTTTTTAAAGAGATAAACATGGGGCGCCTGAGTGGCTCAGTTGGTTAAGGTCGGCCTTCGGCTCAGGTCATGACCCCAGGGTCCTGGGATCAAGTCCAGCACTGGGCTCCCTTCTCAGCAGCAAGTCTGCTTCTCCCTTTGCCCCTAGCCCTGCTCATGCTCTCTCTTTCTCTCTCCCTCTCTCTCTCTCTGTGTCAAATAAATAAAATCTTTTAAAAAAATATAATAATGAGGTAAACATTACATTCTTTAAAGCACTTTTATTTTGTGGGGTTTAAAATTAATTTGATAACTTCATTTGGAAACTGAGTAAGCCCTTGAAATCTGGGGGACATGTAGCTGCTCTCATTCACTGGAGAACTAGTCATTCAGGTTATCACCAGTCACTCTGTATGCAGTCTCCACTACCTCTCCTCGACTCTACTAACCAGTAAGTTACGACTACTTGTGAAGTTGTTATCCATTTGGAAACTCATGACTGTAATAGTGGTGAGAAATAGTGAAATAATGAAAAGTAACAAGCACTGACTTAAATAATTTTACGTTTCTGAAAGTTTCCTAAATTTTCTATGAGACAGACAACCGAATTTAAACCTCCACTTTCCTGGGAAAGATGATAGTCATGCTGAAATCTCTGTGTTGAGTAAAAGGAGAGGGACGGGTACTGACGAGGGGTCTGAAGGCCACCCCTTGTTCATTGAGAAGCTGCCGTGATCGTGTCAGGGAAGACCGTGCCCCTCCGGGCATCTCTTAGCTCGCTGGCCTTGTGCACTTTATTTATTTTGGCCCTCAAGATTGTAAGAGTTTACTGTATTATTTATTTTCAAGATTTGCCCAGGGAGCGCTCGGGTTTCTTGGCATCTCCTCCAGAGTCCCACCGTGGGCGGAATGGGAGGCCCAGTGGGAGCGCTTTTCTCTTGTGACTGTTTCACAGTTTTTCTCAGTAAAGGGTTGTGTCACTTCTAAGATCCCTTCTAGCTGTGGAAAAGCTCATTATTCTGTTTGCAGTCTTTTTTCTTCATTTCTTTTTTGGGAGAGACTTTAGTCAACCAGGGTGAAAGCTAACCCTCTGGATACAGTCAAGAGGGAAAAGTGCTGAGTTCGTGTTTGAAACTGGAAGGACCGGATGAATGAACTCATGGAAGAGTATCACTTTCCTTTAAAAAGGGAGGGGTGGGAGAAAATATACATAGGATGTGAGCCCTGGAAGAAAATCCCCATATTTGGACAAAAGTTTGGAATTGGCAGCAGTGAGCGATTTATGAGAACTCATGAAAAGTAAAAAAAACTTACTAAAGAGTACATTTGGGCTGTTCTGTTCTTTTTTAATTTGAGATGATCATTGTGAATCAGTTGCCTTGTATTTTCTCATATAGATAATATACTCTTATTATTTGCTTTGGGCAAATTTTTTAAGCTTTCGGGAGTCTATAAATTAGAGCAAATTGGTATTATTTCTATTTCATGATACATTACTTCAAAAGTTATTCATGGCTGTTTGTAATTGAATTGTCCATGTAAAGAGAAAACCATAAAAGTCACTCGAAATATAGTTCTATTGTCTATGGAATACCGAAACAAGCTTCTATAGTAAAACTAAATAGTTAGGTCAATTTTCTAGCTATTTATAGACCTAAATTTTTTTTGTGATCTCATTGGGATGAGAAACAAAGGAAGTAGCAGTTATTCTTGGATCTCACATTTAGCAAATCCTCACATATTCTTTCTCTACATAATATGATTGATGGATAGCACGAAATCCGGGGTCAGGCAGCCTGGATTCAAATTCTGACTAAGTGACCTTGAGCAAATCATTTTACCTCTCTGTCACTGTTTCCTTATCTATAGTGGAAATAATTATGTTTCCTTCCTTGTACTATTGTTGTGGAGAGTAAATGATTTAATATGTGATGCACTAGTACAATCCCTAGCCCATGTTTGGCATGGTTTTGTGTATTAGCCATTATTATAATATTAAGCAAAAGATCAGAGATTTTAATCCTTAATGAAAATCCAACCTGTGATAAGAAAGTCTCCGTGCTCAGGTAAGTAGAAAAGTATAGTTGAGTAAGTGAGTTCAAGAAAAATTAATCTGGCAGCATTCTATGAAAAGGATTGATACAAAGAGACACTAGAGTCTCAGGGACCGGTTAGGATGCTATATTCCAGGCAAGAGGTAAAAATGTCCTGAACTACTACTGTCTCAGCCCATTCAGACTCTGTAACAAAGGTACCATAGACTGAGTGGCTTATAAACAACAGAAATTTATTTCTCACTGTTCTGGAGGCTAGAAGCCCAAGATCAAGGCAAGTCTGGTGTCTGGTGTCTGGTGAGACCCACTTCCTGGTTCACAGATGGCCATTTTCTCTGTGTTCCCATATGGTGGATAGGAAGAGAGATCTCTTTGGAGGCCCTTTTAGAAGAACACTAACTCCATTTATGAGATAAGCTCCACCCTCATGACCTCATCACCTCTCAAAGGCCCCACCTCCTAATTAAGGCTGGATTTCAACATACAAATTTGAGGGGGAGGACGCAGACATTCACTCGATTGCAATGACCATTGTGGTGTTGATAGAAGAAGGAAATAATGTGTGAGAGATTACAGGTGTACAAGGAGCTTCGGGGAAAAGAACACACCGACTTTCAAACTGGGTCATTAGCCTTATGAATGTAACAAACCCAGGATCATTCTTTGGTTCCTCAACAGTTTCTATATATTGAGAATTAAGAAATCCAAAATTTAAAAGATTAATAAAGATTAAATGTGATCATATCATATTATGCTGTTATTATATAATAAATAGCTAATCGTCATAAAGAAGCATGTAGGTAAGAATAAGATCTTTTAAAGAACTTTCCTCCACTTAAGAAAAATATAACCTATTGTTCTGATTCTTTCATTCAAATTCCTACATTATATTGTGTCAGGACTAGAGATTTGTTGTTCTCTGATTCTCGCCTTATATCCCAAGGCTGTTGATGTAGTGAGATGAGGAATGCGGACATAAACGTGTTGAGAATTAAACCATCACCTTCTGCATTTGATCCAGCATGCTGTACATCTAAAAATACATATGTAATTATTCAGAGTTGCAAATAATCTTAATCTGTTATTTCATAAGCGTTTTTGTTATTTCCAGGTCCGATGGATGATGTACTGGATTGTTTTTGCTCTCTATACTGTGATTGAAACAGTAGCAGATCAAACAGTCGCTTGGTAAGTTCTAGCACTAGAAAGGGCCAGACTATAGACTCCTTATCAGATGTCCCGGAGTTCTTACTCTACTCTTGCTGGTAACCAAGTGAATTGGATCAAGTTACCTAATTATCCGGTGTTTCATTTTCATCTGGCTTCCCTGGAAGAACATTACTTTCCTTACAGGTCCCCCTCAGATAAAGGCAGCTCATTCTTCTCCCCATGTGTTGCTCCCTGCCTACCTCCCACACAGGTCCCAGGATCTTGGAATAGAAAAACTTGGTTGTCATTATCTTTTTTCTACACGATGACTTCAGGCTATTTTTCTTTATCACTTCCTAAATGACTCCCCCTTTGAAGCCCACAGCATCTGGTTCTAACACTCCCTCCCCATCCTTAAAACTCTCAACTACAAACATTCAGACCAGATGACGTCAGCATCCACGTGGACACCCACTCACCACCAGCTCTTTGGCTGCTCTGTTCCAAATAGCTGAGACAAAATTAAAGCATGTTTATATCCTCAAGGATTTAACATTTTACCAAGAAGTAATACCAAATGGAACAACTTGAATCTCCTTGTGCCATATTTCACTGGTGCATTTCCATCTAAACCTTACCATCACTTAGAGAAGTCCTCCTTTTAAAATCTTTAAACTTAATACTTTGCGTCTTTACCTGGGCTCCCAAAGGTGGCCCCCCAGAACATCAGTCAGCTACCCATATAAGTATCGGTTTGAACCTCCCCATTCCCTTTACTCGCTACCTCCATGCCCTCCTGCCTCTGTTTCAAACATTTGCTGTTCTCTCCTTAAACTGTCTTCCTGGCTTTACTCTTCTCATCATACTCTCACAGCACATTAGGTCACTTTGGATTGCTAGAAAAAAATAGAGAAGTCATCAGGCTTAAGTGTTCTTAACAACTTGCCCTCATTCATGAACTTCTCTGTGTCTGCACCTATCTTTCTCGTCTGATTTGAAACCTAAGTCATCCTTCCTCTATCCCAAAGCTCATTCATTTACCTGTTAAGTGTTTGGTGTAAAGTTTTGGAAGAGGGTTTTTCATTTGGTTTTAAGGGGCAGAACAGATTTCAAACCATGCTAGGTCTCTTAAGTTTCAAGGTTCTCTTTTTAAAGACCTCATTTTTTTCCTGATTGCAGATGCAGCATATATACATTATTAAAAAGCAAATGATGTAGAAAAAGTTTACCAGGAACAGTGGAAGTCCAAAAACTGCTCTGTAATTGCATCAGGCAAAGATCTTTTGTTGACTACACAACAGTCGTTCCTTACCACCCTCTGCGTTGTCAGGAGAGCCCAGAGTTGTTCAGATGTCACGTGTCTTAATGGTTCCTGGCCCAAGAATGCTAGTCCCCTACGGTATATTAGTTCACTTTTGCTGTGGCAATAGACAACCCTTTTAACCACAGTGGGTTAGAAAAACAAACACATATTTCTTGCTCAAGTTATTTAAGGGCAAAAGGCTGGCTGCAGCTTTGCTGGGCTCAGCTCAGTTTTAAGTGTCTTCTTGTTTAAGGACCAAGGCTAAAGAAGCAGCTGTTCTCATGGCAAAAAGTAAAAATTCAAAGCAAGAGGTTCGGGGGTGCCGGGGTGAGGAGGTCAAGGGGCATTTGAAGCTTCTGTGTGCATGTGATATGTCAGACTCACGTGACATTGGCCAAAGCAAATCACATGTCTACACCCGCAGTCATTGCTCGAGGAAGTACACTCAGCCTACGGGGAGAGAGAGCACTGCAAAGTCACATGGAAAGGGGCGTGCGTGGGTGGATAACGCTAATTCCCAGTCTACCACGTGGGAATTCCATTCTCCTTACAAGTGAACAATTGTCTGCCCAGCATCGCAGTTCCGGCCAAATAAGATTGGAAGGGAAGTTCTTGGGGGGCTTCTGAGAAAGAGAAGGGGATGTGTTAATGGGGTAACTTTGTGCCCCTGGAGCATAAAGGTGAGTCCTGGTGCATGGAGAGATGTCAGATACCGACCTGTGGAAGGGTCAGGGGTGCCCTTCACCACCCTGGGTAGATGCTATTAATGTTCTCTCTGGATGGCTACAGTCTGTTGGCAGTTTGCCTGTGGCCTCTTCAACAGAAGCATCTTATACTAGAAGTTGCTGATTCTCTGCAGCAGAATCTAACCCTCTTTGGTTAGAACTCATCTATAGTTAATGAAATTAAGTCAGTTTGAACATAGTTCTTTCGTTAATCTCTCACTTTTACATATGAAAACTTAACTCGATTGAACTTTCTTAAAAGCTTGTGTGCATGCATGCGTGTTTGTGTGTGTGATTTCCTCCTTGTAGTTTAGTTTCACTAGCAGTTTTTTCAAATTTTTTCTTGTTAGGTTCCCCCTGTACTATGAGCTTAAGATTGCCTTTGTCGTGTGGCTGCTCTCTCCCTATACCAAAGGAGCAAGTTTAATATATAGAAAGTTCCTTCATCCACTACTTTCTTCCAAGGAAAGGGTAAGATATATAAATTATTTCTATAAATCATTTGTTAGAAGTGTACAGCATGGCATGGTTTACGCTATAAAACGAGTGAAACTATCATTTCATGGGGGGAAGGTCCTTGTTTTTGGCTTCTTGACACTATTGTCAGATCAAGTTTCCATCTGTGAGTTTGTTTGTTTCTCCCCAGGAGATCGACGACTATATTGTACAAGCCAAGGAGCGGGGCTACGAAACTGTGGTCAACTTCGGGCGACAAGGGTTAGCTTTTGCAGCCACTGCTGCTGTCACTGCAGCGGTAAAGGTAACTGTTTAGTTACTTGTTTTATCTGGTGTCACATTAAAGCCAATGGACAAAGTCGGGTGGTTCTCTATTCCAGATCATTATAAAATTTTGGCAGAATTTTGCTTTCTGCTTATTTTTGTAATGCAAGAAAGAACAAGTGGATAACTTAAAAAACATTTTAATGCATGTTTTTTGTAACTACTCAATATTTTGAAAGTCTTAATTGATCACAAAATGAGAGCTTGTTAATATAGAAAGGCATACCTGAAAATGTCATTTTGTCCTAATTTTCCTACTTTATAACCTTAAAGTAAGGTTGAGTAAATGACCTCTAGTAAAGATGACCATTCTTTCTTTCCCTGTCTCTGGTGTTCCCCTTTTTCTGTCTGTCTCTCTCTCTCCCCCCCACCCCCCGATGGCAATATCTTGGTAGGATTTCTGGCTTACTCCTGCACCCCTACTTCAACCAATTTGAGGTAACTGATTATTCAAAATAAGGCATGAAAAAATTCTGTTCTTAAAACTTGAGATTTTACTCAGCTAGTTACTAATGTCATGTGTCATGTTTTACAAGTGAAGTTATCAAATGTGTGCCTTCTGTGAAAACTTGCATTATTATGGCTTTTGGATTTCTTTGCATGTAGTATTTTATGTGGTTTATTTTAAATACCATAGCATAATTGATTTTGGTGTGTAGTATATGGAAAGAAAACAGGCTTCAGATCCAGAAAAGGCTGAGTGTGACTTTCTAAATAACTTTTGGTGATTTAACTTACCTCTGTGTTCGCTGGTTGCTTCATGTATAAAATGGGGGTAATATACGTGTCTGTGAGAGCATATACAAAAGCACACTGCTTGTCAAAATATAGTAGGACTCCACTAAACATTAATATCAATGTCTCTCCCTCCCTTTCAAGTCAGAATTTGGGTTTGTTGCTATTAAGGTAAATTGAGATTAAATAGTATTCCAGCTTTTGAGTCAGACTTTTTCAACTTGGTTATCTTGAACCAAAATACTAATGCTATGGAAATAAATATTCTAATTTAGTGGTGGTTCTATATAATAGCAATAGTGAAGGGATGTCAAATGTTAAACGGGGTTTCCAGAATGATCCTTAATTTTTCAGAGTGATCTTTGGCTCAGGTACAATTAATATGATCAACAGAATTAAAAATCAAAATTATACTCAAATTATATACCCAGAAGTGTTGCATTAAGAACTAAGTGGAAACTTACTATCTCTGCAGCCCTAGCTACAGCCCTAGTATAAGATAACTGTATTATTAATGATTATTAACTATCAGCACTGTGGTGAAGTATAGTTTGCCTGTAACTTGGCTTTTAAAAGCTTTTTCTTTTAGTATAGATATAAACAGATACTAAAATAGTAAAATTTTCATCTTATTGAAGGACTGTTTTCCATTTTAAAAGAAGTTCATTTGCTTTTTATTTCTTGCTTAATGGAGATACATGCCTGATTTCCATATGTACTAAAAAAGAGCATCCAAGAGACTAATATTCAACAACTAGGAATTCTACAAGAGACCACAGATGCAGTTATCAAAGAAATAATACAATAATACTTGCCAAAACTGAAGGACATGAACCTCTAGATTGAAAAGGGCCACAAAGTACCCAGCACAATGAATGAAAAAAAAGACCAACTATGAGCAAGGTCACTGGAATATTCCAAAACACCAGAAAGAAGGAAAAAAATTTTAAGGGTTCCAAAGATAAAAAATATGTCACGTTCAGATGATCGAGAATCAGAATGGCAATTAAATTTCTAAAGAGTGACAATGAAAGCTTGAAGACTGAAGAGTAATATCATCCACAATACCATAATGATTTTACCCTCAGAATCAGTAACAGTCAAGCTCTCAGTCATGTGTGAGCTTAGAATAAATTTTTTTTTTTTTTTTTTGAGGCATGCAAAGTCACAAAATTGACCTCCTGTGTGTTCTTTGTCAGGGTGCTGTGCTCTGCCAGGATTAGGGACTTAGCCATGAAAAAGGAAACCCACATGATCTAGGAGATGGGGGGTCCAACACAGAAGGAAGGTGACAGGACTTCTTCCCACGATGAACGTGCAGAACGTGCAAGTCCAGAGTACAGCGGGCCAAAATGGGATGTGATGGGTGCAGGGTGCCAGGACAGGGGTCTCAGGGAAAAGTACAGGGAGGAGAGTATCTAATAGGTTTAATCCCCTGCAGGAACGATACTTAAACCAGTCAGCACATGCTCCAACCAGTCAGAAGACACACTAAACACCATGAAAAATGTGCTAGAGGCAATGTTAAGACCGAGGGCATGGGACGACTAATCAAATGAATACTTAAAAAATGGGATAATTGTTAGCTCTGGAAAATGAAGTTATATAAGAAAGGAAATGTAATAATGGAGCATGACTCGGCCCAGCAGCAAACAGCACGTACATCATAATCATAAGAATACAGATTGTAAATTGAACAGCTGTGATTTTGCTCTATCAGGAAGGTGGGGGAAGGAGAGAAGGAGGTGGAAGAGAAAGAAAGTCCTCACCTGCCAGATAGGAAAGTAAAGGGTTTAAAATGGTGCCTGCAAGAAGATGGACAGGAGAACAAGAAAGCTTATTGCTTTCTTTTGTTATAAAATTTAACTTTATTTGACTTCACAAATGAAGTGCCGTTGACCCTTGAACAATCAAAGCTATCAACTTTGGATCTAATTATATACCAATTTTTTCAATAAATACAGTACAGTACTGTGTATATATGTATTTTCTCTTCCTTAAGATTTTCTCAGTAACATTTTCTTTTCTCTAGCTTTATCTTAAGAGGACAGTATATAATACATATGACATACAAAGTACGTGTTAATCAATTGTATCAGTGTGACTTACAGTCACCAGTAGGCTATTAGTTAAATCTCAAGGGAGTCAAAACTTAGACGCAAATTTTTTACTGCCCGGTGAGTTGATGCCCCTAACCCCCACACTGTTCAAGGGTCAACTGGTACAGGTCTTAAACTGCCCCCAAGAAGGTGCTTTCTGAATTTTATATATTTAAAAACATCATTCAATATGATTCTATGGCATAACAACTAAAAATTAAATTTCAACTTGAAACACTGCTTAGAAAATATGGACATTTTAGAACATTGTTCTGGGAAACAGAAAAGCATACAAATCCCATTTTTCCTCCTCTCTTTTTGAACACTTAAATATCGTTTCTAGTCCTGCAACTCTGTGAGACACCTTTCTACATACTGTGACTGTTTCATGGGATATTTATTTTACTTGGACTTATGGTTACTTCTTCCAAACCCTCTATGTGGGGAATCAGAAATCCCCACTAGATTATCTTCTCCTCATTCTCTCCTCCTTTGTTTGTATTTTATCCTTCGCTGTGATCAGTGTTTGGCATCTTGTGTATTTGTTCAACATCGGTGTGTTTAATGCCGGCTCTACGGCAGGTGCCAGGCGTGTAGCCGTGGGCAAGACAGACACAGTCCCTCCTCTCACAGGCTGCTGTCTAGCTGAGGGTCTGTTCTCACTGACTGAAAATTGTATCTCATCTGTGGTCTCTAAGAGCTTTCCCCCTGTCCTCCCATTATTAAAATAAGCATTAGCTCACAGAAATGCTTTCCTTCAGAAAGACTATACAAGTATTTCTTCTTTGTGATTCATTGTTTGTTTTTATCTGTATATTTAGCGTCATAAAACCACCTCCCCACTTCAAAGGCAGGAAATAGACAACATGAGAATCATCTAAGTTACCACTGCAAATCAGACACATGTCCCATCATTTGAATTCATTTTGGAACTTTCCCTTCTCGTTTGTGATGTGGCGGTCCTTTTGTTATCAAAATCACTGTGTCTGAGGTAGCCCTCGCCATCTCAGCATGAACACAGTGAATGTTGGCTTCAGCCATCCTGGATTTTATTCATTAGAAATAGTCATTAAATATGCTGAACGTAGCATTATGTTAACACCGTTTGCCTCAAGTTGTTTTCGTGTGAGTGAAATTAGTTTCATCTCTGGAGATGTCAAAGAAAGGCACTATGATGGAAGAAATCACTGAACCAGACACTTCAGACTAAAGAGTAAATTGAAACTGAAATAGGAAATAGGTCAAGTTTAAGGAGAAACTTCAAGAAAGCCTTGAGAATTAATTTAAGATTTTTACAACCTACAGTTTGTTAAAAATATCTTTCAGGCTAAAAATGATTGGACTCTTGGTGTGACCTTTAAAGATCGGTAATACCTCTGACTAGGATTCCCAGGTTGAACCATCTGAGCATGTTAAAGATGAAAATAGGAATCTAATCAGAACATTTATGACACCGTAAAGCAATTTTCTGAAAATGTTACTCAGTTCTATGACCTCATTACCAGGCATCTGTTCGCAAGGTCAGTGTACAAGTTTATTTTGGCTGAGCAAAGCATAAACATATGAAGGACCTTCAAGGACTTTGCTGAGGATGTTCAACATTCCATAGCTTTCACATGAGAAATGCAGGTGGCTTTTTACAGATGAGCGACACAGATAAAGGACAGAGGAAGAAAAACACTGTTAGACATATTAACCATCTCTGAATTTTCTCTGGCAGCCTTTTCTTGGTGATCTCTTTAGCAGATACTGTTAAAAAAAAATCAATTATCACAGAAATTAGAGCCTTACAGGTAAAATTGCTGAAATCTAATAGACTATAAATGATGATGATTAGGTCATAATCCTGACATCTTGCTGTCTGCTTTAAAGGCTTTCTGTTTGTAAGAGGATTTGAGGATATTCAGCTGCTTTGTATCATCCATTTAAAAAGACAGCCATTTGTCCAGACAATGGAAGGAAGGGTCGTACTATTTTCCCTACAATCTAAGGAAGCAGAATGTTATAATGAATATTTAATTTACTAATAGTCTAGTTATCTGCATTTTCTAGCCCGATTTTGCCCTCATTAGTCATGAGATTTTGGGCAGACCATCTGTACTAATCTCTCTAAGTATTAATTTTCTCACCTATAAATCAAAGAGGTGAAACTTGACTTCTAAAACCTCTTATAACTCTGAGACAGTGGTTGGTCCTCACTGGGAGGGGATTTTTGCCTCCAAAGGAACATTTGGCAATGTCTGGAGACATTTTGGGTCGTCACAGCTGACAGTGAGGGGTGTTGCTATTTGTGTCTAGGGGGTAGAAGTCAGGAATGCTGCCTAATATCCTATGATCCACAACAAATAATTTTCCAGCCCAAAACAGCAATAATGCTGAGACTGAGAAAGCTTGATCTAAAAGAAAAAGCTAAAAGGTTATATGAATATGTATAGACAGTTTTGGAACTAACCTTATCTGCATTTTAATGTAATGTGTCAAAGATCAACAAGAAGTAGAGCTTAATGGCTATTCATTATTGAACAGTATAGTAAGAATTATTCTGTAGGGGATTGTCTGTAAGATTACAAAGACTACTGATTATGTTTTTTAATTCCTTTTTTTAAAGATTTATTTATTTTTATTTGAGAGAGAGTGAGAAAGAGCATGCGAGGGGGGTGGAGGAAGGGAATTCTCAAGTAGACTCCCCACTGAGCACAGAGCCCCGACTTGGGGGCTCCAAATCCCAGAACCCTGAGATCATGACCTGAGCCAAAATCAGCAGTCAGAGGTTTAACAGACTGAGCTACCTAGGCGCCCCTGTTTTTAAATTCTTAATTAAAAATATGAAGAGAATAGATTGGAAGTTTTTTGTTTTTAAATATTTTATGTATTTGAGAGAGAGAGACGAAGATATCAAGAGAGCACAAGCAGGGAGGAGAGGGAGAAGCAGACTCCCTGCTGAGCAGGGAGCTCGGCCTGGGGCTCAGTCCCAAGACCTTGAGATCATGACCTGAGCTGAAGGCAGACGCTTAACCTTCAGAGCCACCCAGGAGCCGCGGTTGAAAGTTTTGTCCTAAGATGCTGATAAGCATGGTAAATTCCCCTTATTTAACACAAAATATAATAATTTTAACATAGTGTTTCACCAGGAAATGAAGTATTTAAACAAAGGCAGAATTCTTCGAGAGTAACAGAGTTTGAATTAGTCCTACATACAAGGTCTCTTTTCTCAGCTGAAGAATCTTTCCCAGAGCATGCATGTGCTGCACCCAAGGGCCTGACCCAGTCAGCTCCTACAAGTGTTCCCATTTTATTTCATTTTATTTTTTTAAAGATTTTATTTATTTATTTGACAGAGAGAGACACAGCAAGAGAGGGAACACAAGCAGGGGGAGTGGGAAAGGGAGAAGCAGGCTTCCCACTGAGAGAGGGAGCCCGATGCGGGGCTCGATCCCAGGACCCTGAGATCATGATCTGAGCTGAAGGCCGCCGCTTAACGACTGAGCTACCCAGGTGCCCCTAGTGTTCCCATTTTAAATGGATGTTCTGGACCTATCCAAATTCAAACCCTGAGAACTTTGAGTCACCTAACGGGTTTAGGACACTCCTGCTAGTGAGGATCAGTCTTAATGTAAAATATTCTGCAAAATAGTTCTTAATTACTTTGATTTTTGTGTTCTCATCGTAATATTTCTGTTGCTTTCTCTTCGATTTTTAGGATCATTTTTAACATAAGCAGTGTACATATAATTCTGTAGAGAATGGGATCTAAAATCTGGGATATTGACTTACCTTGTAGATGGGGACTCTCTTCCTTCTTATTGACTAATGACCAAAAGTGCTGTTTCCACACATCTTTTCCTCTTCAAAGTAGAACCTTCCTGCATTTTTTTATACTTTTGGCTTAATATTATTTAAACCAAATAATAAAATAAATAAAATATTATCAATTTAAACAAAACCTCCAGACATTTTAGCATTGTTATTGACAAGTGACTATAATGCCCCACTTGTGCCCTCGAAATAGAGAAACAGTGTTTCTTTTGGTCGTGGGAGTAAGGGATTGAATACAGGAGAAATGCGCAGGAAATAGATCAGAAATTCTTACAGTGCACACATTACAGTTAAAACTTCACTGTAAAAATAGAAAATGTTCATTTGGAGAGTTGTCTTGTAGCTAGGCATTGGAGGAAATGAAACGAAATCAGGGTCTCATCCAGTTTATAATAAACAGTATTCAAATCTTAAAAAACAAAAACTTCACTATACCATCTATCTATAATTTACCATCTATCTATAATTCTAATTTTGTAATATTGAAAAAATTGTTGAGAAAAGGAATAAAATCACTCATCCCATCTGCCTCAACATCATACTGTTTTAATTTTTACATATTTTCCGTGTCTGCTTTAAACCATACCACATACTTGCAACCATATTGTGGATATGATTTAGAATTCTAAGGTCGAGGGGAAGGTTTCCACTTAACATTTTATTTTAAACATAATTTCTTTGTTAATGGGCTTTTTGTGCTGAAGATACAAAAATTGGAGGGAATAGGTCTGCCTTTAAGCATGATTATTTTATAATTACACTTCTTTAAAGTGGTCACATTGGTCACTTTAAAGTGGTTACAGACTTAGGATTTATGTAATGTTTTTGAAGTTCACAATACTGCATTAATTCTTTCTTCCCACATTCGTTCTATTCTGGGCCCATGAGAAAATACACGGTGGAAAACCCAATTTTTTGAGGTGGTAATGGCTGTTGAAATGTTGGGAGTCCTCAGAGAGTGTACACAGCCCCCTTTTGCTTTTCCCTACAATACTTGGCCTTCCTCGAAGCCTTGAGGATAGTGATAATACTTGGGGCTATAGGGTTGGTTACTCAAGAGCTCCGTTAAAATCCAGATCCCTCAGGGTTGGTCACTGTTCTCCTTCCATCAGCCTGAAGCCAACCCCTGTGGTCTTCCTGTATGAACCCATGACCATACCAGCAGTTCACTGCCCAGCCTCTGCTTCTGCAGTCCCATGTCTGTGGAGAACTCTTCAGCAGTCAGAGCAATGAAAAAGAAGCAGCAGCAAAAGAACATTTAGTTTACTTATTATATGCTCACTGTCAGTGACATACCAGTCAGTACACCAGGGGAATGGAAGAGGCCTAAAATTAGTCAGTCTCCTTTGGTTTCTGAAATTCCTCCTCTGGAGACAGGATATGCACAGCACAACACTAGAACTAACAAGAATGTGTGAGTTCATTTGTGAGGTATGCTCTAAGTAATTCGTGGATCATACTCGTTAAAGATAACCAAAGTTTGTAGATAATAGAGTGCTAGATTGATTCAGTGGCCGTTTGACTTATTTGCATTCTGAGATAGTCCTTCCTGAGTGGGCGGGTTTGGCAGTCACAGCCCACCTTGGACATTGCGCCTGAGTCAGGTAGCGGGTCTCACAGATGTGTATGCCAGCTGTCGTCATTTGGCAGTAGGTAAAAAGTCAAGAATTGCTGGGAGGGGGCAAAGAAATACTAAGGTGGGAAAAAGAGAATGTCAACCATTCTGAGAAAACAAAGGGTCTGTTTCAGACTGGTCACTTCCTTCTCGTGCATCTCTGATGTCTTCTGTTCCCTATATCTTTAAAATGATATCTGATAAAGAGGAAGAAAGTATAATGGATTAAACCATTACAAGAATGTTTAAAGACATGTGGAACCCAATTATGTTTATTGAGAATATAGACCCTTTAACAATTTCTTTTCACAATCTAAAAAATGTAGAAGTACAGCGCCTAAGTGGGTATAAAAATGGCATTTGGTTTTGACATAATATGATATCACTAACTCAGAGTAGCTGAATCAAGATCATGTTTCAGCGTAAAATACTATAAGGTCCAAATGTTTATAGTCCCTCAGGCTTTGAAATCTAGAAATTGAGAGATGCACCATTAGGGATGAGTTTCTACAGTACAATTCTAACTAGAGGCAATCATAAATTCACACATGTGAGAAGAAATAATAAGAGTAACAAAACCTTTAGAAGAATATTTTTAAAACCACTATAAATAAGAAATGAGTCATCTGTATGCTATGCAAATTTTTTAAGTGAGTAAATTTAGAAATTATTTTTTCCCTTTATATTTGGGAAAGAAATGTAGTTAGGTCTGTGAAGTTCAGAAATGTCCCTTTCAGAGCCAGGCAGTGATAAAAATTATTGAATTTTCTGCAGTGATGGAGATGTTCTCTCTCTCTGTGCTGTCCAATACAGTAGCCACTAGCCACATGTGGCTATTGAGCATTTGAAATATGTACTCAAGGAACTAAATTTTTAATTTTAGTTAATTTAAATTTAAATACCCACATGTGCCCAGTGTCTATCATATTGTTAAGGCTTTTAAAATAACTTAAAGTCGGGGGTGCCTGGGTGACTCAGTCGGTTAAGCATCTGACTTCCATCAGGTCATGGTCTCCAGGTCCTAGGATTGGCCCTCATCAGGGCCCACGCTCTGCGGGAATCTGCTTCTCCTTTTCCCTCTACCCTTTCCCCTGTTCATTCTCTCTCTTTCAGATAAATAAATAAAATCTTTAAAATAAAGAAATAAATAAAGCAAAGTCAAATTGCATAGTAGTAGATATGCCTTGCCAGATAGTGAATTCATTAAGTAAATACCATTTTTGTATCCAAGATTCTTTGGCCTTTATTTATTTATTTATTTATTTTACCTTATACTAAGTAGAGTAATTAACCACTCCTGACTTAGCTTATCTTTAAAACAGTCTGTCTTTGGATTGCCTGGGTGGGTCAGTCCATTAAGCTACCAGTTCTCAGTGTCGGGCTCAGGTCATGATCTCAGGCTTGCATCTGGCTCTGCGCTCAGCAGGAAGTCTGCTTGAGATTCTTTTCCCCTCCCTCTGCCCCTCCCCCCCCCACATGTTCTTTCTCTCGCAAATAAAATAAATAAATAAAATCTAAAAAAGAAAAATTAAGCAGTATGCCTTTTACTCTAAAAACTTCCAAATCATGAGCCCCAAAGGGCCAGTTTTAGGAGAGAGCAAAATAATGGATGCTGTCTACTCCGAGGGTAAGCTCATCATACTTTTTTTTTTTTTTACATTTAAAACAAATTACGAAGCTGAAATGTTTGGGAGTGCAATGTACTGATGTCTAGAACTTACTCTGAAATGCATTTTAAAAATGGGTTGATGGATAGATAGATGATAGATGTGTGGTGAAGAAAATACAGCAAACTATAAACTATAGGGCTATTGACTGTGCTGTTCTTTCACCTTTTCTGAAAGTTACATAATAAAATCAGTCAGCCTCATGATAAAATGTTGGGAGAAATTTAAATGTAAGCATATGAAATATTTTAAAGTGTGTGTGTTTTATTTTTCTCGGATCTATCACTTCTCTGTTAAATAGAGCCAAGGAGCAATAACCGAACGTTTACGAAGTTTTAGTATGCATGATCTAACAGCTATCCAAGGCGATGAGCCTGTGGGACAGAGACCATTCCAACCTCTACAAGAAACAAAAAAGAAAAGTAAATCAGTCTCCAGTGAATCAGCAGGTGTGCTTGTTTGTTTCAATGTATTTTTCTTTCACAATTTGAATTTTTAGTCCAGGTGGGTACTAAAATAATACACAGTAACTCTCTGAATTTGAGTAGATATGATTCTTGCTGATGTCTGTGAATTTACACTTAACTGGAGTTCTCTTCAATGTTCTCTGAATAAAGTTGGTATTGCCTTTTGTTGACTCTAAAGATCATCCAACTAAGAAAGTAACAGTAGCCTCTTGGGCCGCCATGAGTTTTTAGACACCCTCTGTGTTGCTGCCCCCACCTCCCCACCACCTGTGGATCAGAGCTGTGATCAACCCTCTTTCAACTCAAACTGTGTAGTGACATCTAAGGAGTTTTATAGTTAAATACTCTACTGAAAATGCTGTGAACAAATAAGGATATTGACTCACAAGATAAAAAGTTTGAAGTGGGTGACAAAGGATGACTCAGTTTGTAAATAAGATTATTGCAGTAGGGAATATGTTGGAATTACATATTCTGGCTCAAGAACTGACTTGTAGGTATTTCTAATGTAAATTAGGAGCATGGCAGAGTTGATAGGTTCTAAAACTTCAACAAATTATTCTGATCTTAGAAGTATAACCATAAATAAAAAGACATTGCTCCTTAGTCATTTTATCACATGTAAGAAAGTTGTAGTTCAAGGTTCAGCTGAAAATTAAGATGTTCACGACATTTCTTATTATCATATTGTTAAAGTTCATAAGGTACAAGGCTATTCAATGTTTTGTTTTTTTTTAAGTAGTTTTCTTTTGAGGAAAGTTAAAAATCGTCCTTTATATTGAAACCAATTTGAGAAATAAAGTAACAGTTCCATCTTATAGAGAAAAAATAGTGAACTTTCTTCTGAGTTCTCTCTAGAATGAATAAGTTTACAAAGTGGGTGACTGCTAGTAATTAAGTGTTGGCCATTGATTAAGGTAGTAATAGCTTTAAGAATGAGAACCATAGAACTTTGAACCGTTATCCTTAATACATTAAAAATGTAAAAGTAGTTTCCAATATAGGCATTTTCTCAATATACATTTAAAAATTAGGTATACTGATTTTGATTCTAGGGTCTACTGTATATATTTTGCTTGATTTGGACCAGTTACCTAAGTCCTTTACCAGCAGTTTATTAGTAATTATACTTTAGAATTGGCTAAGAATGATATTCTAATATTTAAATGAAAACAAGATTATAAATATGAAAATCCATAGCTGTCTTTATGATATTCATCTATTAAACTTAAAATGATGTGACTAAACTGTTTTAAGATAGTAAGGTGCTATTTAGTTCTTCTGTTAAATTTTAAGCCATGAAATTAAAATAACTTAAGATTAGAGATATATGAAGTAAGTAGCAGTACAAAAAAAGGACTTGTTCAGTTATGAAATTAAAATTTAATATGTATTACTTTGCCCAAGTTCCAAGTTTCCTACAGAATGGTATATATACTGAGTTCTTTCTTCCCTAAGGAAGAAATTTAACAAAAACATTCTCTCTCGAAAATATTTTTAAAAAGTAGTAAGGTTGGGATGCTTGGGTGGCTCAGTTGGTTAAGCAGCTGCCTTCGGCTCAGGTCATGATCCCGGGGTCCTGGGATCGAGTCCTGCATCGGGCTCCTTGCTCAGCGGAGAGCCTGCTTCCCGCTCTCTCTCTGCCTGCCTCTCTGCCTACTTGTGATCTCTCTCTGACAAATAAATAAATAAAATCTCTAAAAAAAAAAAAAGTAGTAAGGTTCCAGGACAGGAATAGTTCGAAGAGAAGATAATTATAGATAGTCTGTATAAACACAGTCCAGATATACGTGGAAGTTTATCAAATGGGGATGATGGCCCTTCAGGTGGGTGGGGGAAAGGCAGGTAAATAGTGGTCTCAGAATAATTGCTAGACTTAGAAGATGGGGTAGGGAATGAAGTTACATCTCTACCTCAAGCCTTTCATCAAAATACCTAAAAGATTAAGACTTAAATGTAAGACACTGGACTATAATATAGTGGGACACTCTTGAGTATATATTTATACCCTTAGGATATGCCAGACTTTTTTTTTTTTTTTTTAATGTATTTATTTGACAGAGAGCACATGAAGGGAGGAGCGGGAAAGGGAGAAGCAGGCTTCCCACTGAGCAGGGAGCCTAATGCAGGGCTCGATCCCAGGACCCTGGGGTCACGACCTGAGCTGAAGACAGATGCTTAACCGACTGAGTCACCCAGGGGCCCTAATATGCCAGACTTCTTAAGCATGGCATCAATACCAGAAGACATAAAAGGAAAAACTTGAAAGATTTTTCTATATTAAAAAAATGTATAACATATAAGGGAAAAATATTCCATGCCATAAAAAAACAAACTAAAAGAAGTATTCTCATCTGATACAGGCAAAGGGCTCAGATTTTAACCATGCAAAGAATTCTTATAAGCCAGTTATTGTTAATTCTACCAAAGAATACAGCTGACCAATTACTACATGAAAAAGATGCTCAGCCTCACAGTCAAAGAAACAATAAATTAAAATGATAATAATAGTAATTTTTGCTCACCAGATTGGCAAAAAGATTTTCCTAATTAACAGTGTTCTGGGTTGGTAACTATTCTAGTTCTCTATTTCTGTGTAATGAACTACAAACAATGGCCTTAAAAAAAGTCACAGTCATTTATTTTGCTCCTGAACCTGGGGGTGACTGGGCTCAGGAAGGCATTTCCTGCTTAGTGTCTTACTGCAGGCAAGGGGACAGCACCTAGGGCTGGAGTCGTAATGTCAAAGGCTTCGTCACCCACACATCTGGTATGATAGCTGGGAAGAGTCACGCAAAGGATGGCTCAGACAGGTGGGGCATCTCTGGCCTCTCCTTCTCTACGTCTCTCTACGTGCTCTCTAAGAGTTTTGGGACTTCTTACCTGGCAGCTAAAAGCTCCCAGAGCCCATGTTTCAAGAGAAGTGACAGGAACAGGCAGTATCACTTCTGCCTAAGGGCAGTTCATTGAGACAAGTACCTACACACATCCTGGAGATTTAAGGGAAGAGGAGGGGGGCCTGGCTGGCTCAGTTGGTGGAGCATGCAGATCAACTCTTTATCTTGGGACCATGAGTTCAAGCCCCATGTTGGACATAGAGATTACCTTAAAAATTTAAAAAAACAAAAACAAAAAAAGAGATCTAAGGGAAGAAGAGGAAAGTGTGAGAATTTGTGGACATGTTTTAAAATCACCACAGCAAGCATGTTGGGAAACAAAACACTCTCAAACCCTTTTTATGAGGTTTAAGTGGAATAATCCCTTTTGATAACAATCTGGCAATAATTATCAAAATTTATTCCCTGTAACTCAGCAAGAAACTTCTAGGACTATGTCATCAAGAAACAATCAGACAAGCGTTCAAGGTTGTATATATAACAACATTCATCTCTTTGTTTATAGTAACAAAGTACTGGAGGAAACCAAATGCCTAAGAAAAATGGTTAAGCAAAAGCAGGGTTTATTAGCCATAAAAATTCATACTGTCACTCCATACTTGCTGACATGAAAACCATCCAGATTGTGGGGAAATAAACAATAACAATAAAACAATATGTGCATTATGCTGTAGAGATACAATAAATAGATGAAATGCATTAATATATTGGAATTATTTTTCAAATATGTATACATAGGGAGGAGTCTGGAAGGGTATTGCTGAAATATCAACAGTGTTCAGTTCTGATATGGAACTTCAGTGATTTTTTTTTTTTAAATCAACCTGTTTTCAAAACTAAAAAGAACAGTACTCTTCCTTTTGAAAAATATTTAAGATACTCATTTTTTTATGTCATGAATTATTTTTTATTTCATTTACTTCCAGAATTCCTCAAGAAAAAATAGTAAGTTTTTCAGTGTGGTAATGTCATCCACATTGCAAAGTCTGTTTACTGGTTCATGTGATCAGTACATTTACCTCAGATGCTCTGCTTGTTCCCACAAGCAAACTCAGATATCTGGAAATTTGAGTCCAATTTGAAAACTCATCATGGCCTGCTCTGAGTGGTTTGAGGTTAAGTGGTCAAGAGAAGTCCTACTTTGATGAAGTGATTTAAGTCTGCATGTTGTCACTGTGGAACAAATGCTTCTTTGTAAGAAGATGGACACCTTGAATATGATGTTCACACTCCCTGAAAGGACACCTCATTGTGATAAGTGGAAATATTTTTTCTGCAGAGATACTGCTGCATCCATATCAGTTAAAAGCAGCCCAATATTCAGTTTCAATAGCAGTAAATAAAGAAATAAAGCACATGTTTTCTGTTTTGCTTTAGGTGCTTTACATATTTATTTAGTCCTTAAGATGACTACACAGTTTAAGTATTTCATCCTTATTTTTTTATTTTTTTAAGATTTTATTCATTTGACAGAGAAAGAGAGCACAAGCAGGGGGAGCAGCAGGGGAAGAGGTAGAAGGAGGTTCCCTGCTGAGCAGACATCGACACCCCCCCTCCCATGTGGGGCTCAATCCCAGGACCCCAGGATCATGACCTGAGCCAAAGGCAGAGGCTTTAACCAACTGAGCCACCCAGACACCCCTCATCTTTACTTTTTAAATAATTGTTTTTAAAGGTTTTAATCATTTATTTGAGAGAGAGCATGAGCAGGGGGAGCAGCAGAGGGAGAATTAGGCTCCCCGCTAAGCAGAGAGCCCGACACAGGGCTTGATCCCAGAAACCCGAGATCATGACCTCAGCAGAAGGCAGACACTCAACCAACTGAGCCCCCCAGCCGTCCCTTTTTTTAGATAATTAAACTGAGGCAGAAGGAGATTATAATACCTGTCAGGGGCTAACTACATAGTCAGTGACAGAAATGAGGTATCCAAGGTTGTCTTTTTTCATTTATAAAAAGGCTACGCTTCATAGTACAGTTGGGCTGGCACTAGGAATTCAATAATTTGAGCAGGTAACAACCTTAGCGATGCTTCAGTCAAGGATGGCAAACAGGTGCCATGCCTGCTTCCTGCTCCTGTGCCCACGGTGGCAGCCGTTGCTGAAGGACTTTGGTGCTTTCCCACACTGGCTCACAGGCCCCCTCAACATAATGCCCGGGACAGCTCAACTGGGTCAGAGTTGGCATTCATCAGCTCTCATCTGTCTCACCACCTTACCGTACAAGAAAGGAAAGGCCTGGAGAGAGGCAAGACTCGCTCTGGGTCTCACTGCTAATAGGTGGTCAAGTACGCCCGTCTCCTAACATCGGTCTCCTTCCAGGTCAAACTTCCTGTGATTTTGCACTTAGATTAATATGTAGAAGCCATTTAAAGCAGTGAATTGCTACATCTGGATTAATGTTGGCTTTTGTTATTACTATAAGGGGGGGGAATCTTAAAATATACCAACTCTCAGATGGAGGAGTTGTGGGAATACCAGGTCAGTTTCCTAAAGTGGAGACAGAGCCCAGGGTCATACAGACTAGGGTCCCCTGTCACTGCTCCTCGGGAGACTCCTGTCCAGTGTAGATCAGTGATATAAAGCACCTCAAATGGCACCAGCAGCTTCACTTTGCCCAGGCCTGGCAGTCCCATCAAGCACTCAGCGCCCCCCTCCCACCCCCACCCCCTGCTGAGTGCCTGCTGTGGGATGGCACACAGATCTGGGCTTCCCTCTTAGTCTCACCTCTCCCTCCTGCTCCCAACACCTCTAAATCCTTGGACAACTTCGATTAACATTTCTACTACTCATAGCAGAATGTTCATACATACTCATTTCCAGGTTTTTAAGTGGAATAGAAGATGCACGTTTTAGTGAAGATATTTGACTTGACCCCTCTCTTTTTTTGATGCACAGTTTGGTTGAATAAATTGCTTAGTTAAACTTGTCAATTTCATCATCTAATAGAGCCCCAATTTGGCTACTGTCTGTCTTTGCTTCTTGGGCCCCGTCATTTCTGACCTGCCATACTGCAGTAACTTCCCTGCTTCCAGTCTTCATCCACTTTTGATTCATTCCCCGAAGTGCAAAAAGAATCTTTGGAAGACCCCAGATGTCATCATTTCTGCTTGAAATGCTTCAGTGGCCCCCCACATTGCTCTCTACTGAGGTCCAAACTCAGTAGCTCCCCTTTTTTTTTTTTAAGATTTTATTTATTTATTTGACAGAGAGAGATCATAAGTAGGCAGAGAGAGAGGGAGAAGCAGACTCCCTGCTGAGCAGAGAGCCCGATGTGGGGCTCGATCCCAGGACCCTGAGATCATGACCTGAGCCGAAGGCAGAGGCTTTAACCCACTGAGCCACCCAGGCGCCCCAATAGCTCCCCTGTCTTGTTCTCCCATTCCATCATGTGCTAGCTGTACAGAATCATGAACCTTCAGAGAGGTCCTCTCTCTCAGCCTACTCCCCCCACCCCCACCTAGACTGAGTTAATTATCTTACTGTAGGCTCCCATAGTACCTCATCCTTATCTTCGATTTATAGCATCTGTTCCAGTAATGCCCATTCAAGTCTGGTTCCCATATTGGACTGTAAGTTTCTTTGGATAAAAAATGACAGTTGTGTCTTTTTCATCATTGTATCCCCCTAATTTAGCGCACTGACAAACACATAGAATTTTTTGAATATTTGTGGAACAATAAATCAATCCAATTTCTCTGAAACCATAATTAGGGAGCTGATAAGATTTGTTACCTGAGGGGCACCTGGGTGGCTCAGTTGGTTAAGCGACTGCCTTGGGCTCAGGTCATGATCCCGGAGTGCTGGGATGGAGGCCCACATCGGGCTCCCTGCTCAGCGGGGAGTTTGCTTCTCCCTCTGACCCTCCCCCCTCTCATGCTCTCTCTCTCACTCTCTCTCAAATAAATAAAAATCTTTTAAAAAAAAAAAATTTGTTATCTGAAATTAGGAAACAAAGAAAGAATGAGGTGTATATATAATCCTCTTCTGAATGAAGTTCCAATTCCTACTCCTATTCATAAAGTGAGGGGCAATTAAAATAGCAAGGGCCATGTTTGTTGACCTGTAGTCTTATGCTTCATCTGTGACCTTAGAGAACTTTCTGGTCACAGTTGTTAACTTTCTGACTCTTTCTTTGATTCCTCATTCTGTGTTTTACCTTAGTTTTTATTGGAATCAGGAATATTGTGGAAGCAACAGCAATAGAGAAAAATCTAGAAATGGCAACCTAAAAACAATTTTTTTCTGGCTTATTTTCCCCAATTATAAAAACAATACAATTTTTAAATAAAATTGGGCAAATTAAAAAAAAAATTTTTTTAAATCACCTGAAAACAGGAGCTCTAATGGTTTCATTGTTGTTTTTCCTCTGTATGTACGTTTTTTTCCCACATAATACTGTATCAGGAGCTTCCTGCCAGGACCACTGACTCAGCCCCTCCCGGGGTCACGCTAGCCTTCTTATAGCAAGCAGTGCTGCTCCCCACCCCGGCCCCCTCAGCCGTAGCCCCCGGCAGGTGCTCTCTCTTCTACCTAGAACACAGTTCCTTGGACTGGGGCGGGAGAACAAAGGATCTTGGCCTAAATTATGACTGGTTCTACTCCCAAATCCCTCCTAATTTTTAGCCCAGAAGTCTGGCAGCATAGAATTGTACTTGCATAATATACAATTAAAGGTGTGTATCTTATTATGAGACTAAGAAGCTTATTAACAACTCTTCATGGTTTGTTTCGTGAGTCTGAAGTTATTCATGGCCTGGGAGAGCCAATTCATAAACGTTTACTATGTCTTTTTTCACATGCAAGGAGTCCATCCCTTGCCTCCTCCTGAACCTGGGAAAACTCTTTTTTCCTCCAGCTGAGATTCAGATATTTATGCTCCTTATCCTTAGTAAAGGAGAATTTGAAACTTCATGGGGCCTTGTAACTTAACCTCACCCTTGTCTTTCTAACTGACTGCATATCTTTCTAGCACTCTGGTTGCTACAGACTTGGGCCCCTGTGTTGCTCCATCCAGGCAGTGGCTCTCAAAAATGCAGGCCCTGCACTGTGGCATCACACACACTGGGACTTGTTAGAGATGGAGATTCTCAGCCCCACCCTTGGCCCAGCAGTCTTTGTTTTAGCAAGTTCTCCAGGTGACTCCTCATGTGTGCAAATCAGCCCATACTAATAAACTCTACTAAGCTTGAGAACCGCGGCTTCAGGTCTCTGAATCCCAGCACGGGAATGCTGTCAGACTTCCTGACAATAACCAGCCTGACTACCCGGATGTTTGCAGATTGGCCAATGTTCAGTCTTCTGGAGTTAAGCAGAGCAGCCTGTTAGCACAGCCGCACGGTCTCGTGCTGACCTTCCTGAGGCCGGCTATTTTCTTTGACTAACATCTGTCATCACGGCCCGTGGTGTTTCTAGTTACTGTAGCCCGTCCAGCTGGGTTGTATCTCAGCAACTGCAACAGTGTTGGTTTAACATCTCCATCACCTGCCCCCAGTGTACTTCTCTCTCCCCAGGTTCCAGCCCCTTTGGGTATTATCTGACTCCTTACATTTACCCTCCCATTCCCAATTTCAACAAAAGTTTTGACACATGGTGGGGAGAAACCCTTCATTTCTCATTAAAGTCAAAGCACAAATGATAAACTCAGTAAAACACAAAATTGCTTAGATTGTTTAGGGCTCACGAAGAGATCTGTCTCAATGTATACCTGCTTATATTCTCTGAGTTTCGAATAAGGTGTTGCCTACTCAAAAATAAATTATTTTGAATTGTTCTGAAAAACGCATAGTAAAAATAGGAATGGTTGGGGGAAACTTCTTTGAGCTCCATCTAGAATAGTGCGCAGGGCAGAGACCGATGATAAGGGGCAGGGAGCACATTCCAGATGAGAAAGGGAGGGGAGTGAGGGGGCGAATGCAAACCAGGCAGAGAAGTGCACTCTGACGAGCGCTGTCCTTTCACCAAAACATGCTGGTTTTGACGACTCGGTTAGGTTATGGAATTCCACTGAAAGACGGAGACGAGAAAACTGATGAAGAAGCGGAAGGGCCGTATTCAGATGATGAGATGTTAACACACAAAGGGCTGCGAAGATCGCAAAGCATGAAATCTGTGAAAACCGTGAAAGGCCGCAAAGAGGTTAGTCGGGTACAGAGCTGTCTTCCTAATGATTCCTGTTAAAGGCTTTCCCTGCTGCATTATCACTCAGGATACTAATGATCCATAAGGGAAGAACAGAGGGGGGAGATCAACAGTTATGTTTAAAATACTCTAGTCGGATCGGATATGTTAGGATCTCTGGAAATTTACAAAATGGTCAATCCCTACTTCCCCTGTGAGGAGAAAATGGTATTCTCAATAGAGCAAGTCCTGCAGTGGTCACAAGCACCCCGTGCCAGCGAAGAGAGCAACTAACAAAAATAACTACCCAGCTCTGCTTTGAACCAACTGCGTATGAGGATTAAATAGAAGTTTGTCCATGAAAATATATTGTCTTTGTTTCCTGAGAGCGGACGAGGCATCCGGTCTCTCCATGGCCTCCCATCATTGTGAACCATTGGCAGACCAGGCGAAGCAGAACTAACAACAGTTAATGTTTTTATTTGTTATCAGTGGTAATAGCCTGTGCAACATAGTGTCAACTCCATTTTCGAGTATGTCAGCAGCGAGGTCTTCTGAGTAGGGAAGCACACTTCTAGGATAACAGATTCTTCCTATAAGTTAAAAAATTATTACTATGATCATGAACTGTTCAGTTCTAAGTTCAAAAGTAATCATCCGATTTGTAATCATGACACATTTCTCTCTTCAGGTGCGATATGGATCACTAAAATATAGAGTGAAGAAGAGACCACAGGTGTATTTTTAGTCATCTGCACTTCAAGAATCCCAAGACAAGTCACGCAGATACATTGACTTTTTTGCTAACATTATTCATTCAGGATTTACACATTAAAATAATACGTTAAATTGTGGCAGTGATAGGGTTTATTTTCATCAATTTAAATAGCTTTTATTTCTTTCACCATTACTTCTAAGTCCTGACTACTAAAGGTAGTTATGCAAAGCTTATTTATGTGTATGTATATATATCAGAAATAATAGAAAATTGTGTTATCTGTTTTCAAATTCCTCAACAACATTGAGTGCCTGGGATGTTAAGATGAAACACAAACCCACAGCATACTTGAAAAGAGTCTTTTTATGGTTTAAGATACATCAGCCTTTGTGCTATTGTATTTGTGTTTACCTCCATTTATATTCTATCACATGAGGATAGTAATTAAATAGTCCTCTGATCCAGCAGTGATAGGACAAGGGCATAATGTAAGATACAGCGTGTTTTATATATTCTTTAAATTTTTACTTTTTTAATACTTTCTGGTTTTTCCACCATCAGCTGTAAGTTTTCAAAACAAATATTTGAAACCCAGGTCTCCACGTAGCACTTTTTATTCCTGACTAGTTTTGCACACTTGAAAATTGTTTACTTATTTGCAACTGTACATTTATTTTAAGTTTTATTGACACTGTCTTTATTGTTGTCACATCCCGACATGTCACATTTATGCCTTGAATTTCGTCATCTCTTTTCCTGTGAGTTTCATTTGTTAAGTTCATTAAATTCTAATAATATGAAAATATAGCTCGTTGTTCAACTTTAACTATTTTTAACTATCTAATCTTCTGTAGGTAAGAAGCTGTTTTAAACATCAGCCAGTTTTCCATACATCGTAGTTGAACTCAGCCATGTTCTTGTTCACACTGGTTACATTTTCAGCATATAAAAAGAGTAGTTTTTGTGAAACAGGGTCCTGAAGTTATCCAGCAGTTGGTCCATTCACAAGCCTAGCACTGATATGTGCTGCTGATTTATAAATCTGTGTTGACTAGAATCATTTAAATCTCCCATCTTCTGGCTGAGTTTGTTTCCTGAAGTTAGGTGCCAATGCAAAATACAGATGTTAATCTTATATACTAGAAGGTACTAGAATAGATATTAGAAAAATATTTTTTAATCCAAGAGATTTTGAATTACAGAACACAGAGGCTTTTTTAGGTGCATTGATAACTATGCATTATGAAGTCTCTGTTTCTGGTGGTGGTTTTAGGGATCAGTAGTCACATTTGTACAGTTAATTCAGGTAATTGACTTGACTGTTCTGTTTGTCGGAAAGAAAAAAACAATGAGCGAGATTTGTGAGATCTTTGACTTTTCTATCTTTTTAAGAAATGAAACCAGCTGGCAACGTATATTCAGGACCTCCTCAGAGTATTGGCAGAGAACAGAATGTTTATTTAAGAGTACCTTAGTTTAATTAATACACTGCTCTTGATACAAGTCTTAAAACATTTTCTAGACTATCTCACAGTCTTGATATATAACATCAAGAAAAAAGTGCGCTCCACTACTTTTCTCCAAAAGTTTAATTCTATGAATATCTTCATCTACTTTACCTTGACTAATTTGTAGCCTTTAAGTTTCTAGAAAAACTCTTTAATTTGTGTTCAAAATTCCTAGGAATTCGGATTATAAACTCTTGGAAGAGAGTTTTACTTATATTGCCTAGTACCAGACTTATTAATACAAACGCTACACCATGTTTGTCTTTCCTGCCCAAAGACAGTGTCATCTCAAGTTGCCTGACAAGGTCGTGTGAGTGACTCTACATAAAAACATTGCCTGTGTGGGCTACTCTGCTCCATTTTATCTTTTCTAAGTCGGATCTGAGTATTAAACCGATTCCTTAATTATAGTAAACTCATAAATACTGTTCTAAATTGGAGGCATTATTTATCCCTCTACACTTCTACAAACAAGACACCACAGGTCGCAAAGGGGTAATGCATATCCTTCTTTTTCATTGCATCTCTCCACACAGTGCCTGCTCTGATCTATTTCTACTGTTACATCCTTAGACACAGTGGATGTCACGTTGCTGTTCCATCATTTCCTTTCTCTCCTTACATTTCTGAAATTTTGCTGCTTTTCTCTTGTATGTGTTTTAGCATGCCCTTTCCTTGGAACTTAGTATGAGAAGCTTATGAATCTTTGTCTCTTTCAAGGTGAAACAGGTCATTTTTTTTGTTTCTCTGCTTTTGAGTTCACTGCTTTAAAAGAGATAAATTTTTCTCTCAACCACAGTGCCTTGCTTTCCCAATACCACCATTTGGTGAAGGGGCATCAGATGCTGCACAAGCCTATGTAAGGCACTATAATGGTAGCTGTTAAAATTTATGCAGAAATTGTACCCGGTGTTTTATCTTATTATATATTCATTCAACTTGTGCATTAATATTAACTGTTTCCCGAGTTTGTTTGGAAGTGACAGTTGATCTATTCTTTAGTTTACCGTGTTTTTTCTGGGATAAAAGAACAAGCCAGAAGTAATTCTCATTGCTAAGTAATTAATTATGTAAACCCATGTAGGTCCCACACAAGATTCCCTCCACACAATTCACTATATGTATGTGGATTTGGCTAGAAAATGGTAACTGCCAGCATTACTGATTATAAATACTTGACTACACAGATTGATGGAACAAAATTATTAAAGTGTTTTCAGGGAATTGAATCCATATGTCACCACCAAAGATTCCTACAGTGTTATAAAATATGTAAATATTCCAAATTTCTGTAAAACACTTGTTAGATAAATGTCTTCTTTCGTTTCCTTTTTTGAAATAACATAGTTTGAGCTTCTGTAATACTTGAACTTTATGTTATTAAAAATAATCCAATGCTATCTTCTATTAAATATCAGTAATTTGTATATTCAATTGGAATGGACTAAATTTTTATTTTGATTTTCTTTTGTCAGGAAAATTAAGGAGTTAATATGTATCAATAAGCAATTTCTTACGTGTTCCTATAGGCTGATTCATTTGCAAAGCAATTAGGCAATTTTGAGATCATCGTTACTGTGGTATGCAGTGTATATTTTCTAGTAAACATCATTTAAGAGTAAAACTTTCTGAAAGAAAAATACAGCTTTTTCCTCTAAATGGTTAAGATTTAATCTTCTAGTAGTATCTTACAGATCTGTTGTATATTAACTTTTTAAAAATTGACCATGAATTAACATTTTCTCCTCTAACACCTCTTAAATCTGTGTACTTTCATAGTTAAGAGAAAGCAGTTTTGTAATTTTTTAAACTCTTTGTAAAGGCTCTCTTTAGGCCTAGTATGGGGATAATTTTACAAATGTGTTTTTTGAAAACTTTAATATAAAATAAACTCATTTTATTAGTGACAACTTGTTTTGTGTGTGTCAGAGTACCTATGTTGGGTTCCATAAATTTATACTATTATCACAGACTATGTATATAATATTATGTACATATTACCTATTACATAATAGATAACATGCACACGCTTAAGATTCCAAATCACAGAGCAAATTATAAAAAAAAAATCATATACACTCTGGAATGGTCATAGAATTACAAAAGAAACACTGAATTGTTAAATTTGGATGTTGGAATGGGAAGATATTAAAAAAAAATTAGTATAGAAACCCTAGCCATCCATTTGTATTGGTTAGCTGTCTCAGACATAAAATATAACACAAAATTCAGATTTATGTATCCTGGAAATGTTCTGGGGTTCCATCTGTTTTAAAGTCAGACGTCTGTCTGCCTCACATTTAAGCTTTAGAGAGAAATCCTATGTTTAAAAAGGTTTGTTTTTTTTTTTTGTTTTTTTTGGTTACTTCATTATGCTATATAATGTGTTAAAGTATTTCCAAATGGAGTTATGTTTTCATCTTTATTAGGAGGTATATCCTTGTAATGATCCAAAGAAATTAGAAACTTAAATAAAAGTTCAAAAGGACACAATGGATATATGAATAGCAGCATTTTCCCCAGTGTTTTATTCTCCCCTTAAGTGGTTCACTGTCTGATTCATGGAACAAAAAATCATGTCAGAGACCGACCCGTTGTTCGTGGAAAACATTTCCTCCCTTTTACCTCTCCATCAATATTCTAGCCTCGAAACACTCTCCTTGGGGTCTGGGTTTGGTAGTGTTTTTTAAATTGCTTTTTATAAGATAATGCTTTGAACTGAAATTTTAAAGCACAAGATTGATCGTTGTCTATACGTGCAGGATACTGAAAGACTGCTCGGCAGAAGCAGGAAAATCGCCAAGTTTAGCCTTAGTTTATCTGGCAATCCCAGATTAAAGGCAAAAGAGGAGGAAAAAAGGAAAACATGGTATTTTGGCATTGTGTGCCAAAATCAGAGTAGCATCCGTTTTTTTCATGTAGAAATCCTCCTCGAGTACCTGCTGTGTGGAGCAACACTACCGTGTTTCTGCATCATGCCTGGATCCAAGTGGGGTAGCATAACAATTTAAGGGAAATAATTCTTGTTTTTTAAAAACCAAATGTTTGGATTATTTGAGGATGATTTTTGCTGGGATTTTTTCAAGGTAATCGAATAATTTATTTGGTTTCTGTCAGAGCAGGTTTTTTGTTTGTTTATTTGTTTGGTTTTTCGTCCTTGGTTCCCTTCTTTTCCTTACTTCTTACATCCAATACTAAGCCCCTTTTGACTCTGTCCAAAATATACAGGCAGACTGTGGAGAAATTGCCAGTTTGGTTCCAGACCACTGCAATGAAGCAAGTATCACAATAAAGCAAGGCAAATGAATGTGTTAGACATAAATTTACCTTCTACTGTAGTCCATTAAATGTGCACCAGCATTATGTCTAAAAAACAATGCACAGACTTCAATTGAAAAATATTGCTTAAAAATGCTAGTCATTCATCACTGATCACAGATCTCCATAACAAATACAGTAATAATGGAAGAGTTTGAAATATTGCAAGAATCACCAAAATGTAGCACAAAAACACAAAGTTGAGCAAATGCTGTTGGAAAAATGGTGCAGGTATACTTGCTCAATGCAAGGTTACCACAATCTTTAATTTGTGAAAAAAAAAAAAAAATGTAGTATGTGCAAAGCTCAATAAAGTGAAGCACAATAAAATGAGGTATGCCCAAATCCTGAATCTGACTACTCAACTCGCCTCCCCTCCAACTCTCCTGAAATAGGAGAGCATAACCTTTATTTAAGGCAAAATTTCTTGAGACCTTACAACATTTTTTGTAGCCTTACAAATTTTTCAAGGTGACTCAACCTTGAGTCCCGTGGAACTGTCACAGCTTCTTATCATTTCAACCGGTATCTTTGGGAAATAGAAAAAGAGAAGGCTGTGAAGAAAGCAGGGAAGGGAAGAAAAGGGGCAGATGGTCTTGCACATCAGCCTTGGGAGAGAAATATTTCTCTTCCCAGCATTGTTTAGCGCTAAATTTGGTGGTGGGGGGGGGGGGGGGAGTGAGTGAGAATAGTTGATGGAGCCTGGTTAGAGTAACTGGGTGAATTATAATGTGTTTTGACATGATGCTAAAGGTGCTGAGAAAGAATTGGGGATAATAGGCGGAGATTTTTTCCCCCCTCAGAATTTTATGCCTAATTTCAGTTACTAAATTTGAGTGGTAACAACAGATCCTGGTAGTGGCAAGAATCAACAGTATTATCCGTATTAGAGTTCTCCAGAGAAATGGAACCAATAGATGTGTGTGAGTGCGTGCACACGTGTAGACAAAGATAGGGAGGGGAGGACTTTGTCAAGTCCCAAATCTGCAGGCCAGGATCGCTTACTGGAGACCTCGGGAAGAGTTGATGTTTCTGTTGCAAGGTATACTGTAGGTGAATTCCCTCTAAAGGCCTTCATTCAGCTAAGTGGATGAGGGCCACCCACATTATGAAAGGTAATTGGCTTTATTCAAAGTCTACTGATTAACTAAATGTTAATCTCATCTAAAAAATACGTTCACAAAATCATCTACACTAACCATTGACCAAATGTCTGAATGCTGTGGCCGACCAAGTTGATACATAAAATTAACCACCACAGTATTAGTAGTTAAGTTCCAAAAGAAAATATTTACCCTGAAATATAAAGTTAAATGTCAAAATTGCAAGTCTTGGGTTTGATGAGTTTATCTTATAAAAAAAGGGAATGTTGCAGCATGGGATTTGTTTGGAAGAGGAAAACTACTTTGTATGGCTTCTACTGCCTCTTATATTCAGTCATGATAACTAACATTTGTATATCAGTTCGTTTTCACCCTTTGGGAAGAGGTATCACCTTGTTTTGCAGATAGAGAAACCAGGACTCTCTCTCTATATTTTTTTTTTAAGATTTTATTTATTTATTTTAGAGAGAAGGAGAAAGAGGGCACATGTCAGCAGGGGAGTGGGAGCGGGAGAGAATTTCAAGCAGACCCCGTGCTGAGGGGGTGCCGGAGGCAGGGCTCGATCTCACAACCCTGAGATCATGACCTGAGCTGAAATCAAGAGTCTGACGCTCAACTGATTGAGCCACCCAAGCGCCCCCTCCCCCGCCCCGGACTCAATATTGACTAGCCTAGGACCCAACACAATATTTGTAACTTCAGACTCTTGTTAATTCCATTACACTTGGTTATCTCGGCAATCACAGACTATTTAAACAGCTCACATAGAAATGATTCTTAGCATGTATTATACAAAAATTTCGGATTATTTCTCAGAAGATTAAGTGGAGTGAGGTTTTTGAGTGATTTGAGGTTAAGAGAATTCGCTCTTAGAATAGCTTCAGTCAGGAGAGAAAAAGGATGCTTTTCAAGTGGAGAGGAAAAATAAAGACATAATTTACTATCAGTTATTGGCTAAGACAAACAGGAAGAGATTTGAAGAGAGGATGTAGCTTAAATGGGAGGAGTATCCTTTCAGGAAGTGCTTTCCTTCCTTCCTCTCCTTTCCCACCAGCACTTGTTCTGTGGCTTCCTCCCTTCACACCACACCTTGTAAACCCTTTTATGTGCTCTGTTCACAAGAATTCTCATGCATTGTTCCATACTGGGTTTTAACCAATAAAACACACAAAAAAAGGGCCAAATGCCTTTTTACATAGGAGATGAACTTTATTCAATCTTTTAAGTTGAAAGCAAGTACAGTTAGTATATATAGCAGGGGACAGTTTCCATATGTTCTAGGAAAGTAGAACTGTATTATTTATAGTTCACAACATGTTGTATAAAAGGAAAGCTTGCAGGAGGCTCCCAGGGAGGTAAATGAGACAAAGGAGGGAAGACTTGGGGGTACTCTATGTTGCTATATTCCAAGAAGATACCTGTATAAAAGCAAAAAATAAAAATTTAAAATATTTAACATTAACTGATGTATAGGGAGGTTGTGGTCTTTACCTTACCATAACTTACATTCTCAAATTAGAAAAGACACCAGAGCATGAAGAGGGGAGAAAAAAAAAAACATGTTGTAACCTTAATAGGGAAAAGGGGGTTCAGAAAAGCAAGGATAAGTAATTATCATTAAAAGGATATATATCTTCCAAAGTGCAAGGTACAGTTACACGAGATCTGGTTGCTATTTGACCCCGCCAGTCTCAAAGCCCATTAGACTGCAGCAAGCAATAATTGCTTCCTCATTTAGATTAGACAATGAGCTCTCTCTCTCTGCAAAGCGGCTCTCCTCTAAATAGATTGTAGAGAGTAATTGAAACAAGTTATACTGGGAAGTGGAGTGACCGATTCCTCAAAGTGTGAGAGCAGAGCTATGGTAACCTCTTAAGCCTGGCCTTCATCCTGTTCCTATTTAGGGAATCCGCGGGGCAGCCAGTCCCAACGCAGTCTGCAGTTGGCCAGCTTTATTGTTTAGACTTGAAGGGAAGGTCATATGCCCTCTTTGACAGGGAGGTTTATGGGCTCTCTCTAATTAGCAGCACCCTCCACCAGACAGACTGTTGGCCCCCTTCCAGGAATGGGATTTGGTAGCGGCCACTGATGAAGGAGAAAACAAGGTTATTTACCCTGTGACTGTAATTCTTGGCACAAATCCTCACTTTACACTCAGACACATTTTCCTTTTGTTCCAACTTGCCTTTGGAATTCTGAGTAGGGCGTTTAGGGAGGGAAATGCGGCTATATATTTAGTAGTGTAAACAACCCATATGTTGGCCCGGGAGACTTTTTACTATCCAAGGGCCTCCCTGATCAACAACATAAATTGAGAGAGAGAAATAAAAGGCAACATATTCAGAACGTTACTTGCAGAAGTAACTACTTGAGCACATTCTCACACACAACCTCAGAAAAGGAAGTTTAATTCGCAACATTGAAGTAACGACAATTATGCGTTAGGATACGTAAAAATACCAGCGGTAAAACCTGATTGGGTCGAGCTATTACTGGAGTGTTAAAAGAGCACCGGGAATATACTTGGCTTGTCCTGCTCCGTCGGTTCCATAAGACGGCGGGTTAAGCTGATAGAAATGCTTTTGGGTTGATTTAAACCAGATGCTCGGCCTATTTTTGTCCAGTTAGCAGATGCAGCATACTGCACAAGGCAATGCTGCCCCCCTCGGCCGGCCGCCAGCCGCGGGAGCAGGAGCCTCGGCTCCCCCAGCTACCTCGGCCCGTAAAAACCTTTCAAGTCCCCATTATTATTCCAGGCACATTCCAAGGGGTTTGAGTCACAGGGTTCATTTCGCTCTTCTCCCGTCCTGAACTGCGTGTACCAGGTGGAAGACGACCTCCAGCTTCAAAAATGGAATCCATAACCGGTCAAAGAGCGCTTTAGGGGAAGCCCCAGATGCAATCCCACTGCAACTTCTCTCCCACACCTGCGGGTTGCTGGCTGCGCACCTGGAGTCCCACCGCCACAGCTAGGCCCGCTGGGCCAAAACACAGGGTTGTTCTTTGGGGAATCCTCTAAAGCGGCCCTATTTTTCCCTGCTGGTTTGAGAAGCCCCGAGGGCTGCTAAGAAGCGGGGATGGGTTGGAAACTTTTTCTGTTTGGCGGTGCGTCGGGGAACACTTGGAGGCCGAGGCGGGAAGCCCAGGGGGCTGAGAGGTTCCGGCGGCTTTTAAGTCAGCTCCGAGGGAAAACTCCCAGCCCCTCCCACGCGTCCGTCCAGACTCGCGGGCCGCCGGGCTCCGGGGCGGAGGACCGCGCACATCTGGCCGCCCAAGAGCCACATCTGGAACGCTAACCCCCGCACCCAGATGTTCAAGGGGCCGGGGAGTCCAAGACCTCGAAGGGCGGGGCTTCCGCGGCTGCGGCTCCTCCCTGCAGCCCAAACAGCAGGGGTCCGGACTCGGAAGACGCCCCCAGGGCACGCGAAGGGCGGGCTGGTCGGGAGGTTGGGGATTTTCCCGGGGGGGTGGGTGTGGGGGTGGGATGTGTGCTGGGGCCGCGGTCCTGGACAATTGGGAATGCCGGAGCCAATGATAAGGGCAGGGGTGCTGGGATAGTGGATGAAGGGTAGAGACGTCCAGGGGACGAGGTTTGGGGTACTGGGCGCTGGGGGTGCTGGGGTTGAGTCAAGGCCCCGCGGGGCTCCCGAGTCCGCCCCACTGCGTGGGATATTACAGCTCAAGACCCCAGGCGGTGGTGATGGGGGAGGGGCAGAGAGGCACGTTTTCCGGGGCTGGGGGGAGGCACGCTGATCCGGCGGGCACTGAGGGCGGGGTTCCCCCCTCCTAGCCCTCTGCTCGAGCGCGAGGACGCAGGCGTTTCCTTCCGAGCAGCAGCTCGCCCCCGCTTGCCCTGCACCTTCCCGGGACCGCAAGGGGCGTCATCCCAGACGAGGCGAGCCAGCGAGCCGTGCGCCTCTGACCCTCTCCCTTCTTCCTGTCCCGAGCCAGGAGAGGAAGGAGCTACACAAGCGTCTAGACGGTCTCAAAAACCTGAGCTAGCCGGAGAAGGCTGCGTGGCGCGGGCAGGCGCGCCCCTCGAACGTTTGTGTGCGCGCTGGAGTTTTGACGTCTAGCTAAGCAACAGTGTTTGCCAAGGAGTCAGGGCTGTTTTGAAAGGGCTCGGATCTGAACAGATTGTTTCCATTCGATTTGTTTAACCAAGGTGAAGGCAGACCGTGTTCTTACTTAAAAGTTTTCCTTGATCCAAGTTGTTCTTAGATTTTCATCTAAGGATGTCACAACGGGAGAAAAAAACCCTAAAATAAAATCACAACCAACAGGGAAATGTTAAAAGATGTTGTTTCATCTGACAGCCCAGTCATCGCGTATTCTCCACCAAAATAAGTAACTCTATTCACAGCCTTCAATGTATGGCAAATCTCCCCCATTAGGGGCGAAGTGCGTGGATGGGCTCTGGTCCTACCTTAGTCACCAGCTGAAACTGGACAAGTTTCAGAGTTACCTCTTCTCAAAGATTGCGAGGCTTCATTGAGAACAATCAAAAGAATACAGTCTTTTAGGAGCTCAGAGTACAGTATCCAAATAGCTTTTCCGTTGCTTACCTCTGTGGCCTGTGGCAGGTTACTCTACCTCCTAGTGCCTGCTGCCTCAGTCTCCTCGTTCTAAAATGTAACTATACCTATAGCACACGAATGGTTTAAGGATCGAGGATTAATGAGATAGTGCAATCAAATGCTTAACACAAAGCCCAATGCATAAGTAAAATTCAGTATTGTTATTATCACTATGGATGCGAGCAGCCTCTATGTATCACTAAAATAAAAGTCGTGGCGATGGCACTTGGAAAAGGTAGCCTCCTTTAAAAGTATGAGCCTTTATACCTGAACTAGTAAAACCTGCAACCGTCTGGTCACAGCTACAAGAGGAAATTAGATGAAATGATGATAATGATACATAAGCTTACTTTATAATGTGACCTTTTTTTAAAGGATTTTCTTTTTTCTTTTTTTTTTTTTTTTAAGATTTTATCCACTTATTTGACAGAGAGAGAGAGAGATCACAAGTAGGCAGAGAGGCAGGCAGAGAGAGAGGGGGAAGCAGGCTCCCTGCGGAGCAGAAAGCCAGATGCGGATGCGGATGCGGGGCTGGGGCGGGGGAATGGATCCCAGGACCCTGAGATCATGACCTGAGCCAAAGGCAGAGGCTTTAACCCACTGAGCCACCCAGGAGCCCCTATAATGTGACTTTTTTATAACATGAGTTTGATTTCTGGGTTTCCCATTGAAACTGCTTCCCAGAGAAGATCACTCTTCTTTGAGAAAATTTTACCGGAGTAATGAAAGGGTGTGCAAAAACCCATCTTTCTTTCCCTCCTTTTCCTTTTCCTCACATCTCCTTCTCCCTTTGCTATTCTGGAATCTGATTAGGGCAGCCTCCCTAGCAAATGAAAATGTGGGTACTCAGAAATATTTTAGATGCACATAATATCTGAATAAGTCAAGGCTGTTGTGAACACGGGGCAGCTGTTGGATTTTATTTGAGTCTTAAATTCTTCAGGCTCAGTTTCCTCCACTGTAAAGTAAAGGGGTTGGATTTCCTTTTCCTTCCTGCAGGAACATTCTTTAGTTTCTAAAGGTTGCTGTGTCCAGGTGGTATTTCCTGTGTATGCTAGGGCCCACAGGGGGAAGGAAGGGATTTTGAGAGGATTTGGGCTTGAGAATGATCATCACTGGGTGATGAGGGAGAGTGATGAAGGAACTCAGATCAGTAGTGAACTGTAAGCCAAGGAAAAGTACCTATAGCCAGGTAAATGCAAACATATTTTTATGCACACAATGGATATGTTTATATCACATGCATTGGTATATCTATTTTATTTGTTTAAAGATTTTATTTTGGGGCACCTGGGTGGCTCAGTCAGTTGGGTGTCTGTCTTAGGCTCAGGTCATGATCCCAGAGTCCTGGGATCAAGCCCCACATCTGGCTCCCTGCTTGGCGGGGAGTCTGCTTGTCCCTCTCCCTTCTTCTCCCCCAGCTCATGCTCTCTCAAAAAATAAATAAAATCTTAAAAAAAAAAAGAGGGAAATTTTATTTTTAAGTCATCTCTACACCCAACATGGGGATTGAACTCACAACCCCGAGATCAAGAGTCACATGCATGTTCTTCCAACTGAGCCAGCCAGGTGCCCCTTGTATATCTATTTTAAATATAGGAGGTACATATATAGGTATTTATAGTATATCCGCAGCATAGATTCTATATACACAGATCCATCCTGTAGTAAGTTTTTCCACCACCTGCAAATAAGGTAGAATTTTCTTCCTTTGGACATGACTGCTCTGACTTACCAGCAGAATGGGTTGGAACAGAGGGCATTCATGATTCTGACTGGATGAGAAAAGTGTGCCCTTTTGTGGGCTTCCTGTTGTGTTACCAAGAAAGTCCCCCAAGAAAGAAGGAGAACAATAGCCCTTATGTTCACAGCTCTAATCTCATTTTACCTCAAAATGTCTCCCATACAATTTCCTGTCATTGTCTTCCCCAAGATATTTTCCACATAATAATGCAGCTCCCCCCACTTTCCATCACCCTAGATTCTTCTCCCTCACACTCCACATCCAATCTATCAACCATTCCTGTCAGACGCTCTAACTTATACATGTGGTTATGGTTATGGATGTGGATTTATGTCAAACACCACCCCTTCTCACAATTTCCTATACTACCAACTAGTCCAAGCATCACTGTTTCTTGATGAGCCTACTGCCGTAGCTTCCTAATTGTTATCCCTGTGGCCAGTCCTTTACCCTACATTTCATTCTCTGTATGGCAGCCACAGCAGTCCTTTTAAAATAAAAATGAAATGTGCTCAGTCTCCTGTTCAAAATCCTCTAGCAGTCTCCTACCACATTTGGAATAAAACCCACACTTCCAATGACAAGCCTGTAGAATTTGACTCTTGTCTAATTCTCTCACCTCATCCTCTGTCACTTTCTTCCTTGTTCATTCCTCTCTAGTCATACCAGCCTTCTCACTGTTCCTCAAAAAATGTCAAGCAGACTCCTACTTCGGGGTCTTTGCATTTGCTGTTTCCCCTGTTTTCAACCCCAGATTTTCGCATGGCTTCCTCTTAATCCATTCAGGTCTCTGAGCAAGTGTCACCTAAGAGAGGACCCCAGAATCATCCCTTTTAGTATAGATGCAACCTAGCCATAGTCACTCCCTCACCAACTCCCCTGGTTTGTCTCCTTTCATATTTTTTATCAAATCTCTTAAATGTCTACCTGTTTACTTGATTATTGTCTGTCTCACCTCTAGAATGTATGCTCTGAAAGGGCAGGAACTGGGTCGATCTTGTTCAACAAAGTATCTCCAGTCTCAAACAGTGCCTGTCTTATAAAGGCCCCTAAAAAATAATTGCCGAATGGGTGAATATAAGAAGTCTCCACCTGGAACGTCCTTGATCTCATGAGTTTGTTCCTGACTATCTTCTGCTCCAAGATGGATCTTGACTGTAAGAATGGAGTTCAATCCTACATGCCTATAAATATGTGGCTCAAACTTCACTTGAGGGGGGAGGGGAAAAGAAAACAATGTAAATAGTGTGGGTAATTAACTTACCATTTTACTCAGCAAGTGTATGTACTGAAATAAACATGAGATGGGAGACGAAATCTGCCCTCTTCTCAGCTCCTCTCAGTTCCTCTGTGCTCTTCATAGTCCAGTAAGTGTGCGGTGCTGGGTGTTTAGACAGGCTAACTGTCTGCACAGCGTGAGCCCTGCAAAGCAGGTGGAAAGTGAGTTTGAATCCTCAATGCACCATGCTGGTGTGTGACCTTGGGCAACTTAACTTTTCGGTGCCTCAGCTTCCTTATCTGGGACAGGGGCCAATAATACTGCCTCTGTATTAAGATTGTTATAATGATTACATAAATCATATTTGCAAAGTTCTTAGAGAGGTGTCTGGAACATAGTAAGTTATGTTTGTATTTCTTTTCTTTCTTTTTAACATTTTATTTATTTATTTATTTATTTATTTATTTATTTATTTATTTGACAGACAGAGATCACAAGTAGGCAGAGAGGCAGGCAGAGAGAGAGGGGGAAGCAGGCTCCCTGCTGAGCAGAGAGCCTGATGCGGGGCTCGATCCCAGGACCCCAGGATCACGACTTGAGCCAAAGGCAAACACTTAACTTACTGAGTCACCCAGGCGCCCCTGTATGAGTATTTCTTAAGAGATCATATTTAAAATGTTTGTGCTCGATTTTCCCCTTCTCAGTGACTTTAATATAAGATCTGATCTACTGTGATTGGCACTGGAGTTTTCATTATGTTTTTAGACTAGTGATTTTAGTTTTAACATCAAGCACAATACTCTAACACTTAGCTTGGCCATAAATTCCATTTGGGTCAAAATTTCCCTAACTTTCCAAAAAAGAAATTGTACCTTTAGGGGGTCATCCCCTCTATTTTAGTTGAGCAAAAGATTTTCCTCACTCTTCAGTTCTTTAAGCTTTCCTTGGCCAGCGTTTCTGTAATATAATATTGTTATTTTATAGTTGAGTGTTAGTCCTGCAGAAGAATAAGTACCAGTGCTTTTCCTAAACCTGAGTGCCAAATCATCCCTGAACCAGGGGCATAATCTCTGGAAGTCTCTTTCACTCTGTTTTTCTGTGGTTTTCATGAAAATGAAAATAGCTCATAACAGAGAGTTTCGGGGCTCAGCAGTATATTAACTGTGCCTGTTCACTCTGTGAATCAGGGACAATGGAGATGGTTTAAACTCTGCTGTATTCTCTGAAACAGACTAGGTTCACATCATACTCGACAAGAATAAAGTGTCCTGGAACTGTGGACAGTCTGTCAGTACTCTCCTGGGCTCAACATTTCACCCAGGGCCATGATCACTCTTTCATACAGGTCTCTATCAGGGCCTCTTAAGATAGGCTTGGAAACACCCCCTCCTAATGTCTGGTAAAATCTCCTTGAGATTATTCTACATATGATGCATTAATAAACATACCTGCTGTTGTCTTTACCTTAGTTATGGTAGCATCCTTCTTCCTCTTCTTTTTTTTTTTTCCCCCGAAATTATTTATTTATTTATTTATTTGAGAGAGAGAGAACATGCACACAACCCCAGGGGAATGGCAGACAGAGATGGAGAAGCAGACGCCCCACTGAGCAGGGAGCCTGATGTGGGGCTCGATCCTAGGACCCTAGTATCATGACCCGAGCCGAAGGCAGACGCTTAATGACAGAGTCACGCAGGTGCCCCAGCATCCTTCTTTCAATAAATCTTGACCAAGGGTTTAATATGTGCTGGGAATTTTCCTAGTGCTGGTTACTTGGCTGTCCAAGCTGAAAACCTAGGAGTCATCTCAAATATACTTTTGTCCCTTGCTCCCAACATAGGAGGTCAGCCACCAAACTGGTGGCTGACCTTCAAATATCGCTTGTATTTTTTTTTGTTTGTTTTTTAAAAGATTTATTTATTTGAATGAGAGAGACTGGGGAAGGGATGGAAGGGCAGAGGGAGAGGGAGAGAGAGAATCCAAGCAGACTCCCCACAGAGAGTGGAGTCTGACGTGGGGCTCGATCTCACGACCTTGAGATCATTACCTGAGCCGAAACCAAGAGTCAGACGCTTAACTCACTGAACCACCCAGGCACCCCTATCGCTTGTATTTTTGTCCTCCGTTCCACTCACTTCCCCATCACGGTGCTGGTGAAGGCAGGCTAAGCCCAGCTACTGTAGAGAGCAGAGTGTGAGGCACTCTATTTAGGAGCAGCAGCCCAGAATGGTGAGAGGGAGAGGGAGAGAGGATGAGGCAAGGGAAGACGTACCCCAGTGAGACACCCTGTGTTACCACACTGGTTACTGTTGTGCAATGACACAACAATCACTCAGCAGGCATGAGACTTTTCTGGAAGGGTTACGGGAGAAACTACATCTCTGACTAGTCGACAAGGGAGGGGGAGGGTATCTGCTGACCTCTCTCTTGACTCCATTCGTCACTGATGAAGGTTGACCCTGAACGCCCCCGAACTCCTTCCGGGTCGAATCATCTGACCACTTGGTGGCTCCCAGGAAGGCAGATCCCATGCCCAACATGTGCTATTTCATCAGATTTCAAAAGCAGAGCAGCAGCTCAGCACAAGTGAAGCTCTGACCCAGAGAGAGAGAAGAAGGAGGCAGTCAGGGCATCTGAGAAAGGACACAGGTTTATGGATTTTGTGCATTCTCGTTTACTTCCTTCTAATCCATTCTTCACACTATACCCAGAGTGATCTTTGCCAGATGCAAATCCTTCACTAGCTTTCCTTAAACTTCCAGACTTAAGATTCCAGATTTACACCATAGCATGTCAGGCTCCATGGTCTCCCCATGGTTATTTTCAGTCTTCTTATTAAAGATAATTTTTAAAAAAGATTTTATTAATTTATTAGACAGAGAGATGAAGAGAGAAAGAGCACAAGTAGGCAGAGTGACAGGCAGAGGGAGAGGGAAAAGCAGGTTCCCCTCTGAGCAGAGAACCTGATGTGGGACTCGATCCCAGGACGGTGAGATCATTACCTGAGCTTAAGGCGGAGGCTTAACTGACTAAGCCACCCAGGAGCCCTAAAGATAATTTTACCGGTAGAATCAGACAATCTTTCTTCTGAAGCTCTTTGTTAGCACCTACGGGTTCATTTTCTGAATCAAAAATTAATACACTCACTATAAAAAATTTGGAAATTACAAAAATGTAAAAAAGGAAATAAATATCAATTGCCATGAGGCAAAAACTCCTATTAACATTTGGAGTATATGCATTCTTTTAATTCTCTGATGCATATATTATATAAAAATTATACTTCAAGAATTACTGCATTGAAGTTTATATTCAACCAAAAGTATGTCAAGACCACCCAAATGATTCAGTTTGATAGCATGCTCTTTACTACAATTTTTCATTTATTTCCTTAATTGTTATTTAAGTGTGCATTGAAAACATGTGTTTACATTTCAGAAATATAGCACATTGAAAAAGCCCTCTGTAGACATAGCCCCTTCTCACTATATGTCCCTGATTTGTTTTAAATAAAATAACTTAACAATGAACTTAATAGATAACTTAATCTAAAAATCATAAATGCAACTATTAACTTTTGTTCTGCTACAGTGGGAGAGATAATTTAAGGCAATTATAATTAGCTGCTTTCCACATCATGGCCTAAAACCAGATACAAAATTTGCCCTACATTAAAGGCTTGGCAAGAAATTATTTTATGATTCTATAAATACCTGTATAATATTTCTACTTTTTGTTATCAATACACTGACATTTTAGCATCACAAATTACTGTTTCCCCCTAATCTGTCAAGTATGGACTTTTCATAGTAGTTGATAAAATTGCCCTGTGTTAAAAAAAAAAAAAATCACACGGTCAAGGCTAGATTTTGAGAACAATAGCAGAGAAAATTGATCTTTAGAAATTATTAAGCCTTATTAAAACTACATCAACATATCTAAACAAAACAATACACTAAACAGTGATTACATATGTAATCATTTAAGTTTTAAAAGTCTAACATTCAAAAAACAATGAATTCAGATTAAATCCACATTAGGTATTAAGAAAACCTTTCCATTAAGCTTTTGTTAGAGGAACAGAATCAACACCATCCTCACTTTCCCCCAAATTATTTTGAACCACCACTTCCTTTAGATAAAACTTTTAGGGTACACATATCATTATACACAAATGATCTTAGAAAGGCATAGTTCTAATTCTGGATGCTGGGGAACTATGCTGGAAGTCCTTATTCCTTGAGAAAATATTAAGAAATTTATAAATGAAAGACATCTCGTGTCTATCGATTTATTAGAGAATCACTTACAGTTCATTAGATAAGCACTCAAATTATTTTACTTAATACAATTAGGAAAAAAAATCTGCACGTTGGCCATGTTTCATTTTACACATTACATTATTCTCTTGGGCTTTCAATTAGAGTATATAAGTCATAGAAAGCAAAGCATCACATTCTCAGCTAATGTTCCAATTATATCTAAATGATTCAACTGTACATAAGTAATTCTTTTTGAAATCTAAGTTTTCAAAAAACACTCTGATTCATATAAGCCACCAGCTTAATTTATACTGAAGAAACTAAGTTTTTTTAGATACAAAAACAGATTACAAATTTTTGCCCCATGCTCTTATAGAAACCAAGATTCTGATGTACATAATGAATCTAAGTCAGCCTTCACAAAGGCTATCTGAAATTCTATCAACTGTCAGCCCAATGTAAGGTAAAACCATAGTTATGCATAAACAATTCAAAACTAGAGCTTACAGTAAAAATGGCAACAAGTCATAACTTCTATATCACTAATGATGGGTTCTAAAACTTCCCACAGGGTAGAACATATAGCAAAATTTGATAGTTTCCAGAAAATGAAAGCTATCAGAGCTACAAATAAAGAATACATTAGATACTAGAACATAGCAAGACCAAAGCATTACTGCTGTTAAAAACTGAAAAGGATGTGGGGCTCCTGAGTGGCTCAGTCGGTTAAGTGCCTGACTTCAGCTCAGTCATGATCTTGGCATCTCTGTTTCCTCCAGGCTCCCTGCTCAGTGCGGAGTCTGCTTCTTCCTCTGCCTCTCCATCACCCTCACCACCCCTTGCTCTTTCTCTCTCTCTCTCAAATAAATAAAAAAATTTTTTTTAATTTGAAAAAAATGAATAGGATGGGAGGTAACATCTCTAAAACATAGAACATAAACAGACCACAAACCAAAAGATATGTCACTTTACTCTTCCTTAACATTTGTTTTTAATAATTACTTTTTAAAGGAAAATATTTATTTCTGTAATGCAACAGGCAGACGATTTTTTTTTTCGACCTCCCTGACTGCTATGCAATTTTCAAACCACCTTCCAGACCAGCATTATCTCATCCAGATTTCTTCCTGAAGTCAGCCTGTCATATTTTCAACAAGCCTTTGTGATTTGGTAGTCTCGCCGAGTTCATTTCTCCTCTTCCCAACCCGGGGCTTCTGCCAGCCTGCCAAAATTCTCAGTGTCCTGTCCTCTCCCTGGCCGGGGCAGGAGAAGGACATGCTTAAGTTTCTGCATTGCCTGTTTTCCACCAGCTACATGCAGAGCATGGGAAACAAAGCTCTTTCCACCACTCCGAGAGCCACGCAATGCTGATGGAGTCTCTCCTATCGTGCACATTCCCAGGAAAGAAAGCCACTAGCCGCAAAGTTCCCCATCTCACCTGAACCTCTCTGGACGTTTCTATCACCTCCCTACACAGACTCTACCCTAAGAGGGATAAATTGTGGATGACAGCCTCCAACCTCCTTTCCCTAACTTCTCCTTTTATTTCTCCTCTCCTCTCTGGAAACTTAACCTTGCCCTAGAGTTTCCATTCTTGGCAGAACGGTGTTACCCTAATGTCATATCCTAGTAGTGTGCAAGGTGAAATTTGCCCTTTCTCTTCTCTGGGGCCACAGTGATCAGATGGCTGCAGAGGACCACAATTTATGGGAAGAATGAAAAAAAACACATCAGTTCAATACTTTCTAGATAATCCTTCTTCTGTGATGGTAAGTGGTATCCACTTTTGCTGATAACTTTACAGTTTTCAAAGCACTTTCTTATCTGTTATCTCACTATCGTCATGTTACTACATGATGGTTGGGTTCCCAGAAAACAGACTCTAAGATGGAAATTTACACACAAGAATTTTCTGGGGGCGAGTGCTCTCAGAAACAGCCTTTGTGAGGGCGTGGAAGGAAATAGCACTGGGTCCAGAGAGAGGTTGAACTGCTCTGAGCCCTAACAGGGGGCTTGGCCGACCTCACAAGGAGCTCTGGAGTTGGGATAGTCCTTCATATTTCTCCCCAATTGAGGCAAGGGGGCCTGTCCTTTATAGCCGTGAATTGACAGTCATTGGATATGAGATGCTTCCTGGGAAGGGGACATGACCTTGGATGAGGCAGCTGCTTTCACAAGCAAGCAGTTCTCTGGGGGGAACTTAGATGAGCTCTATGAGCTGACAAGCTCCAGTCAGCTGCGGTCCTGAAGGGAAACTGGGGGGGCGCATCGCAGCATCCCCTGTATTTTACCAAAAGTGTACTTGCTTCCTGCCTGTGATCCCTATTTTATGCCTGGGAACCTGGGACCCAGGGAGAGTAACTAGATCAAGTTTCCAGAGCAAATAAGTGACTTACATGTTTCATTTCATTTGGTCTGCAAAATAATTCTATTAGGTATATCTTGTTAGCTCCTTTTTATGGGCAAGGCTACTGAGATTTAGAAAGTTTCAATGATTCCTCCCAGTGTTCAAGGCCACCAAACTGTAGAACAAAGATCCAGGCCACCTAACTCCACGTCTGTGCTTTCATATCTCACACACTGACTTGATCTTGCCAAATCGCGTGGAATAAAAAAAATTTAGGACTGGAAGACAGTCCTAAACAGTCCAACCCACCAGTTTCCAGCAATAAAGTAATATGAGAAATTGTTCAAGATGAGGTTGGTGAATAATCTTTCTGTCCCTCAGTTTTCTTATCTTTAAGGGGATGAGATGCCCACCTACAAGGTGGTTTTAAATTCAGATGCGATGATGGATGCAAAATAAACCTGAAACTGATGAAAACGGTACAGGATTGTCAGTATTTAGCTGATTAGACACGACATTGGAGGTAAGAAAGGACTCCCACCTCTTAAAAACAGTAGAGGGTAGCATTTTAAGTTTTGGGAGTACTTGCACAGAAAATGAACTTATGATTTAACAAATTCTACTAGTTCAGTTTCTTGTTAAATGTGGGCAAGTTTCCAGAGAACAAAAACAAGAGAAAAAAAAACAAAAAACAACTTATTTTCTGGCAGGTTTCGATTAGAAGTTACATCCTAGGTGGTATTTGCTGTGAATAGTTCTGACCGATACCCAGAATTCAAAATCACATAACTTCCCTTTCTCAGATAAATAAAATAGCACAGCTCAGTCTGCTTTGTATAAAGGAAACACCAAAGTTCCTTCCTCTGAACTTTGGAAACGTTTGTGACATAAAAACAAAAGATCCAAAATATTTGTGTGCTTTGTCATGTAGGCTGAGTTCCTAAAACATCACAATTTAAATTTAGATTATTTGGCTTCTTTATCCACAGATGATCACAACTTCTGCTTTATTGGTTCCTTAGTGTGGAGCTTGGAATTTAAAAAAGTCTGTGAATTGATTGTGTCATTTCTCTTCTGGAAAACTCACAGGTGCATTTATTTTCCATGTTTTTAAACATCATAAAATAGAGAGTTCTATTCCTAAGGTTGTTCATAACAACAACAATTGCTGTCTTTTTAAGGACAAGATGGATGTTATCTATTACTACATACTGAGTCACCCCAGAACTTAAAATAATAACAAATATTATCTTTCGGTTTCCCTGGGTCAGAAATTCTAGAGCAGCTCAGACAGGTGGTTCTGACTTGGGGTCTCTCAAGAGGTTATAGTCAGGTGTCAGCAGAAGCCTCATGAAGGCTTGACTGAGGCTGGAGGACCCATTCCCAAGGGAAGGGCACTCACTCAAGTGACTGGCAAAGTGGTACTGCCTATTGGGGGAAAACCTCAGTTCCTTTCCACGTGAACTCTCCAGGGCCACTTGAGGGTCCTTAGAAGATGGTAACTGGTTTCTCCCAGAGTGAGTAATCCAAGAGAACAAGGTGGAAGCTGCAATCCCTTTATGACTCAGCCTTAGAAATTACTCGTCTTCACCTACTAGTAACTCAGAGCAGCCCTCAGGCCTAATTAAATGTAAGATGAGATTACACAAAGACATAAACACAAGGAGACCATCTTGGAGGAAGAGGAGTTGGCTAATGTGTGAATTCCAGTCATGTAGAGAATCATGAATCATAGGGCGTGTGGCTGGCTTAGTAGGTGTAGAACATGCAACTCTTGAACTAGGGGTTGTGAGTTTGAGACCCATGGGGGTATAGAACCTACTAAAAATATAAATAAATAAATAAATAAATAAATAAACAAATAAATAAATAATCGTGACTCAAACATGTGTAATGAGAGAGGTCTGACATCTCTTCTTGTCTTCCTCCAGACAAAGGGAAATCCCATGCTACCTAAGAGAGATTCAATATGGAAAATCCAAACCCTCTGAGAATATTTACACAGAACTCAGAACATCAATCAGAGAAGGCTGAGTTGTCCATCTGGGTGCCCTCTGCCATCTGAAACCAGGTTGATCGACCCTCAAATTCCAAGCCAAGTGTTAAAGTGTTGTGTGATTTAAAGGCAAGTAAGCACAGACAGCAGTGGGAAATATCAGCTGTGGTGTCTCTACTTTAAGCACCCACGTGTGAGAAACTCTTCTCTCTAAATAAGAAAAAATAAATTAAAAAAAAATTAGAAAAAAAAAAAGAAACTCTTCTCTCCTACCTGATTATCTCAGTTCTCCCAGAGTCATCATGCCACGGGAACATCTTATAGCAACAGATTTGAGTTAATATTTAGAAGGCTACGTGCTCAAAATATCAGACTCCCCAGCCCCAAATGCCAACTCTCATCTCTAGTTGGATGGCTAAAAGTTATCTAAAGTAGGTCATGTCTAAAAGAGAACTCTTAATTTTCACCCTTTTAATACTCAATTCCTCTCAATCTTAATAAATGTTACCCACTACCACCACCCAGCCAGCAGCTCAGGATAATACCTAAAGAATAGCCTTGATTCCTCCTTTTCCTCAACCCCTAAATCTAATTCATAGGTACATTTTATTAATTCTCCAAAATCTATCCCAAATTCTTCACTCTTTCCCATCTCTACCACCATTATCACCATCATTACCACCACAACCCTAAACTAAGTCACCTCTACTTGAATGAAGCAAGTGTCTTCTCACTGGGAGCTTCATTTTCACTTTTGGAGTTCTCCCCTTTCCATTTTCCCTCCAACAAGGAGTGTGGCACGTGTCCCAGGAAGCCAGGAGACAGCACCGCATCACCGACCACCTGAAGTGTGCGCATCAGAGAAGAGTCCACCTCCTTCCCAGTTTAGCCAAAGAGCCCTAAACAAAGTGCCTAAACATCATCCTTTTTCATGTACTCTCACTTAGACTTGGAAATGGGCATTGTAGACTCATTCTGTTTAGTTAGGGTCACTGTAGAGCAAACCTGTGATCTTAGAAAATTCAAGAAGATTTAATTATAGTTTATACATTACAATAGCCATTATAATTTACTTTTACCCTACAGTTAATGGTGTATGATGAGAATACATGCATAGATATAATTTTCAAGATCAACCTTTTAAACAAGTCAATCCTAAAACCTCCCAGGTAATAGAAACCACTGGTGCAGTGAGGGGTAAGAGTAGGTATCAATATATAGCATTATAAAAAAGATGAGTTCTGAGTGTGTATGACAAAAAAAACAAATGAAAATGATGATAGATGTGGATCTTTAGTCAAGCATAAATTATGTCTTCTTTTAAAAAATGTTTAGGGGTATGTCACTGTGGGTATAATTGAGTCATGACTCTCAGTTTGGATTTTCAGCCAAAATTCTGGTTTGCAAGCTCTCCTCTTTACTAATACAGTATTGTGACTGCCTTTACCATAGGCTCTCAGCTATCTTTTAAATCAATGCCTAAAACTGAAAGTTGCTTACCATGTCTTTTATGTAAGTCAAAACCTATACATTTTATAATGGATTTAAACCAATGACATCACCACTTCTTTTGACGTCCCTGTTTTCTTTTGTATGGTATTTAACACCACTTACAATAAATGTTAGTTGTTCAATAGAACATTTGTCCTTGGTACCATCTAGTTTAAGGGAGTAATATTTACTTTTTTAATCACTCGTGTATGATTTCTTCTCTCTATTATTCATTAAACTATGGATCTCACTAGAAAAAATAATATTTGGCATATATGTTTTTGCTTATCGTTTTGGGGCATGAGGAGCCAGAAGGTCAACTTGACCAAGAAGAAAGTCATCTGAGTCATGAAAAACTCCCCAAGTATGACCACCTGAAGGAGACAATAACATTTAAAGTAACTGAGAGAGGAACCTAAAAGTTTCTGGTAAAACACGAATTTCTTAGGCCTTTCTTATTTTACTCTTTATTTGGAGGTCGAAAAAGATATTGATGGCTGAATTATCTCTTCAGGTATTATGTATATAATTAGAAATTATATTTTTCTTCTAAATAAAAATATGAGAAATGTTCTTCATAAACAGAAAAGGTCTAAAGCTAGGACCAGCTCTTTTGACCACATTAATAATAAAACTTCCCTCGGGTAGAATAAATTTAAACCAAATTTACACTAAATAATTCAGAGGATTGCTTTTACCTTTTTCCCTTTGGATTTTGAATTTCCTAGCTTGAATGTTAAGAAAGGTCATTAAAGTTGTTACCAAGGACTGATCCAAATCAGAGTATGATTTAGGGTTGCTGAAAATACTTTTTTCTCCGTTTGTGGTCTATCTGTACTTATTCATTGGCCTAGGTAAAAATGTGCAATGTAGTTTACTTTTTAAATAACCCTTTAATTTTAATGTATACTCTGCTATAACACAATAAGGAGATGATTATTTACCATTAACCAGTAATGATGCCATGCTTCAGTAATTCCAGTCCTCACCAATAAATCAACATCAGATAGAGATTTTCAATTCTAGCTTCAAAACACTGTGAATATTGGGTTGCCTGGGTGGCTCAGTGGGTTTAGCATCTGCCTTTGGCTCAGGTCATGATCCCAGGGTCCTGGGATCAAGCCCGCATCGGTGATCGCTGCTCCCTGATCAGCAGCGACGTTGCTTCTCCCTCTCCCTCTGCAGCTTTCCCTGCTTGTGCTCTCGCTCTGTCAAATAAATAAATAAAATCTTCTTTTTTTTTTTTTAAAGATTTTATTTATTTATTTGACAGAGAGAGAGATCACAAGTAGGCAGAGAGGCAGGCAGAGAGGGGAAAGCAGGCTCCCTGCCGAGCAGAGAGCCCGATACGGGGCTCGATCCCAGGACCCTGAGATCATGACCTGAGCCGAAGGCAGAGGCTTTAACCCACTGAGCCACCCAGGCGCCCCAAATAAAATCTTCTTAAAAAAATACACTGTGACTATTTTCTAGAACTACTCCCAGATATAAAGTTTTTTTTTTTTAAGACTTTATTTATTCATTTGAGAAAGATACAGCGACAGAGAGAGAGCGCACAAGTAGGGGGAGCAGCAGAGGGAGAGGGAGAAGCAGACTCCCTGCTGAGCTGGCGCCCGGACATGGGGCTCAATCACAGGACCTGGAGATCATGACCTGGGCCGAAGGCTGACGCTTAACCATCTGAGCCACTCAGGCGCCCATATTATGAAGTTTTAAAACAAAAGACTTCCCCAATAATTTGATTTCATCTTCATCTCAGAAATCTAACACACTTTTAGGAGGAAGAAAGTCTTTAGCTCAAATAAATAACATTATTTGAACCTGCCGATACATTTGGGCATTGCAGAGCCATGGGGTGAAATGACAGAAGCCCTATTTACTGCTCTTTGGCCTTAGTTGATACAATTAAAAGATTTAAAAGAAGACAATTAAAAAGATTTAAAAGAAGACTGAGTGGCTCAGTCGTTAAGTGGCTGCCTTCAGCTCAGGTCATGATCCCAGGGTCCTGGGATCGAGCCCCGCATTGAGCCCCGCATTGGGCTCCCTGCTTGCCGGGAGCCTGCTTCTCCTTCTCCTAACTCCCCCCTGCTTGTGTTCCCTCTCTCACTGTGTCTCTCTCTGTCAAATAAATAAATATAAAAAAAAAAGAAGAAGGCCCAAAGAATTAAAAGGCTAGGATCCTCCCAACCCTATACACTTTCCTGCTGGGTGGCCTGGATACAAGACACTGACCACCTCTGAGCTTCATATTGTCTTTTCAAGACAGAAGCGATACCACTGACCTCCCACAGTTGCTTTGAGACTTAAGCAAGATAATGAATGTGAAACCACACTGTACTGAAAGAATACTACACTGTTCAATTTTTTTTTTTTTTTTTTTTACACTGTTCAATTCTTAATGTGAGGATGAATATTTCGGGATAGGTGCTACCTATTAAATAAAATATGTCATTACATTTTAAGAACAAATACTCTTCTCAGTCTTTAAATTTTAAATTGAGCATTAACAAATAGATGACCTCTTTGAAGAATTATAGAAGGAAAATGGGATCCAAAAATTCAAGGAAAAGAGACACGGTAAAACCAATTAATTCATTAGAAAAGGTAATTAAGCCCATACAACAAATGAAAATCTATTTATTGGACAGGGATAGAAATTGATTCTCAAAATGGAGATCAAAGTAGGGTCCAAACATTCCATTAATTAGTAAATCTTGAAATGTCTTATTAAATGAAAGGAAAACTGACAACCAGATACTTGATCCTGGCCTGCTTTTGGGGAGCTTGGGAATTATTTTTATATTTTTATTAGTATTTATGATATAGGTAGGACTTGTCTGAAAACACCACAGGTACTTTTTTTCTCTTGATGGGGGTAAAAATAAATCAGCCCGACTCCGTATAAGTGAAGAGAGATCACAGCCACTGTTTCCAGGCCTCTTTGACTCTACCTCCCCCAACACAATGCCTTTGCTAGGAACGAGCCATATCATTGCCGATTGGTCCCAGGCAGGTTCTTCTTTCTGTGCCTCAATGCACATTCTTCTCCTTCTACCATTGTTTCCTATGTGCTTGATGTGTTATTATAGGTGTGGTTTATGCTGACAAACAGCCTCAGCTGATAAAGATCATCAAAGGCTCCATTTCCTCAGCCTTGCATCTACAAAGAAGATGAGTGAATGAATGTACATGCATACGTTTTAAGTTAAAATAAAATGTTTACTGGATCTTTTTAGAACATGACCCTTTACTTTAAATGATTTTTTTTCTTGTTCACAAAGCAACACCGAGTCCCGTTTGTGTCAAAAATGAAGGTGGCCATGTGTGTTTCCTCGAAGGACAGATCTAGGATCAATGACCTCAATCATAGAGAGCCAGATGCTGGCTCAGTTCAAACAAGGAATTTCCAATGACCAGAACTGTCAAAAAAAAAAAAAAAAAAAGCTTCCTTGGTTGGTTGGGAGGTTTTCATCAGAGCCTGGTAAATATTGGTTGGAGGTGTTCATTCATCCACTCACCTGTTCACTGACATAATTATTGAAAATGTTTTGAGGGCACCTGGGTGGCTCAGTGGGTTAAAACCTCTGTCTTCAGCTCAGGTTGTGATCTCAGGGTCCTGGGATTGAGCCCCGCATCGGGCTTTCTGCTTGGCAGGGAGCCGGCTTCCCCCTCTCTCTGCCTGCCTCTCTGCCTACTTGTGATCTCTCTCTCTGTCAAATAAATAAATAAAATCTTAAAAAAAAAAAAAGAAAGAAAAGAAAATGTTTTGAGTACCAACTACATGCTCAATATATATTTGATACAATGGAGGATCCTGAGGTCAGAGCCACAAGAGATCATGGGGCTTAGTCTAGGGAACTCAGGTTGGGGGCCAAGAAGGGGCTGAATGCAATAGCTTGCTTTTCTGCTCAGAGATCACAGGTCCCCCTGGGAGGTTTTTAGTAGTGCAGAATTTCATGCCCCACTGTGATCAAAACATTTTCACCAAGATCCCGAGGTGATCTTGTGTTTGAAAAAACACTGTTTTAGGTTTCTTTCTAACCTCGAGATGATATGTCTCTATAACTGTACTTCCTTCCATGCCAGTTCCTGAAAAGTAACTGACTTTAAAAGGCTTTGAGCCCTGGAGTGGGTTTGCAATATGGGACCACATTTTCAGGATGTCGCCTTGGTCTAGACTTAAGTGTCCAGACCAGACCTGAAAAGTGTTATGCCCAGATGCCTTTTTCCTAGATATTCTATTGGCAGCCTCTGTGTTACATCTCTGTTCTTCTTCGCTGCTGTTGCATCTACCTGACTTTGGAATTCCACAAATAGTTAAGGATGAAGCCAAGCCCGAAAGAAAATCTCTTTTACATTTGAGTCATACCAATGTTGACATCTCTCTGATATCTCACACTAATTGTAAGAAACTTGAATTTTTCCTGGTACAAGATAAAATCAAACACACACACACATACACTGAACATACATCAGAATGTATCAACTTCTGCTTAAACACCTCTAATGTTTGACATCAAGATAAAAATTCAAGCCCCTTAGCATGCATGGCCCAAAGGCCCTAAGAATGATATTCCTTTACGATTCCTCAAGCCACATGCCACTGTCCTTCTTGTTTCTAGAGAGGGCCAGTCAACTGCCCTTTTGTCAGTTACTAAAGCTTTTTTCTGCATTAGGATTTTTTCATGTGTAGTTCTTTCTGCATAAGTAACTCTTTCCCTGGCTTTCAATGACACTGTCTTCTCATCACTGAGGTCTTGGCTCGGGTGTTACAGTTTGAGCTAGGACTTCCTTGATTCCCCCACGTAAAGAAGACCTTGCCATTATTCTTTTTTATAGTCTATGTTTACTTTCTTCATTGTACTTCATGAATAATCTCTATGTTTAGGGCACCGGGTGGCTCAGTTTGCTAAGTGTCTACCTACGGCTCAAGTCATGGTCCCAGGATCCTGGGACTGAGCCCCACATCAGGCTCCCTGCTGGGGTGGGGCACTTCTCCCTCTCTCCCTGCCCCTATCCCCAGCCAGTGCTGTCTCTCAAATAAATAAATAAAATCTTAAAAAAAAAAAATCTCTGTGTTTTGGGGCACCCGGGTGGCTCAGTCAGTTGAATGTCTGGCTCTTGGTTTCGGCTCAGGTCATGATCTCCGAGTGGTGGGATGGAGTGCTGTGTCAGCTCTGTGCTCAGTGTGGAGTCTGCTTGTCCCTCTCCCTCTTTTCCTCCCCCAGCTCATGCAAACTCTCTCTCTCTCAAATAAGTAAATAAAATCTTCAAAAATTTTTTTAAAAAAATCTATATTTTTATTAGGTTTTGACTCATCTATTGTCCCTTCTACTCCCCCCCCGCTTCCCAGTTTGAAATGTCTGTAAGAGTAGAGACACTATCTTATTTTCCATAGCACAGTGCCTAGTAGGCTTACAATAAATATTTGTTAAATGAATTAATGAATATAGTAAAGTGACTTGTTTATTCAAAAGCTTCATTTGCTTCAAATGAAATTATAGGTAATTATAACCATTTGCAGAAATTTTTTCAGAAACACGAAATAGAATAGCTTCAATCTTTGATTGCAAAACTAAGGTAATTAAAGAATAAGATGATAAATTTTCTTTTCTAAGGCTGGGATATATTTTGTCAGCTGTAACCTTGATATTACTATAGGCATGTTGAAATGTAGTTTTTCCGTAAGTAGATGACATCATTTTAGTACAATCTCTTTTCTTTTTAAATCTCCTACAGTGCTATTAATCAAACACAAAGTCTGTAAAATGAGTCTGGTGTCATCTTGTCCTTTTCTGGTTTCCTGATTGGAAAGCTCACCCTTGGCCTGTGATCACATTCATTTGGCAGCAAGACAGTTTATTTGATGGGTAAGGGCATCAAAATGTTTCTTTTCTTGGTTAAATTAATTCTCCTTCCCCCAAAATACAGTACAAATGAAACTGATGTGATAAATAAACCCACAGATACTATTTCTCCTAATTCTCCAAATGCCACTGTAGCTCATGTCTGGGGAATAGAGTAGGTGACATGAGGGACACTAATATCCAATGTAAGCTCGCCCCGTTGGCCAGCCAATACTTCCCTTGGCTGGCAGAGCTCATCTTCTTTTCCTCCTTCTTCACTGAGTTGTAGATTTTTTGAGGATAAAGATGTTGTCCTCTCCCTTTACAATTTTGCACACATACAAGCTGACTGATTGATTCACAATATTACTAATTATACACTGTGAAGTGATTTGGACTTGCATGTCTTCTTTGAAAAATGTCTATTTAGTTCCTCTGCTCGTTTATTTTTTTATTTGTTTTAAAAATATTCTTTTCTTTTCAAGATTTTATTTATTTATTTGACAGAGAGAGAGATCACAAGTAGGCAGAGAGGCAGGCAGAGAGAGAAGAGGAAGCAGGCTCCCCGCTGAGCAGAGAGCCCGATGCGGGGCTCAATCCCAGGACCCTGAGATCATGACCTGACCCGAAAGCAGAGGCTCAACCCACTGAGCCACCCAGGTGCCCCTACTCTGTCTACTTGTGATCTCTCTCTCTCTGTCACATAAATAATATCCTAGATAGATCTAGGGATATGGGTTCTAGCCATGACAGCATCTATCATAAATGCAATAAACCTAGGAAGTAACTTTACTTCTATCATCAGCGAAATAGAAGAATAGAAAATTCTAATATTTTATTCCAAGGCTTTACCAACAATTCTACTGAAAAATAAAAAAGTCATCTTGAGGCTCGTCCATACACATAACTATGTTTTTTATTTGCTATAGACACTATGTAGATGCTATTTTATGTTTGCTTAGAAATTAAAATTTTCTTTTTTTTTTTAAAGATTTTATTTATTTATTTGGCAGAGAGAGAGAGAGATCACAAGTAGGCAGCGAGGCATGCAGAGAGAGGAGGAAGCAGGCTCCCTCCTGAGCAGAGAGCCCAATGCGGGACTCAATCCCAGGACCCTGAGATCATGACCTGAGCCGAAGGCAGAGGCTTTAACCCACTGAGCCACCGAGGCACCCCAAAATTATAATTTTCTAAACCATTAAGTTCAGATAATGGTGATTTAGAATAAATTATCATAACAGAATTTTTTAAAAGATTTTATTTATTTATTTATTTGAGAGAGAGAGAGAGAGACAGAGACAGAGAGAGCATAAGTAGGGGGAGGGGCAGAGGGAGAAGGAGAAGCAGGCAGACATTTAACTGACTAAGCCACCCAGGCACCCCATAACAGAAATATTTTGTAAGTATACCTGTCACTCTTTATTGCTTGTATCAATTATAAATAAAATTTCAGTATCATAGGGGTGTCTGGATGGCTCAGTCATGATCTCAGGGATCATCTAGTCCCGCATCAGGCTCCTTGCTCAGCAGGGAGCCTGCTTCTCCCTCTGCCTGCTGCTCCCCCTGCTTGCGCTCTCTCTTTCTCTAACAAATAAATAAAATCTTAAAAAAAAAAAAAGAGTTCAGTATCATAAAAAGCTAGACAACTAATCTAGATCAGGAGTTTTTAACTTGACTGTACATTAGAAACACCTGGATAGGGATGAGGGCGTGGAGTAGTTTTGAAAAAATATGATCTTAGAGCTCTCATAGACTAATTATATCAGAGTCTCTGGAGTGGGGCCTGGGAGTCAATATTTTTGAAACGCCCCCTCTCTTGTGTGTTTATTTTATTTTTAAAGATTTTATTTATTTATTTGACAGAAATCACAAGTAGGCAGAGAGGCAGGCAGAAAGAGAGGGGGAAGCAGGCTTCCTGCTGAGCAGAGAGCCCGATGCAATGCGGGGCTTGATCCCAGGACCCTGAGATGATGACCTGAGCTGAAGGCAGAGGCTTAACCCACTGAGCCACCCAGGCACCCCTGTTGTATGTTTAATAGAGCTGGAGTTTACAACTACTGATATACAATAAATCACTGTGTATTGCACTAAGTTTTCTGATTATTGTTCAGCTGCATTCTCAAGAGCTAATTAATTTAGTAATCCAGGGGTTTAATGGACCACCAATTGTTAATACAAAAACAATATTTCCTTATTCTAATAGTATGATTTGGGCTCGTAGGATTTTTTTTTCATCAACAATTTCAAGTCAGCCATTATAGTTCGTTTTATGACTATGTCATCTTTGAATCTTTGATAGGCATAGAGCAGCTTCCTAAGTACTTGATATTTCTTAATGTGAAAGGAAGATGAGCATCTGGCTGTCTGAAAAAAAGTTGTGGGTTGGGATTTGAGTTTTGAAGCTCCCTTTTGAATTCTAATAAGTTGGCTTATTTTTGAAATCTCTGTTTTAAGGCTAAAACAATGATATAATTTTATATTTTGCTCCCCAATTCTTCAACAGTACTTAAAGGTCAGCAGCTATTTCCACAGTGAAAATGGGACCCAGAGGTTTTCATTAACTCATCCCCAGAAAATTCAGTAATAAAACTTGAATTTATATCCACCGATACTGAAAAATCTCTTATCACCGAAGGACTCTGAAAGTCATGGTGAAAGATATCCGCTTCTAGGTCAGGACACAAAGAAGACTCAACTCGTTGGATGGCTGATTAGAGGAATTATCTCAAATTCCAGTCATAACATTGAAACAGACTTGGTTGTAATTCATTTATTTACTTAGCCATCTGGTCTCAGGCGCTAGAGGAAAGAAGGTCATTATATAATACGCAGATGAACCTGCAGTTCCTTGCTCCAAGATATTTGAAAGGCTTATTCAGGGCCCACTCTGCTGACCAAAAAGGCCCAGTCTGGTTAGACTGCGGAACTGTATGACCCAATCACAGAACCATCCACTCTCTTTAGCGAACAGGGAGCAGGGAAAAGTTTTCCCTAACCTTCCTCCAGGTGCGAACCACCTGCCAAAACACATGGAGAATCCTTTCAGTGGGAGCATGGCCCAGCGTCCATTATGTCTTCCCTACAAAACTCAAGGCCAGCACTCAGTCTGAGGAAGGAGAGGAAAAGACAGATGGGCCCAGTGTTTCAGATGATCTTTCTGCTTGCTTGTCATCCTTGACCTCTTATTCGTAACCCTATTGTGGATGATATAATTAAAAGTCAATGGAAACATTTCCTTCTTAGGGAAGGAGGTGGAGCCCTCCATCTGTGACTCCTTTTATGTTGACGCATATTTTTTTTGGCTCTGTGTTGCCAAAAAATTTGCCTGTGTTGAGACTTGGTTCCTAGATTTCCAAGTCCTGCAAAAGCCAAGACTCCTCATAGTTCAGGATGCAGCTGGGAAGGAGCATTCATGTAACTCAGAGTTACTTTCAGTTTCCTTCTCCACTTAAATATGAAGTAGACTGTAATTAGCAAGCTGATCCAAAGCAAGGTGGTGAAAAACCACTTAGAGAACCGTGAGGGTCCTTTTGTTAAATATGAAAAGCCTTCACTGCAAGTCAATGGACAGGGAAGAAAAGGCTGAGGAGTGGGCCTCCACAAGGAATGTTGCATTTCAGTAACCACTGCTGACTTTGTTGGACTGTTAATAAGGAATGTGTTTATTGTAGACACTGTACTGGATCCATATGCATAGCCTACCTGTGGTAGGTAAGATAATGTGATTATCCCTTCTATAGTCAGGGAAACTGAACCTGATCTTTTAATGAATAAATACAAGAATCTCGTGCTGTATTCCTAATCAAAAGACTCCTAAATATATGGATTCATAGAATGGTTTTTGTTTTATGCATCAGCTTTGTTTTATATTTCCTTTTTAAACAGCATACATTTTCCTTTTTTTTTTAGATGTGTGCATTTTTTGTATGGTTTTAGAGATGATAAAGGTCAACATATTTTTAAAATGTCTGTTTAATCTGATTTCTTAGGGTTTCTGAAAAGCTTTCTTTTTAAACATGAATTTATAAATTTGCATACTTTCTCCTTCATGATTGTCTCCTTTATAGCAAGGGCTGTCAAAAATACCTTTTTCATACTAGTAGTACTTTGGCACAATGGCTTACATATTATAAGCTCATGATTAATATTTACTGGTTGGTTGATTTTTAAGCTTCATATGGGGCACAATCTATAATAATGAGTTTTCATGCTGCCAGACCCTACCAACTTTTTGAAAAAAGTAATTTTGCTTCTGCCTCTATTTCGGTGCCTCTCATTCAGTCTGTGTCCACTGAAATGTAGCTCCCGTCCCCACTAACCAACTGAAACAGCCTTTGATAAGGTCTTTGATGAGCCTTTGATGAGGCTTTGATGAGTGGTTACCTTTCAGCTGGTATTTTCCTAGACCTCTCTGTGTATTCTGAAATTATCCTCTCCTTTGGCTTTCATACCATTTCCTACTTCTCTGCTTCTTCTCAGTATTCCTTATAGATTTCTCTTCCTCTGCAGATCCCTTAAATATCAAGGTAGATTCTTCTGCGCCTTCTCTTCTTGTTCTACCCTCCTAAGGGATCCCATCCCACTTGTAGGACTTTAGTATTACGTGTTGGGAAATCTGATATTGACCTGTCCAGACAAGCAAGGTTTACCTGAGATTTAGACCATTATTTCCAGATATCTGCCAAACATTTCTACCTGGATATCCCAAAGGCATCACAAGCTCAGTGTATAAAAACTGAATTCTCATCACATTCTTATATACATCCAATCACATGACTCCTCCTGCTTATCCCTTTTATATCTTATCTTAGTGAATTTCATCTATTTCCCACCACTCTATCAGTTGTACAAGATAAAAAGTTTGGAAATATCAGCAGAGGTGGCCAAATTCTTGATTTTCTTTGCCTGGTGACCTTCATTCCTCAGTGTTCAACTCAAGCACTTTCTCCTTTCTGAGGCCTTTGTCATACCCAATAAAGATATTCTCACCTCTAGATGCCTATGGTGCATTTACTTACTTTTACTATAGTACAAAACTACTATAGTAATTGTAATTATCTGTGTGCATCTGTTTCCTCCACTGGACTATGAGCTCCTATGAGTTCACAATGACACTAACAAATAACAATAACCAGTTAGTCATCATTGTAGGACACTAGTAGCCGAATTCACTATTTTGAAAACTGGTAATAAAAAGAGTTAAGAATTGATCCTGCTTTTGCTTTATGAACTGTACTTCTGGGGAGCTGTATAGTAAATAAGGGAAATTTTCTTTGTATTCTGGCTAAAAAATGAAGGACTAATAGAATTATAATATCCTCATTATGCAATCTACACATTGAGCACCGACGTCTGCTAACATGGTAAAACAAGAGATACACAGACATCAGTGCCTCCTGATGGAAACATACCCCATTTATTAGATGCTCTTACCATAGCCAACCAAATCTGAATCTTTTCAAACCTGTTGGATTCAACCACTGATTTAAAAAGAGAAAATTGAAGAACATGTTAAACAATACGATAGGTTGCAGGAAGCAAAATCCAACCTCCGTCCACTGGAAAAATGAACTGGTTTCTTTCTTCACCAGATAAGTTACAGATTTGAAAAAAGATGGAGGGAAAGCCTAGACATTTTTAAAAAGACTTAAGTAACGTGCAGTGAATCACAATGAGTGGACTTTATTTGGATCTTGATGCAAACAAACTGTTAAAAATTACTGTATTTTGGGGCGCCTGTGTGGCTCAGTTGTTAAGTGTCTGCCTTTGGCTCAGGTCATGATCCCAGGGTCCTGGGATCGGGTTCCGCATCAGGTTCCCTGCTCAATGGGGAGTCTGCTTCTCCCTCTCCCACTCCCCCTGCTTGTGTTGGCTCTCTCTCTGTCAAATAAATAAATAAAATCTTTTTAAAAAAATTACTATATTTTGAGACAGTTGGAATTTTGAACACTGTGTATTTGATGGTATTAAATTATTATTATCAAATATTTTAGGTATGATAACAGTATTGTGGTTATTTTTTTAAGACACAACTTTTATTTTATTTATTTATTTATTTATTTATTTTTAAGATTTTATTTATTTATTTGACAGAGAGAGACACAGAGAGGGAACACAAGCAGGGAGAGTGGGAGTGGGAGAAGCAGGCCCCCCACTGAGCAGGGAGCCCGATGTGGGGCTCGATCCCAAGACCCTGGGATCATGACCTGAGCCGAAGGCAGACACTTAACGACTGAGCCATCCAGGCGCCCAAGACACAACTTTTAGAGATACATACTGAAATATTAATGGATGAAATGATATGTCTTGGGTTGGCTTCAAAATTATATGGGCAGGGGCACCTGGGTGGTTCAGTGTGTTAAAGCCTCTGCCTTCTGCTCAGGTCATGATCTCAGGGTCCTGCATCAGGCTGTCTGCTCAGCAGGGAGCCTTCTTCCTTCTCTCTCTCTGCCTGCCTCTCTGCCTACTTGTGATCTCCCTCTCTGTGTCACATAAGTAAAATTTTTAAAAAATTACATGGGCGGAAGGAATTCAATGGGATTTAGGTGAAATAAGATAGACTATGAGTTTAAGATTCTCAAAACTAAGTGATGGGTCAAAAGATTCATTTAAATGTTCCATTATACAAAGGTTGTGTTGTTTTATTTTGTTTTTAAAGAGTCTAAGCCTCTGACTCTTAGTGCAGAGCTCTTTGCACCACTCTATTAAACTGATCATGGAAAAAAACAAGCAAAATTCCAGGATTTTCTACATTTTTTTTGGAAAGGAGTTCCCAAAACAAGGAACAAAAGCAGTGGTTAAAAATGTCCACCCTTGGAGTTCATGAACTCTGTTTTCTCATCTGACTTTGCCAAGAACTTCCTATGTGGTCTTTGGCAAAATTAGATTTTTCTGTCTTGATTTGGTTACTCTCCAAAAGTGGTCAGAGATCAAGGTCTACACTATGACTTATGGGCAGCAGTTCCAGCTGAGGAGGGCTCCACCATTTGTATAAAGATTGTACATAAATTTAGTCTATTTTAATTAGCTTTTAAATAACTATTAATATAATGGATTACACCACAAATATAAAATTAAAAAAACTTCACAGAGGAAAAAAAAGATGGATTATATGAAAAGCTGCTATTGATGAAGGATTTATAAGTAACACTATTATTGACTCAAAATAGTATGACCACTTTTTATTTTAATATTAGATCTCTCGGTCGGGGGCCTCAATAACTTCTTTTTTCTTTTCGTAGTTTCCCTTACCGTTAGTTATTTGAAATATGGTAATAATGCTTTCCACACTGATTTCAATCTATGGTTTACATTAATTTCTTTCATAAAGGGCTGCTCTTGCTTAAAGTTTGAGATGTTTTCAATGCCAATATCCATAGACAGCTTTGCAAACAAATGAAACACAATGATCATTTGATGCTGATGCATGTATATTTTGTCTGTCTAGTCCCAGAAATAAGTGACATGGTAAAGTAGATGGAATCAACTTTCTCTTTTACCCACCTGGCATCATTTGTTTCCAATTTCAGGCATCTAGTTGAAGATACTTTGTCAGCCAAAGAGGTTGGGCGTCATCCCAGAATTCTCAGTTGCTTATGTAACAACTAGACAATACCCTTCTGTACAGCCATTTTTTTTTATCCATACAAATCCTCTCCCATGCACTTGGACAGACATGCTTTCTGAACCACAAACATATGCCTACTCTAATTTTCTTTGTCATATTTGTGTTATTTTGCCCAAGATATAGTTATTCATCTGTTTCATATTCAGATAGCCTTCTTTAGAGTAAGCTTTAAAATGTCATGGCTATTGGAAAAAAAATTTTAAACAAAGAGAAAGGTACATGCAGGGTAATTATAAAGCAAGCTATTACATATTCTATAGGAGGAAGAGAAACAGGGAGGGAGACAGTCGAATGCCAGATGGACATACCAGAAAGTTTTGAAACTTCCACAACTCACAAAAATTAGTGGGGAATCACAGGTTGAAACTCCTTGCTCTAGAATATTGAGAAGAGGTGCTAATATTAAAACAAAATGCAGGCTATAAATTTTGGGTCGAAAAGTAAGAATATAAAAACAAAAAGTGCAATGAGGATTTGTATGTACGTGGAGGAGATACCTCAGAAATGCTCAAAACTAGCTGTCATTAGTCAACAGATTTTCTACTGGGTCTGCCACAAGTGTGCAGAAAGATACAGTATTAGAATGGATGTTGGATTATAAATGATGCATTAGAAGTTCATCAATAAGTTTTGGAATTTACAGCCCAAACATTCTTTACATTGTTCTCTTCAAAAATGGGCTCACAAGGCATATTATAAGAATGAAGACTTAGCTACACTCGAAAGTCCAGAATGGAATTGCTAAATTCAAACATTCTGAACTTTGAATAGTTTTTTTTTTTTTAACAATTCACACACTACCAGAGAGTCCTTCATTTCTAAAAGTTTTAGTGAGAATCAGCTATCCCAATAATGACATTCAAATATTTTTTGCAGTTTTTAATAATCTATTTGGAAAAAACTAATGAAGTACTGTATGGTGGCTAACATAACAAAAATAACAATAATATATTTTGGGAGCTACACTGTAAAATGTGCTTGAACAACTGTAGGAAGTTGTATGATTTTTAACTAAAACAGAGGCAGATTATGGATTACGAATTACGGACTACTATCAGTAGGCATTATGTGACAGAGATTGGCTAGATGCTCCCTATCCTTTTCCTCCTCCTGGATAAACAAGAAGACTCATGTTCTGTCCCACCTGCAGTTAGGCTGGTGTTATTTGACTAGGTCTGGCCAATGGGATGTGGAGGCAAATAATGTAAACCACTTCCAGACTCGTTTATAAGACAACTGTATGTTTTATAGTCCTGAAATATCTTCCTTGCTCTCTCTCCTTACTTGATGGCTGAGTGATGATCAAGCAGAGGAGTCCATGGAGGCCCTAAGGGATAGCAGAGCCATGAGGCAGAAGTGACCCAGATCTCTCAGGCACTGTCTGGAAGACAGCCTCTAAGGAAAGCTGCTCAATCTGTATTAGGCAGGGAAGTGAGAAAGAAAAATCTTTTAATTAGATGGTGGGAATTTTTTCACAATGTATCAAATTTCACAATGTATCAAATCACCATGATGTACACTTTAAATATCTCACAATTTTGTCAATTATACCTCAGTAAAACTGAAACAGAACAAAACAAGGGAAGGAAGGATGGAAGGGGCAAAGGAAGGAAGGAAGGGAAAAGAAAAATAGAAGGAAAGAAAGAAGGAAAGAAAGAAGGAAAGAAAGAAAGAAAGAAAGAAAGAAAGAAAGAAAGAAAGAAAGAAAGAAAGAAAGAAAGAAAGAAAGAAGAAGGAAGGAAGGAAGGAAGGAAGGAAGGAAGGAAGGAAAGAAAGAAAGAAAGAAA
>CM052894.1:54230093-54258481 GCA_028534135.1 Potos flavus | reverse complement strand
TTGTTTGCAGGTATTTGGTATACCATTCTTCCATTTTATTTGGCAAGAGCCACTGTGCTCAGTACCTTGTCTCTTCTTACATGATGGTCTGAACTTCTCCACTCCAAGACCTCTGATGTTGACCCTGGGCCCCACATCATGCAGGCCATGATGTTATACTTCCAAAGAGAGCTCACTTCCTGATCATAGGTTTGAAGAGTTTCAGAGGGCTTGTCCATTCTTCAGGTAACAGATACTTCCATTTGAGCAAAATAATTTCCTCAGGGATAGTAAACAATTTTTTAAGATAAGACACTTTACATTTTGGAGATGCCCTCCTCCATATACATACACATCATAATCCTTTTTTTCATATTCTTATTTGTCAACCCAAGATTCCTAGTTGCATTCTGTTTGAGAGGAAATATTGAAATTTCCTCTCAAACTTCACAGCAGGGAATTTTAACCCACGGTTCACCATTCATCATAGTTTGTGGAAGCTTTAAAACTCTCTGGTATGTCCATTTTGCTTTTGCTACTCCCTCCTGTTAAGTGTAAATAGCTCTATTTTACAATTACTTGGTATGCATTTTTCTCTTTATTTTAAAAAAGTTTCTGTGTTGGAAAAAACCCAGTCCTCATCCTGAGCTTCTCCTTTACTCTCATTCTACTACCACACTTAACCACATTTCTGGCAACAGATGTGTAGGGTTTTTTTTCCCACACCAAGCAATTCCGTAACACCCTCTGGGTGTCCTACACTTGAACTCAATTTTGACACTGTTGACCTGGAGATAGCATCAGATCCCTCAAGTGAAGGGCTCAGTCCCACTAGTCTTCCAGTTGCAAGTCCATGTTGTCACCCGTGCTTCTGACCAATTGGCTATGGATTGGAGGTTCCCATGACCCACTCCTCACATTCAATTAATATGCTAGAGCAGCTCACAAAACCCACGAGAACAGTTTACTTACTGTTTACCAGCTTATTATTAAAGGACATGATATGGGATACAGATGGCTGTCTCAACTGAAGAGATGGTTTAGGACAAGGTCCGGGGGTTGGGGGGTGTGTGCAGATTCTCCATGCCCTCATGGGCCATGCCCCTCTCCCAGCTCATCTACATATTCACCAACTGGAAGCTCTCCAAAACCCACACATTTAGAATTTTTGTGAAGTCTTCATCCTATTGGGATGATAGATCATTAAGTCCATTTTCAGCCCCTCTCCCCTCTCTGGAGAATGGGGTGTGAAGAGGAAAATTCTAAGCTTCTAATCATGACTTGGTCTTTCTGGTGACCAGTTGGCTCCATCCGGAACCCCACCAAAAGTCACCTCATTAGAACAAAGGACACTGCTATCACCCAGGAAATTCCAAGAGATTTAGGAATCTGTGCCAAAAGCTGGGGACAGAGATCAATGTATATTTTTTCTATTAGCTCACAGTTTCTAATAACCATGGCAACAGTTTGCACCCCTCCCTCCAGTATCAGCAAAGAGAGCACAGGATTCACGGGGTGTCTGTCCCCTCCCTGGCCAGGACAGCCTCTTTAAAGAGCAGTACTTACAACATGTGCCTGGAAAATCCCAAGGCCCTCATCTTCTCCACCTGACCATTTCCAAAACCTCAACAGAAACTCCAGGCTCTTCTCCATCCCCACCATTGTCAATCCATTGGCAAACCCACCTACAAATTCTGTTATCCTTGAAGTTACTCTGTGTTCAACCAGTCTTTCCCAATCCAAATTCAGCAGAATCTCAAAAATCAACCTACTTTCCATGCTTTCAAATTTTCCTCACCCAGAGAAGTCCCCCATTTACCTAAATGAACAGTCTTGACCTTACCAAATGCCTCTGGTACTAGAGCAGACTTGACTTGATGACTCGGATAAGGAGAGGTATTTTCCCAGAGCCCAAACCCAACCCAGATCTCAGACCTGCTCTGGATCTTGGCAGAAATCTAAAACAGATTCTCAAAGTTTAGAATGCATTAGAATTACCTAGGAGATACTTGTTCAAAAGCAGATTCCTGGACCTACAATCTGCAGACACTTTAAATCTGTAAGATTTTGGGTGGGTCCTAGGAACCTGTATGTCCGTGAAGCCCCTAAGACATTATCTGTTCCTGATGACGCAGAGACCCGTTTTCAGAATGCAGATGGAGTAATGTCAGATATCAAGTGACATGTTAAGATGCCCTGAGAAAAATGTTCCCCTGTGTCAAAATAAAGTCAATGAAAAGAGCTTTATGACAGGTTGGCTTTTGCCATTTTAGACATTCTCAGGATTTTGATGCTTCGTTCCTTCTTGGCTTACAGCTCTCTGAATCTCCTCTGAGCCGTGACTCAGCCTTTTGTTATGTGTCCTTAGCTTTGCCTCTCAGCGTTTGCTTCTGTCCTTACATTGCATTAGGACATCAGCCAAAGTTCCAGGTCATTGAGTGTGTGGTGGAAATTACTCTAATACCCAGTTCTCTTCCTCTTCCAGGCACAACTGACGCAGAACTTCTCCACCCCCTTGTGTTAGGAGGAGCTATGGCATTAATTCTGGCTAATGAAATATGAGCAGAAGTGACAAATGTGGGATTCTCGAGTCTCTCCCTTTCCTTCCATCACCTCTTTTGGGTCTTGTGTTCTAAAAGGCGCAACTATAAGCTGGTAGAAACTTAATCTGCCGGAGTCCTTTAATGACTTTGTGTAAGAGTTTTTGCTGATTCATAGGGAGCAAGTAGTATGAGCAGCAAAATAACCCTATGTTGGGTTAATCCACCAAGATCTGGGGGGGGGGGGTAGATTGTTATCACAGAAACTCAATCTATTCTGACTAACCTGAAGCGGTATTGTGCTTTAATGAAGTTTACCCAAGGCCACCTCTATTCTTGCTTATTTAGTTGATGGCTGCTGACTGTTTCAGAGCATTCAGTCCATTGGCAATGTAATACCTTGTCTTTATTTAGTGATAATGTTTAGATGAACACCTAATAAATGTGTTTAAGTAAATAAATATTTAGTTTGAAGCGGAAATGTTCAGGGGAATCTCCTCCTTACCGATTACCCTGTGAGCTCTTTGAATCTGACTAGCACAGAGCTGATGGATTATTGGGCATTTCTCTTTTAGTATAACTCAAACATCCAGATTTGATATCCAACAGCCATTCATTTGCTCTGACCTTAGTTTGGACACAATTGTCTGTCTAAATATCTTCTGGGGGGCGCCTGGGTGGCTCAGTCGTTAAGCATATGCCTTCCGCTGAGGTCATGATCCCAGGATCCTGGGATCAAGCCCCACATTGGGCTCCCAGCTCAGTGGGAAGCCTGCTTCTCCCTCTCCTACTCCCCCTGCTTGTGTTCCCTCTCTCGCTGTGTCTCTCTCTGTCAAATAAATGAAATCTTTTTAAAAAATAAATAAATAAATAAATATCTTCTGGGAGTGTTTGCTACTCTGTAGACACAAAGCCTTAATGTATCTTAGAAGTTAAAAAAAAATATTACAAACTGTCTTGATAAAATATGTTAAAATGACCAAGTCACACTTTTTTTTTCCATTTAACTCCTCTGGAGGTAACATGAAAGTTCAGGGCAGTCATAACACTTAGGAGGCTTTTGAGTGTGACTCTTACGGATTTATATTCATGTGACCCCCTTGAAAACTTTCATTGTCCATACAAGGCAAGTTAGGTTGACTAGATTGTCCTTGTTTTACCTTTGCAAAGGCATAGTTTAAATGGTGCAGCTGGAAGAATGGTCTCCAAACAGGTTTTGCTGGAGTGATTGTGTCTGATTTCTGATCCAGAGCAAGATACAAACTGACAATTTTCTTTTGTTTTGTGTACAGACCCCTCCCCTGCCCTTTTCCCCCAATTACAAATGGTTAGTTCTGCTTTTGAAAGTTTTTTGTTTTGTTTTGTTTTGTTTGCCTAGTTGTCTGCACTCCTAAGTTCCTTGGACTTTCTGGGCTCTGAGCCAGTTTAGTTTAACATTGTTTACTGTTTCAGAGCCATCTTGGGAGATTGGTATTTTAATGAAGAACGTGTTGATTTTAGATACTAGCAAATGTCTTTTGACCCAAAATGTCTCTCCAATCTAAGCCGTTTCAGCAGACTTCTCACGGAGTCCTAATCTCCCTTAAAGATGATGGCAATCTATTTTGAACATATTTACAATGTAGAATGTAGTTTTTCTGGTAGCACTCAATTAACACACTTAGTACATCTTCGCTAAACTCTTCTCTTCACCATAGTTGGCTAGTTTTTCCCCTTTTCCTGCATTTTAGTTTAATTTATATCTCCAAGAAAATCTTAGCTCAATATGGCATATCTGAAATAAAGAGGTAATTAACTTTTAATATCATAGTTATCACTACTAGTGATAATAATTTGTAATATTTTAAATCTTGTTTATTGAAACAATTTGGTAGTGATTATAATTATTTATTAATCTCCTGATTTGTGTTCTCTCAAGGTTGCCCTTCGTAAATATCTCTTCCATCTTAATATCTTAAAATAGATCATTCTAACTCCTATATTATATAGGAGTTTACCATTTTGAAAATCGGGAATTGCATGAATAATAAGGTAATCGACTAAAAAAGGGGGGAAAACCTCATATTGTCTTGGTTTGTGTTCTCCAGCCCAGAAGAGGACCCTGAGATAAAGACTGAAGTTCATGTAGTTTATTTGGGAGATGATCCTAGAAAACACTGATTAGGAAGTGGGAAGGGACACAAGAAAGGCAAGGAAGCCAAGAAAGAGTGAGTCATCAAGCCATTTCCTCTGGGCCACTGGGACTTAGCCCCGGGTCTCCCTCCCTACTGTTGGAGAGAGTGTGAAACATTCCCTGAAGTTATCCCACGTCAGCGGTGCAATTGGGGTATTTATCTCTCAACTTGGTGGAGGCTGCTCCTGAAGGTATTAATTCTCTGGCCCTTCCCAGGTGCCCCGTACAGCTTGCTCCTGCTAGACAACCAATGAAACACCCTTAGCATTGGAGGAAGCAAGAGAAGCCATTGAGGTGGATACAGAAGGATATGAGAGAGCCTGGCATTGTCTGCTACTCATATGAAAAGATATCTCATTAACAATCAAATACATGCAAATTAAAACAATTAAATATTATTTTTGACATATTTTGACATCCTTTTGACATGTTAGAGTAGAAATGATTTTTTTTCCAGAAGGGAGAATGTTGGAAATACATACTACTGGTGAGGCTAAAAGTACAATCTTTCTAGAAGGGCCATTTGGGATATAAATCAAAAGCCCTAAAAATAAGCTTCTCTTTGATCCAGGAACTCTGCTTCTAAGAATGTATTCTGAGAGGATAATTAAATCAGTATGCGGTATTCATTGAACCATTGGTTATAAAAGCGAAGTAACTAGAAAAATCCAAATGTCCAATAATAATGGAATATAATGGAGCCATTTGAACTGATAAAAGAGAAATGATTACCTGGAAGTAGTTTCACAATATACTGAAAATGTTCAAATCAGATGCTCCTATTTTGTTAGAATATGTATGAATGTGTTGTATGCATATAAAAAATTCTGGAAAGATGAAAACCAGAATGCAGCTATTGCTGATTGGTAGGAATACAGATTCAAAAAAATTTTTGGAATATATTTTTATATTTTCCACTTACTTATTTTTTTTAAAAGATTTTATTTACTTATTTGACACAGAGAGAGAGAGCGAGAGAGCAAGTACAAGCAGGGGAGGGGGGTTGGCAGAGGGAGAGGGAGAAGTAGGATCCACACCAAGCAGGGAGCCCTACCTGGGGCTCCATCTCAGGACCCTGACATCATGCCCTGAGCTGAGGGCAGACGCTTAACCCTCTGAGCCACTCAGGCACTCCTCCCAGCTATTTCTAATGGTATTATTATACCTTATAACAAAGTTAAAGTTACTTTAAAAAAGTGAACACATAGTTTATGAGACTATTATATAAAGGCCACTTAGCATTCAAAAATGATACATTAAAAATGCAATTGTATAAAATCAATGTAGAATGGTAATTTACTGTGAAAGCTACTTCTGTGGGCTAAAAAGCAAAAGATACGCACCAATCTAATCTTCGAGAAATTTTTTATAAATTAAAAACATTTGATTTTTTTCTCTAGAAAAATATCACATAGCACTACCTCTTCTCTTTATACAAAAATATGGGTCATAGTAATTTTGATTTGAGTAGAGTTATAGCTCGTGTAATTTTGCAACTTGGAGGAAAAACTTATAGCAAAAACCAAAATTACGAATAGATCATGTTTAAAAGTTTATGTATATCCTGCGGCTAGAAATGTGGACTAGCAAGTGAGAGTATGTTTTCTCATGAGATCAAAAAACTGTAGAAATGATAATGACCAAAATGTTATGACTCTTTATGGCCAAAAATCATCATCACCTACATTATCTGATTTATTTTTCTCATCCAAAGCTCTTTGAGGTTAGTACTATATTACTAACCCATATCACAGAATGAAATCCCTGAAGCCTAAGAAGATTTAACTGATTTTTTTCACCCTCAGTGAAAAAAGCATCCATCTTAGGAATCAGAAATTTTCTGGTTCTTAAGTTGATTCTTTCTTTCCAATGCTGCACATCGGATTCAGTCACAGGGTCTGGCTCCTATCCCAGACTCCATTAGCTGGGTTATGTATGCGCTCACGTTCCCGCGTTGGTAAAATAAGGATAGTGATATGTACAGATTAGGGCAGTTGCTCCCAAACTGTGGGGTGCATCAGAATCACGTGGAGGACTTGCTTTTTGTTTGAATTGAGATATCATTCACATAGAACATTGTGCACGCTTGTAGATTTGATAATTCAAGTGCTTGTTGAAGCACAGATTGTTGGGTCCCAGCGCCAAAGTTTATGAATCAGTAAGTCTGGGGTGGGGTCTGAGAATGTGCATTTCTAGACAGTTCTCAGGTGCTGCCGCAGCTGCTGGTCCAGAGGCCCCTCCTTGAGAACCACTAGCTTAGAATCTTTTAACTATTTCTCCTACTGAGAGTTGGTTTTATCTGTCCATGGCATTATAATCTCAGTGTAGATTATAAAATGTGTGTGTGTGTGCATGCATGCATGTGCACGTACGCACACACACACATATACACACACACGTATATGATATAGGTTTTGAACATTTTGGTGAGGTTTGGTAGGGTCCGGGGCTGACGGCCAAGAAAGAATTCTTGAGACGTCCTTGGTGCAAAATGGTGGTTTTTTTAAAAGCACGGGGACAGGGCCTGTGGACAGAAAAAGCTGCTGCTCTGGGATTGTGAGGAACGACTGATTATATACTTTGGGGTTGATAGAAGTAAAGATAAGGGAAGTTCCAAAAGGATTTTCATATGTTAAAGAAGACTCAAGATCCTAGAGGAATGTTATAATCAGCCTCTCTTGAGTATTTGTCAATGGGCTGTAGGTTACAAATGGATTTAATTTTATCTACATTTCCTTCTGCCTTTGTTTCCCACATCATATATGCATACATACATAATATATATTTGAGCTCTTTTGAGCTATACAGGTATAGGTTTGTTTTTTATGTTTTTAACTGACTCAGATTTTCCCCAAATTATTTACGTCTTTGCTATGTTGTGTTCTTCTGTTGGAATTATGAATAATATCTCTACTATGAAAATTATCTGAGGGCTGTCTGGGTGGCTCAGAGGGTTAAGAGCCTGCCTTTGGCTTGGGTCATGATCCTGGGGTCCTGGAATCGAGTCCTACAGGGGCTCCTTGCTCAGTAGGGAGCCTGCTTCTTCCTCTACCCCTCCCTGCTGCTCATGAGCACTCTCTCAAAAATAAATACATAAATAAAATCTTAAAAAAGAAAATTATGTGAGATAATTATTTGGGGTAAGAGTAGTGTAGCATTGTCAAATAAACATCAGCTAAAGACCAACTTCATTGTCTTCAGAAATTAAGAAAAGAATGTCTGAAGTGCCCCCTCCAAATTGCACCTTTCGTCCTCTCAGGAATGCTACTTACCAGATTTTCTATATCATACGGAGTGAGAGGTGAAGTATTATTGCTATGGAAACAGAAAACAAATAAAGGAGAAGTAACCGAAGTATGTGCTGCTTATTTGTTCCCCTCCTTTCCTTCAATGGCTCTTGGAACTTCAAGTGATTGCACAATTGTGCCATGCATCTGGGTCACAGACCACAGGCTCTCTGAGAGAGAGGGAGCCTAGCGAGGGCCGTATAAGAGAACTAAGATTTATGACGCACCTTCCCTGGGCCTGGTACTGTGCTGAGTGGCACGGGACAGAACAGTGACTAAGATCCAGCCTTCAAGGAACTGAAAGTTCAGACAAGGGACCAGAAAATTATACTCCTTCTGTGGTAAGCGGAATGAGACCTTGTGCGTATGAATTCCACAGTTCGCAGTAGAACTTCCTTTTACTTGTCCTAAGAGCACCGGCTCAAGTTTCAAGAGAGCTCTTTACCCCGGCAAGTTAAGGACAGAGTTGTTTGTTTGTTTGTTTGTTTAAATCCATACAATTCATTAACTTTTGTATCTTTTTAGCATTTACCTTTTTCAGACCAAGAGTCGGAATCTTCTTATATTTTTAAGAATGAAAATTAAGCAATAGCTGCTGTTTATAATCCTCAAGTGTGCTACATGGGTTTTCACCAACTAGACAGAAATCTGAAGATGGATGTTGTTTGCTTTCAGAGGCCGTTATCACAGTGATAGAAGACGAAACTGGCTGTTGAGGTTCAGAGGTTAGCCCTTGGCTAAATACCTGCAGGCCCAAATTTCAGATTTAGATCAAGGACCTCAACCTCTGGTGCTTCGCCTCTTAGTCTGAAAGAGAATCAAGAGAGAGCATCCTGACCCTTAAGGAGATCTGTATACTTTCCTGACAATGGGATGGATCCACTTACTCGCTGATATGCCTTCTTTATTTCTAATCATGGAGACCGTTTAGCTATTTGAGCTTTCTGTTATTTCATTTTTACCATGACATGTGTTCTTTGTTTAGCTTCATTTTCTCTCACGGGGTTTTGGTTTGAAATAGCTCAGGAAGGGGATTTCATGTCTTGTAGCTATCTAATTTAGAATCGCCTTTCATTTCTCACAGTAATTTTAGCATAATATGTTAATCAAAGTTGTCTTATTTGTTTCCTCTTCTTATTTCTCTGTTTTCACATGACTTTGTTCTTTTTTGTCTATCTCTTGCACAAAGAGCCAAATAAAAAATCCCACAAAAAACATGTAATTTGGACCAATTAAAATAACAAAAATGTTAGGACAATATGGTATTTATTTCTAAGCTTTCTGTACTAAAAATAATAATGCCTCAGATTTATGTTGCAACTCAAGGCACTGTTGCAGTCATTTATCTTCCTATTAATCCCAGGAGGGAGAAATGTTTCTTACAATCCTAATTTCATACATGGAGGATAAGTGATTTGTCTGGAGTTTCAGAGTTAGTGAGAACAGAGGTAAGACAAAGGGTCCTGAGTTTCTTGATTCTCATTCTAGTATTCTTTGTAGTAGATTTTGTTGTCATTAGCGTAAGAATATGTTTTATGGGGCGCCTGGGTGGCTCAGTGGGTTGGACCTCTGCTTTTGGTTCAGGTCATGATCTCAGAGTCCTGGGGCTCTCTGCTCAGCAGGGAGCCTGCTTCTCTCTGCCTGCCTCTCTGCCTACTTGTGATCTCTCTCTGTCAAACAAACAAACAAATAAATAAATAAATAAAATCTAAAAAAAATATGCTTCTATGACATAATAATAGACTTTAAAAAGAAACATTGGTTATGGATTATGTTTTGTTTTATGCAGAAGCTTTATATAGGTTTTCTTTAACAGTTTCAAAAGGACCTTGGCTTTAAGTTAGTTTAGAAAATTGCAGATGGCAGGGCACCTGGGTGGCTCAGTCGTTAAGTGTCTGCCTTCGACTCAGGTCATGATCCCAGTGTCCTGGGATCAAGCCCCCGCATCAGGCTCCTTGCTCAGCGGGAAGCCTGCTTCTCCCTCTCCCACTCCCCCTGCTTGTGTTCCCTCTCTCGCTGTGTTTCTCTTTGTCAAATAAATAAATAAAATCTTTAAAAAAAATTTAAAAAAGAAAGAAAATTGCAGATGGCATGAAATTCTATGCAGTGTTGGGGTTTGGTATGATGACTGGCCCCCCTTGGCAGAGGTACCAAATACCTCTGGGATTTTGTCCTTCACACTTCTTTTTAGATTATTGAAATATTCACGTGGAGTAAACCAAAGCTTATATGTACCTTCCCAGAGTGTTGATGACTATCTTTTAAAATCAAGAGGTTATGTGGAAAGTTTGAACACAGCATGTCCTAGGGCATTCACATTATACTAGAAACATGGAAAAAGGTGGTCCAAAAACTTTCCTACTCATCATTCCGTCCTACTCCAGGGCCTGTGAATTTCAATCTTCACTCCTTTGGGATAAAAGATCTATTGCTACCATTGAAAATAAATGCTATCTGGTAAGGATAATGAATAAAAATAATAGTCAAGATTTTTGTATTAATTTGCCACCTTAAATTTCATCTCCTGCATGGGCTTTGAGGTTGAGGAGTTTGGACAGAGAGGGGGATCTGCAGTCGAGAGGCCAGAAGCACCGTGAACTCACTGAGCATCTGGGAGTGTAGAAGGCCAAGGGAAAGCTAGATGTGGAGTAAACCATCATCATTCCCACATTGGTCCACCCTGCAGTATTCACAGAAGGTCAAATGATTTGTGAAATGGGACACGAGTCCAACAGAAGCTACCAGGAAGAGTTAAAGCAAAATGTCTTTTAATCTACCAGAAGCTAATAGATTATAACATTTAATTTTGAAGCGAATATAGTCTTTTCGTCTGTGTCATCATGGTGTGTAAGGACATTAAATAGTTAATAATGAAATGCGAAACAGTATAATACATAAAAAAACAATGCTTTGACCAGACAGATATTTGTAAACAAACTTTGATAAAATAGAGTCTCATCCTGCCCACTCCCCAGTGCAGCTTCTGCTCCATCTAAAGAATAGATCAATTTGCTTCATTTTAATTCAGATATTTGGGGGATGTCCACTTTGTGCTGGAATACCAGGGCTTCAGACACAGGAAGCCACAGCTGCTGCTCAAACCTAAATGCAAATCCCAGGGTCTCATAAAGCAGATTGTAACTGGGAAGATCACAGGCAACCTCTCCCAGAGAGAGATACAAAGTATAGGGTAGCGTTCCTTTGGTTTTCTTTAATTTGCAAAGAAAATATTATCAGTGTTTGCTACGTTTGCAGTATATATTGAAAAGAAAAAAAGAAAAACCTCTGTTTGACTAATCAGCATGAGAAAAGATGCTCCCCATTATTATTATTATTAGTTATCAGAAAAATGTAAATTTAAATAACAAGATCTCACTTCTCAAATGCTAAAATGGCTAAAATTATAAAGACTGAGGGGTACCTACATGGCTCAGTGGGTTCAGGGTACATTTCTCCATCTCAGCTCAAGTCTTGATCTCAGGGTCATGAGTTGGTTTCCACACTGGTCATGGAGCCTACCTAAAAAAAATAATAAATAATAAAAAAATAGGGATGCCTGGGTGGCTCAGTTGGTTAAGCATCTGCCTTCAGCTCAGGTCATGGTCCCAGGATCCTGGGATCGAGCCCTGCATCAGGATCCTTGCTCGGAGGGAAGCCTGCTTCTCCCTCTGCCTCTGCTGCTCCCCCTGCTTGTGCTCTCTTGCTCTCTCTGTCAAATAAAGAAATAAAATCTTAAAAAAATAATTAAAATAAAAAATAAAAAGGCTGATAATGCCAAGTATTCATAAGGATATGAAGCAATTGGGGCACTCACACATTTATCATGATGACCCAATAAATTCCTCTCCAAGACTTACACATGAGTGTAGCTACCAGCTTTATTCATGACAGCCCAAACTGTAAACCCAAATGGTAATCAACAGGTAAATGGATGAAAAATTTTGGTATATCTTCATTCAGTGGAATACTATTCAGCAATAAAAAGTAATTAGCTATTGATACATGCAAAAAATATGGATGGATCTCAAAAACAAACAAAGTTAGACCCCAAAGAGTACGTACTATATGATTCCATTTCTCTGAAGAGACAAGTGCAGACAAAACTAATCTATAATGGTAAAAAGTAGATCAGTGGTTTCTTGGGACTGGCTATGGAGGGTGTGAGGAAATTGACTGCAAAAGAGCACAAGGGAATTTCCTGAGATGATGGAAATATTGTGTATTTTGACTAGGGTGAGGGTATGTGGTTATGTACATATGTCAAAAATCATCAGCCTATACACAGAAAATGGTACATATTGTATAAAAATTATACTTCAATCAAGTTGACTTAAAATATTTTTATTATGATTTATCACTAAAGTTATTTTTCACAAGATAATTCTTTCATAGAACATCCAGATTTGTCTCAACATGGTGCCCAGCAGTGATATAGGGAATATTTTTACAGTTTAGTGAAAAGTAGGGTGCTGATATTGGGGAAGCTCTTCTAGCAATTGCCATGAGGTGATTCTTTTTCAGTGAAGGATGCTTTACAAATTATGTTCCTAGATTCACTATCAGGATTTGAATCTAGCTCACCAGCTGCGGGCTGAGTAACCTTGGGAAAGTTACTTAATTTCTTGAAGCGTCAATTTTCTTATGTATAAAATAGGAATAACAGTGGTCTCCATGTTGTAATGTGTGCAGAAATCAAATAAGATAGTTTATGTAAAGAGCCTAGGATACAGGAAATGCTTCATAACTATTAGCTATTATTTCTGGTTTCACTCCTCACAGGAACATGGAGATCCAGAGAAAGGAGAACACAGTCTGTGGAGATACAAATCTGTTTTTTCCCTAGTTTTTGTTTTTCTTTCATAATGTACATAAGATTCTCATGAAAGGAATATTGTTCATTCCCAGGAAAAGGATGGAGACTAGGGACGTTGGGCTGAAACGGAGAGACTGAACTCACAGAAAGCCCAAGGCTGAGTTTTGCAGCATTCTGTTTGTCCTCACGCTTCTGAGAAGCAGATGAATTTAATGGCAGGCAGCTGCTCTCCAGCCATCCACCAGGTTCACCACAGCAGGTGATTTGGGACCACATCAGGCACAGGTAAAAATAAAGCCCCACCAAATGTTACCTCATGCCCACATTTAAAATCACAAATCAAGGATCTGTGAATCATCTTGCATTCTGGTTTCAGGTTCTAGCATTATATTTGACCTCAAACTATCCAATACTTAAGGTCCATTAACACAATCAATAGAGAATGGGGTGTATTTGAAGACAGGGTCACGGCCGTTAAGTTAAAAAATGTGTGAGGAGTGCAGTCTTCCTCTGCTTGTCTTATCTGCTTTTTGTTCAGGCATTTACAAATTCTGTTCAGATTCTTGAAGTGGAAGTGAGTTAAGTGTATTTTTCAATTTTTTCTGTGGAAAAAAAGGATAATAAGTGAAAACATTCTGGAAGATTCATTTATTTAGAATATTTTCCCAGTAGTTCAGTGTGTGTGTGTGTGTGTGTGTGTGTGTGTGTGTGTGTGTGTGTATCAGATGTTTTTATGGAGTTACAAGGTCCTGGAAACCTTGCTTTCAAAATTCCTTAGAGACTTACGTTATCCCTAACCCCCCCCAACTTGAAAATATATCGTGGACCACTCCTCACCACCCATGGGTCCTGTCCCCGTGCTTTAATAAAACCACCTTTTTGCACCAAAAAACACAAAAACTAACCAAAAAAACAAACTCTGGGATATGAAAACTATCTGATTATTTTCTTTGTTTTGAAAAAAATCTGAGTCCTCAATTCTCGAAGTCTTAAAATGAATGCATAATTACCTTATAAGCCATTGTGCACATTAGTTTGCAAAGGAGAAAAGCCAGGGAATCAGCTTTGCTTAAGTGGAATGAACTTTCACAATTAAATCCTTTTTGGGGTGTGTGCTTCCTGAATTCCCAAGATGGCTGTGTTCCCAAGGCGATGTGGAAAGGCAGAGGGGGTGTTGCAACACATCACCCATGAGAATGCAAATGTAAGTCTGAATATAAAATTAAAGACATCTGTAGGAATAATGAAAATGTGTGACTTAACATCTAGTGTCTCAAACCAAGTGAAACACCCAGGGCTTGGCAAAATGAATATATATATATACATATATATATATGTATATATATATCATTAGTTAAGTGAGGGGCCTAAGCTAGTCCAGATTAACCACCATGAGAAACTGATTTAGTTTGTCCCATTTTATCCCTTATTTAAGAACAGAGTTTTCACATAAAAATATCCAGTTGGTTGACTGTTTCAAGCAATGTATATAAGTTGAGTTCTTCTTGATTATGGTGTGATGGGTAGAACCTATAAGAAGTTTGAGTCATTTGAATGTTATCAGTAGAAAAAATACTAAACAGCATAACTACATGTATGGGGAAGCAGTTTAGTTTACTGTGAAGAAAACACTAGACTGAGGTCTCTGGATACTTTGAGCTCAAGATTTTATTGATAATTTTAGTTCTGCCTCTAATGTTCATGAACAAATCACAGTAACTCCCTGCATTGTTTGCTCCTCTTGAAAATAAGGGGGACAGGGTTGGACTTGATAGTCTTAAGCTCTGTAATTCTCCTTGTCCAAACATAGATAGAATTTTCAAGATATCTATGTACAGAGAGGTACCTTTCTTTAAACTTCATGACTCTAGTGTAGTATCTCGGCTTTTTCCATTCATTAATTATGTGATACTTAAGATAAATAAAAGATATAGGGAATTAAATGGTAGTCACAATATTATATAAACTGCTGGGTAAAGATGGTGACTTCGATACACACATATCATTTCAGTCCCTCATGAACTCCCACTTAAGCTACACAGAGATGAATTTTTAGTTGAGGGCATAAACTTACAATGACAAGGAGGGTATGACTGTCTCCACAAACTGAAGAGTGGGAACCTAACTACAAATCACGCATAATAGACACTTCCTAGTTGGTCTCTTCTTTTTATGACCAGGCTTAGTTTGTATTTTGTTTCCCAGCCAAGGGGAATCCATAGCAACAGCATTTGAGAAGCTTAAAAATAGATGTATGAGTGGGAAAACCAAATCCTAAACCGATATTGGGAAAAGATGAGAACCAATTAGGTTTATACCACACAGTTCTGAAAAAACCTCAACATTGGTGGCACCAGGCTGTGGGTAGGGTGGGGAGTGAGAGGGATGGGAGGGGGGTTTGAGTAAGGGGAAGCAGGGGATTAGCTAAAGAAGACTGATTGGTAAGAAGCATTCAGATGCCAAGGCCCCCCATTGCCACCCCAGCAGAGAACAAGAGACAAGTAAAGAACCAGGGATAGAGCTTCCAAAATCTGAATTAAAAAAAAAAAAAAAATAGCAGTAGGAGAGGAAATGGAGAAGAGAGAATTATCAATAAGAATGCTTCCCAGGGGCGCCTGGGTGGCTCAGTTGGTTAAGCGACTGCCTTCGGCTCAGGTCATGATCCCGGAGTCCCGGAATCGAGTCCCATATCGGGCTCCTGGCTCTATGGGGAGTCTGCTTCTCCCTCTGACCTTCTCCCCTCTCACACTCTCTCACTCTGTCTCTCTTAAAAAAAAAAAAAAAAGAATGCTTCCCAGAATCAAAAGGCATGGGCTTTCCAAATTGAAAGGGCCCAAAGAGTTCTCAGCACAGTGGATTGAAAGAGATTCATACTAAGGAACAACAACACTGGAAACTAGAAGACCATGGGAAAATGCCTTCAAAATTCTGAAGGAAATGGCTTCTAAACTAGAATTTTATATCCAGCCAAACTATTAATGAAGTGTCAAGACAAGACATTTTCAGACTCAAAACATTTATCTCCCAAAAATAATATCTAAGAAAGTTGTGGTGATATGTTCCACCAAAATAAATGAACAAATGAAGAAAGAGGAAGACATAGGATACAAAAAACAGGATATACAACTCAGGGAAAAGATGAAGGGACTCCCCAAGATGATGGTGAAGGGAGTTCCCCACGTGACAACTGTACATCATGGTCCAGATTGCTGCAGTGTGACTCAGAGGCATATATATCATTATCTTTTCGACCTAAAAATGGCTGGGTGAGTCGGGCCCTATGCTTATCTGTACTTTGCTTTCTTGGGTCATGTGCAGATAAAACATTCTCTTCCTGCATGGGTCAGGTGAGGACACTTGTTCCCCCTGTATATACATTCTACTTGGACCTGCTCCTGAGAGCTAAATGCTAACCAAGGTGAGATCAGAAGCAGCAAATACAGACCATATTCCCACCTGATGTCCAGTACCTAGCCCATACCATGCCCTGCCAAGAGTCCCAATTGGGCGAGCCCCGTCTTTCTTACGACTCATGAATGACCTAGCCTGCTGTCTCCCCAAAGGGTTTTGGTAAAATCAATGAAAATAAAGCCAGACTAGGACCCCGAATCATACGGTAAACATCCTTCTGTAAATTCCTCGTTTCCATTTAATACGTCATTTTAATGAAATTTATCCATGTTGATACATTTGGCTCTGATTAATTTATTTTCACAGCCTATATTCTATTGCTTGACTATACTATAATTTATTAATCTGTTCTGTTGTTATGTGGACTTTTAGGTTGTTTACTATTTTGTTATTACAAACAATGCTTGTATGAATATTTTTGTACATGTCTTCCAGGGAATGTGTAAAAGAGTTTCTCTTTGGTGTTTGCTTAGAGAGGAATTGCTGGATTGTGGCATTTGAGTGTAACTTAATGGATATTCCCAAAACTTCCTAAATAATTTTTTAGCAAGTTTTGCTCCCACCAGCAATATATAAAGTTTCTGGTGCTTTACATTCTCACCAATACTTGGTCTTAGCAGACTTATTAAAGTTTGCTAATTAAATGTCTATAGAAGTGTTTTCTCATTATGGTTTTCATTTTCATGTGACCAGGCAAGTTAAACATCTTTTCAAGTTCGTTGGCCATTTGGGATTCCTATTCTACGACTTGCCTATTCACATCTTTTGCACATTTTTCTATTTAAATATTCATCTTTTTCCCTTGGATTTGAGGAAGTAATTTATATACTCTGGATAATAATCCTTTGTTGATTATAGGTATTCTAAATATCTTTACCTAGAGTGTGGCCTACCTCTTTACTTTTATTATAGTATCTTGTTTTTGGTAAACTTAAAAAAATTAAAATGTAAGAGATACATATAGAGTACACAAATTTTAAAAATATAGTTCAATAAATTTTTACAAATGTACCATATGAATATATGTATACAAATATATTATGCATCTTGATGCATTTTTAGAATGTGGTTGAATTAACGAATATTTTCCTTTATGGTTTGTGTTTTGTGATTTGTTTAAGAAATCTTTCCCTATCCCAATATCATGAACACATTCTCTTATTTTTCTTCTAAACATTATAAAGTTTTATTTTTTTACATTTCACAGACCTGGAATGTGTGTGTGTGTGTGTGTGTGTGAGAGAGAGAGAGAGAGAGAGAGAGTGTATAGTTTGAAGCAGTGACCTAGGTTTTTTTTTGGCTTTTTTCCATATGGATAACCATTTATTCAAGCACTCTTGATGGATTGGCCATTGTTACTCTCTACAAATCCACCATTTTTGTGCATCAAGCTTCCATAAGTGTGTGAATCTAGTTTTGAGGTACCCCACCGTGTTCCACAGCTCTCTCTGCCTAGCTTTCCACCAATACCCATTATCTTAATTACTGTAACTTTATTATAAGATTTAATATTGAGTAGAGCAAAAATTGCCCCATGTTTTGTACCATAAGCTCTCCTCTGGGCACTGAAGTATGAAAGGGCTCAGATAATTCTGCAAACCCAGGCTGGTGAGGAAGAAACTGCACCAGACTTGCAGTCACAAGGGTCTGGTCTCAGTGTTGCCTTATCTGGGTCTTTGATTTGGGGCAGGTCACACTCCTGTCCGGGCCTCAGCTTTTCCATCTTAAAACATGTAAATTCTACTGGTTCCATGAGGTTCCTTCCCATCCTTCTGACTCCATCAGAATTGTCTTTCCAGATTTCCAAGAACCGATCCCCTGTGCCCAATAAAGAACAATACGTTGTGGAATTCAACGCCAGGAAAGAATGACTCCAAGCTCCGAGATTTTGCTCTTGTGTCCGAAGACTGAACTAGATTATCGTTTTTTTCTTCCTTTTAAAATCTTCTCTGATCTTGTCAACTATCTAAGCTCAAAAGAGAACAACTACCATTGATTTCTCATAAATGGCTCATCTATTTCATTTTTTCTAAAACAACTTGGTTTACAAGTTTAGTCGGTCTCATTGGGACTGTAAAAATACCTCTTCCTCTTTCAGAATGGATTATTTTGAGTAATGATATAAATGAAAATCAGCGCGTAGTTTTATCTTGGTTATTTTGAACTAGAACCACCAGAAGAGATGTTCCTGCCCTTATAGAGCAAATTAGTTCTATAGCAACATGCTGTAATGAGTGTGCTTTATTTTAAGATCTATATTTGTTCACTTACATTTACAAAATAAATACTTTTTGGTGGGAGGATGTAATTATTCTTGGTACTGAAACCTTAAAATTTTTTAAATGAGTATTCATTATGGACTCCTTTAAAATATGATTTATTGGAAAATAATATTGGAAGTATGGCAAGATAGGTACCAAGTCAGGATTATCTGAATTGGAAGGGATCTCACGGAGCCAGTCAAAGGCGCATGTTTTAAGGTAAGAAAGGTAAGGTTTAGACAAAAGAAGAGTGACTTGTCCGAAGATTCAACTTAGGGGACCCCTTCTGGTCCAGAAAACTCTTCCAGGTGAATTGAGATTTATCTACGTGCTTTTCTCAAATTGTTTAATTACAATGTTATTCATACATTCAAGGGAAAATCCAGATTTTGTGGAGTCTAAAGTCATTTAATTTGGGGAGGGAGTTTTTTTTTTAAAGGACACAAAATTACAAATATAAAATTAAGTATAAAAGGGAATATTTATTTAGAATAGAAAACCTATCAAACAAATTACTGAAGATCTCGAGATTCTAGTCCCTTTTTTTGGAGATCTCTTGGGGCGACTTACCAGAAAGACATATAGTGATGTTTCCAGCACAGTCTGCTTTCCCTTCCCCACCAAGATTCCCCCCCCGCCCCAGCAGCAACCAGTGTTTGTGGCTTCATCAGCTTCGTGGTAAATCTGCTTCTGCACACATCATGCGTACTATTTCACTAATTGTAAGACATAACATTGTACAGAAAATAAAGGCATGTATATCTCATTTTTATGTCATTGTAAAAGAACAAAAGACATTTGTCATAAAGTGTCGTGGCACACATGGGCTTTAAAAAATAAGGATAAGGAAAAATGATACCTTTTATTCATTGTCTGTTACACGCCAGACTCTCCCTTGTTTTTAGATGAGGAAACAGAAGCTCATGGAAGTAGAGCAAGCTGTCCAAGGAGCTAGAGCTATTTGTATTCTATCACTCCAGCCTCCCACCAGCGATTCCAAAATGACTGTGTTCAAGTGCTCTGTCCAGGGCCTAGTGCAGAAGATGCAAAATGATAAATGAGGCCACTCCCTGGCATTGGAGCTCAGAAGCACAGAATCTTTTCCCCAAAGTTACCAGACTCACATCTCTTTGGAAGCTTTCTTCACAAAAATAACAAACCACACAGCTGGTCGGAGGTAGAGTTTGGGTTATTTCCCAACGTTTTAGTTTTAAATACATTGCATAACTGTAGCCTGCCGTGGACCAGTGTAGCTCCTCGTAGCTCGTGATTTTATCCTTTTTATCAGTTAGTGGGATATAGTTGCATATTCAGAACTTACAACTTCGAGGATATAGCATATTGAATTTATCTGAACAAGCCACTTCAATATTCACTTTCAATACACGGGTGATGCAAAATACTTAATTTTACAAGGTTGTGTCTTATACACCTGATACATAGGTTAAGTATGCCAGAGGGTGCGATCTGAGAGTTGGGGAGAACTAGTCTCGCTCCTGTTCTTGCTACTTAACTACTTTTCTGTGACGTGAGGAGTTCTTTCCATTGGGTGCAAAATTCTTAACCTCTTTCAATGCACCTCCTTCAGTTGCATTCCTTGGCGATGAATTAAAAGTATTAGAACTCTGAAACATTCTATAATTAAAAAATTGTTTTTACAGAAAACTGATGTATGAAAATGTTGATGCCGGCATTATTCCTAGTGGGAGGGTTCTGAAAGTTACCTAGGGAGCCATACACAGAGAATGGATAAGTAATTTGGATAACATGATTACCATGGGCTATCACTCAACTATTACAAGCACTAAACTAGATGTACATACTGCAGTGCGAATCAATCTTAAAAATATAGTATATAGTAAAAAAATATATATACATATATACAGGAACAATCACTTCTACAGAATAATACCAGTTACATAGTTACAAACATTTATTTTTAACACAAAATAACAGTATGTGTTTTACAAAGATAGATGGATATTTATAAAGTGGGTAATAAGTGGATATTACAAAGATAGGTGTATCCATACGTTAAATACATCAGGTGCCACAGTCCAGGCTGGTATTTATTGAGCATGATGATGAAGAAGGAAGGGGTGTGATGGTAGAAAGAAGAGCCTTGTACTGACCAGTTATTCCAGGGTGCTATGAAAGAAAAGGCCCGATTAACTCAATCCTGTGCACACACACAATTCAGTAAGAGTCACTTGCTTAAGAAAGACTAGGGATTTGTAAGAATCAACACCAAAAATACTGACTGAGAACAGTATGAAACGTAAATTTCTACTAACAAACATAGGCAGTATAAAGCGTCTTATGTAACTTCAAAATTACTGATAAAATTAGGACAGGTGAATTTAAGGAAATAGCCAGAATTTATATATTAGACTCAGGTCCTCAATTCACATGTGTGAATGTGGGTCAAGTTTGGGTCTTGAAAAATTTACAGGAAATCCACATGTGATGATAATGAAAGGTTAAATATTCTCAGCATTGGACACTCACCAACTTCATTGTTTCTGTCGTTTTCCCTTCTTTCAGCCAGATTATTTTTGGCTCTACTTTCTCTGGCTTGCTTCTATGGCCAGTCCTGGGCTTCCTCTTCCTTTGGCTGCTGTCTTGGCATAAACATTATTGATATTTCTTTTAAAGAAGTAAATAGTTCTTGCTTTGGCCACACACAATGTAAACTCTCTCCCTTTCCCCCGCCCCCCTCTCTGGTGCACACACACACACACACACACACACACACACACACAGAGCTACTTCTAAGACATAGAATAAATCCAACTCTATAATTAGTGGCTTAAAAGTGATATTTAATCCCAGGGTAAAAGAGGTGGTATAAATATGATAATATGTACAAAAACGTTCCAGAGAATTCCAAGAAGTCATTTGTTCCACAAAGAAAGAGATAATCAGGGACCAAAATTTTTCATATCATATTCTCCATTCCCACAACCCAAATCTAAGTATTTAAATGATATTACTATACATGATAGGTTTAATATTTTATTCAAGAAAAAACATTTTTTTAAAAATTTTATTTATTTATTTGACAGAGAAAGAGATCACAAGTAGGCAGAGAGGCAGGCAGAGAGAGAGGGGGAAGTAGGCTCCCCGCTGAGCAGAGAGCCCGATGCGGGGCTCGATCCCAGGACCCTGAGATTATGACCTGGGCTGAAGGTAGAGGCTTTAACTCACTGAGCCACCCAGGCGCCCCAAGAAAAAACTTTTGATGATCATAAATTCCATTCCCAGGTAAAGCTTGCATCCCCCAACTTTTTCTGTGACCACAACTTAATGATTTCTCTTTTTTTGTCCATGGGTTTTTGCCTTGGTGTTTAGAGGTTTTGTAGAGTAAGCAAATTTCAATGCAGAGGTTCAAGGCAGTGATTGTTACTTAGAATGGAAAGAATTTGAGATATAACCTTGCTATTTTACTTATTTCTCATTAACAGGGAATGAGGACCTTCAGGATAATGAATGTCCCAGATACCTCAAGTTTTTATTTTGAAAGGCCAAATATGATTATTATAATGCTATGATATTAGTAATATTCGTATATGACTTTGGAAGAAAAATATTTTACACTGAATTTTTCACTTCTTGGCTTTCTTACCCAGAATGTGTGGATTCTCTCTTCTATATTTATTGCCGGTCGTCTCGAATAGTGAAGAGTAGTTAGGAAGCTTGCTATATGACAGTGGCAGGTGCAACACCATGGTTTGGTGGTTGAGTGAAGGGGCCCAGAAGCTAGGCTGCCTGGATTGAATCCTGGTTCTGCTGATAATGAATTGTATGGCCTCGGCTGGGTTATTCAACTTCTTCGTACTTTATAGGGTTATTATAAAACTTAAGTGAGGTAATATTTGCAGGACACTTAGACTAGTACTTGTCACACAGTTGGCACTATTTTTGTGTATGTTACATAAAAACAAGCGCATTTCAGCAAGTGCTACTGAGGTGAAAGTAAAAGGTGAAAGGTGACCTTGGACTGCTGTGGTTCTCATTTTAAGCTACGTTGGTATCTATCTATCTATCTATTTATTTATTTATCAAAGATTTTATTTATTTACTTATTTGAGAGAGAGAGAGAGCATGCATGAGCGGGAGGAGGGGGGAGGAGGTGGAGAGTGGGAGAACAAGAAGCAGACTCTCTGCTGAGCAGAGAGCCTGATGCAGGGCTGGATCCCGGGACTCTTGGATCATGACCTGAACTGAAGGCAGATGCTTAACAGACTGAGCCCTCCAGGCACCCCTATGTTTGCATTTTATAGTTTTTCTGCCCCCTCTCTTTCTGGTGGTTGCCAGTTGAGTCCATTTCTAGTACCTAGTCTCACTCTCTTATAAGCGAATGTTGCTAATTTGTGGTGGCCTGGGAAATGAAGATATCAAGTTACTAGAATTTTGTCTAAAATTAAGTTGAGGGACACCTGGGTGGTTCAGTCGTTAAGTGGCTGCCTTTGGCTCAGGTCATGAACCCAGGGTTCTGGGATCAAGTCCTGCATCGCGCTCCCTATTCAGTGGGAAGCCTGCTTCTCCCTCTCCCACTCCCCGTGCTTGTATTCCCTCTCTCACTGTGTCTCTCTGTCAAACAAATAAATAAACTCTAAAAATAAAATGAAAATAAAATAAAATTAAGTTGACTAAAGATCTTTCTTGTGAATCATGCATAGGATCTTTAGTTCTTAGATGAGGAGACATCTATCTAACTTGCTCAGAAATGGCATATTCCTCTTCTTCCAAACACCTACTATATTCTGAATAATTGAGTGCAATTGCTAACTGTTCTCTAATTAGCAGGGTTTATCGTACTACATTTAATTTGGTAATATATATTCTGCATTGAGTATCCTAGTTCTTTACTCTTTCCTCCCCATTTATACAAATGCTTCTATATCCCGGCAGTCATTCTGGGACAGCAAAGAATGTGTTGGTCTCTGGGAAAAGGAATGGATATCATGGAAGGTGATGATTACATAATCTCTCTCAGAGAATGGCCATAACTTTCTGTGAGCTTCTGACCTCTCAAGGTTTTCTTAAAAGTTTTTTGTGTGTTTTTTAACCTACCTGTGTCTTCCCTACATGAGTGTAGGTGCATAATTCCAATTAGGATGTATGAAACAAGGCAAAGCTGTTGGAAGTTTGTGTAAGTTATTACTAGATTGACTCTCCACTTCCTTCCACTTTCCACCTCAAAATGTGAACAACCCAAAAACAAACAAACCGTTCTTTTGGAATTATTCTTCTTGGCTTTGTAGTGAACGGAAAGAATGAATTTAAGAGCAATCTTGAAGGCTGCCAAGAAGACCTTAATTTAAGTCATGGTCAAAAAATGTTTGAGTTAGAAGGGTCCGTAAAAAAATTTAGTTCAATTTCTGGATTTTTCAGATGAGGAAACTGAGACCAGGAAAAGTTAAATGACCTGATGAAACATACAAAGCCAGAACTTGACATTTTAAGTGCTGGTGAAGTTACAATTTTTTGGCCATGATACATATTATGGGCCCTGAGATATATTGTAAATTGTATCAGCTGTGTCTATCTCAGTTGCAAGTGATTAAAAAAACCAAAAAACCCAAAACCCTAGCCTAAACTAAGTTAAGGAAAAGGAGAAAAATTACTGGCTCATGTAGTAAAGAGTCTAGGGGTAAGTTTGGCTTCAAGCATCTCACAACCCGGCAGCTCAAATAATGTCAACAGAACCCATTTCCTCTGTTGTTCTCTGACAGATTCCTCTTCCATATGTGAAAGATGGTGGCAACAGCTCCAGACTCAATATCCTCTCAGATTCTATCCTCTCGTGTTCAGTAGGAAAGAGCCAGGAGCTCCAGAAGTAGATTCCTATCATCCTACTGGCTCTGAGGGGGACATGTGACATTTCCACAGAAGTCACGGAGACCAGGAGAAATGTGATACACGGATTGGCTTAGGCTTGTGTCACATACAGTGAGAATCAGTACACAAATTATCTGAAAGAGCTAATATAGACATGTTACTTATTATTTTCTTACAATTATATAACCCCTCTCTGCCAACTCTTTCTAAGGACTTTACAAATATTAACCCATTTAGCCATCTTAACAACCCAATGAGATAGGTACTGTCACTATCCCCGTTTCAGAAATGAGAAAACCAAGTCACAGAGAGGTTGAGTAATATGCCCAGGTGACACAACTTATAATCTACAGAGTAGCCACAATTCCATCTGAGGCAATCTTGCTCTCGAATACCCGCTTTCCCACTGTGTGCCCTGAGTAATTTAATTCTTCCACTGTATCTAACACAGCCATCTTCTTTTTTAGAGTTTTATTTATTTTTTTTTTTTTTGAGAGGGAGCGAGAGAAAGTATGTGAGCAGGGGGGAGGGGCAGAGGGAGAGGAGAGAGAGAGAATCCTAAGCAGACTCCATGCTCAGCTCAGTGCAGAGCCCCACGTGGACCTCGATCTCACGACCCTGATATCACGATCTGAGCTGAAACCATGAGTCGGATGCTCAACCGACTGAGTCACCCAGGCTCCTCTCTGGTACAGACATCTTCTTAACTGCAACAGTGCACTAAGTTGAGCCTATGATTTTTCTTCCTTCTTGTTATGGGAAGACTGATGAACACGAAGGGAGAGTGGTGTTCAGAAGGGGGGCTGGCGGGGCCAGAGGCAAGGGACAGAGCGAGCTCAGTGTAGGTAACCACTAGTTCTCAGGGTTCTGGGCTTCCTTTTCAGTCTTTTGGGCTCTTGTAGAATGAGTTCACATGCATACTACATTTGCTAATTCTGGGAGCTGAGAAGATCTGCCAATAAGCTTCTTGGAGATGGATGACTTTTTAAATGTCAAATGCAACATTGAGCCGTTAAATTGTGCTATTTAAAATGTCAGGAAAAACCATTATTTTTGCAGACAGGGCTTCAGTGTGGTCTGATTTCAAGTCTGTAGAATGACTCCTGTCTTTGAGAAGAATCCTTCTTCTCTTATTTTGAAAGGTTGCTATTGTTTTGTCCAGGGAAGAGGGTCTGAGGGGCATTTCTGGCCACTGCATCCAAGCTTGCACGGGCAAATAGTTGAAGTCTTGCAAGGTGTTCCCACCCCATACTAGCCTCGTCCTTGCAGAAACTCGGCCAATAGCTAGCCACCGGCCTGCCCTCTTCCGACCTTTCTCCTGTACTAAAACTTCCTCCCTACCTCTCCCTGCCCCCCCCCCCCCCCCGCAATCCAGAGCTCTGGGTGGTGTTTCCTCTAGAATCCATTCCAGTTGTGTTGTTTTCAGCCATTTTTCTGCAGAGCATAGTGCGGACTAGTAGAGTAGACTTTATTCCTCCAAAGAATAGTATAGTTGAGTGCTTTGGATGCCAGCAGCCCCCAGGACAAGTGCCAAGTAATGACCGGTCCCAGCGGAGAGTTAGAGCCTTGAAGTTTTGGGTCTCTTTCTCCATACCTGTCATTTTCATCCAGGTCTTGTCCCACGATTAGGAGCCTGAATGAAATCGCCAGAAAGTAATCTGGGGCTTGAGTGATATGTGTCAAAGTGGGTGAAAGAGAGGTCAACCACCTCCCCGTGTTGCAGGCAGGGAAAGGGGGAGGCGGTGGCTGGGGAGGGAGGGATGGGCCCCCTCTATGATCTGGGGCCCCGCGGTCTTATAAAGCCCTGATTTAGTATAGTCAGCCCCTCCTTCTCGGGCTTCCTCCTTCATCATGACCCAGCTTGATCATCTCAAATTGTTAGGTTGTAGGAGATGACTCCCAATCCGTCTCCGTATCTGAAATTATATGGTAAGGCCTACCACATAATTTATGAGAAACACAATTAATTTGGTGTGTGTTGGGGGTGGGGGGAACCTCTGTCTTGCTAGTGTAGGAGACTGCCATCTTGTGTCTACCACGACTCAGTATGAATATGTGGTTTTCCACGTTTTATAGCTTTGCGTTTCTGAAGCCCTTTAAGAGGGTGAGCAATGTGGCCTGGGGCCCAAGGCACTGGATTGTGCGTGGAAAGGCCCAGTTCACAGCCTTAACTCTAGAACCATCTAGCTGGCTCATATCGGACAAAGAGAAATTTTTCTGATCCTTTTTTTCTCTTGTGAAATGAGGAAATAAACTAGGTCATTTTTAAGATGTGCTTCCTACTTGAAGAGTCACATCTGTATTTCTGAAGTCAGATTTTTAAAAAATATGAACGATTGTTTTCTATCTCCACAGTCTTGGAAACATCAATGAACATTTGTCCCTGTGTAACAAACAGATAAGAAAACTAGACACAGAGACATTTATAGCCCATCGAACATCAAACCCTGGGTCCTTCAGAGAGCTTCTGTTCCCTCGTGTGATACTTTGTCTGTGAGTCACTGACCTACATCACACAGGCGGTGCTGGCTCTTCCACTCTGGGACCAACACGGTAAAGTCAGTGGGATGAACAGCTTGGTTCCCAGATCACTCAGCTGGGAGATGATATTTAGAATGATGGCTTAAAAACAATTCTGACCAAGCAAAGCATTAGTCAGCTTGGGAAAAACTTTATGACTTGGGAGGAACTTTTCAGGGAGGGAGAGGTAACAGTACGTTCTATTCATCCCAGGAGGACCATTTGCCATAAGTCAGTCAGGGAAGAATTTGTTTTGGACCCACACAGAGAGAAGGGAGGCAGTGAAGGAAATCAAGCCTGACTGGAAGTTCGAAGACTTAATTTGCCTCTAGTCTGACTCTGCTGAACACTTACCACAGGACGAAGTACATACGCTGTCTGACCTTAACTTTTCCAATCTATAGAATGGGAGGGTAAAGCTAAATGGGTCCCTAAACTTCTCTGAGCCCTGACATCAACTTCTGTGTCACAGTTGTGATTTGGAGACTTCTTAATTTGCAAAACAAATCTTACAGGAATCAGAAGGATCTCTCTCCCTTTGGTCTCCTTCTGCCCTGGTTCTGTGCTCCCACCTTCCTATGAGTCTCCTCATCACAGCCTAATTTATATAATTGAGAGTGATTCCCTTCCCTTCTGTGGTGGGTACTTGGCAAACAAGTCCCTCATTTCATTTCAGGGTCACTACAGCACATAGTGAATGCTGCCTCGCTTTTTGTTTGCCAGAATAGCATATCCAGGAACTTACAAGTCTATGATTGCTCTGTATTTTGAGTATTACTATTTCTTAGATTTTGAATGCTATGTATTTTATAATCTCTTTTGCAACCTTTGTGGCATGTTACTGATACGCAGATATACAACTCCTTTATTTCAGTGTACAGTTAGTGGTTGACAATTACTTTTTTGCTCAATTAAGGGGAGAGCAACTTATATGTGCATATGATTGCGGGTACATATGATTTTCTATATACATACACATTTTCTCCTGGGCAAGTATGTATTTGTTTGGCTTAAATAACTGAACAATTTTTTTTTAAAGATTTTATTTATTTATTTGACAGAGGGAAGAGGTCACAAGTAGGCAGAGAGGCAGGCAGAGAGAGAGGGGGAAGCAGGCTCTCTGCTGAGCAGAGAGCCTGATGCTGGGCTCAATCCCAGGACCCTGAGATCATGACCTGAGCCGAAGGCAGAGGCTTTAACCCACTGAGCCACCCAGGCGCCCCTAACTGAACAACTTTTAAATTCGTTTTTAATTTTTATGCTATGCCTCTGGTTACAACTATCTCCTAGTTCTTCCTACTATTTGCTTATTATGAAGTCCTTAGACGAACTTTAAAGCTGAAATGTTCCTCTAAGTTCATCTCTGATGCAACCCTTTCTTTTTTTTATAAACTTTTTTCAGTTTTATTGAGATATAATTGACATATAACATTGTATTAGTTTAAGGTGTACAACCTAATGATTTAATATATGTGTATATTGTGAAATGATGACCGCTGTGAGTTTAGTTAACATCCATCACCTCACAGAGTTACAGATTTCTTTCTTTCTTTTTTTTTT
>CM052894.1:54213344-54229593 GCA_028534135.1 Potos flavus | reverse complement strand
GTGGTTTTGATTTGTATTTCTCTGATGCCGAGTGATGTTGAGCACTTTTTCATGTGTCTGTTGGCCATTTGAACGTCCTCTTTGCAGAAATGTCTGTTCATATTTTCTGCCCATTTCTTGATTGGATTATTTGTTTTTGGGTGTTGAGTTTGAGAAGTTCTTTATAGATTTTGGATACTAGCCCTTTATCTGATATGTCATTTGATGCAACCCTTTCTTTTACAGTTCAGAAAACTGAGGCCCAGTGATGCGTGTGTGGCTTAGTCGGTTAAGTGTCTGCCTTCAACTCACGTCACGATCCCAGGGTCTTGGAATTGAGTCCTGTGTCGGGCTCCCTGCTCGGTGAGGAACCTGCTTCTCCCTCTCCCTCTGCCTGCTGCTTCCCCCTGCTTGGGCTCGCTCTCTCTCTCTCTCTGACAAAAAAATAAATAAAGTTAAAAAAAACCCAAAAACAAAAACTGAGGCCCAGAGAGGGTTAACGTGTCCCTGCCGGTCACAGCCAAGGGAGAGCTAGACCAGATCCGCCTTGCTTCCCAGCCCAATGACTGCTATCCTGCCACAACACAGTAATATTTATAGACATAACACAACACACATCTATGTTTATAAAATACCAACAAAGAAATATTTATGTTTTGCCTACATTCTGTTACAGAAAGGTAGAGAAATTCAGGTATAAATTTCCCTCTTGGATGTCTCAGAAATGTGCATCTTCGTGAATATTATTCATTGGTTGAAGAAAATATTGCTAGGTAAGTAGAAGATACGTATCCTGTTTCTTTAGAAGCCCAGTTCACGCTGTGCCAAGGGGATAGAGTACAAGTGCTGGTTAATAATTTATAGTATGCATTCATCTCCATTCCTCTTTGACTAAAATATTAATCCTCCATTGATCATCATTATTTGCTTTTTGCCTTGGCAATATACAGTGTGCAGAGAGTTTGATGAAAGGGTGATTTCCTAGACTCATCATGGCCCCCTGTGCTCTGCCAGTAATTTACTGACTTTATTTACTTGTGGTAATGAGCACACCATGAAGAGGATGCCAGCTGCTGGGATTGTCTTGGGTGCTTTTTTTCTAGGGCAGGACAATGTAAAAAGCACAGCTGTTTTTCTAATTTAGTATTTGCAGCATGTGCCTGCATTTTTATTACATTTTTAATGGAAAAATGCAGGTGAATATAGAATATAAAAAATCTGAGCCTGGTTTCTATTAATAAAGTGAATTTGTTTAAAAGTAGCTCGAGAAATATGGGGCGTTTTTCTGTATGTATTCTAGTAGTCTAAAAAAAAAAAAAAAATAGCCAGGCTTTGGAAGGTAGGACATAAAAGATTTGGCTTAGTGACTTAGAGATTGTATAATTGTTCAATTGGTATAATTTTTAAATATGTGGTGACATTTTATATATGCCCATGTTTTGCATGTGTGTACAATTTGTATAATTGTTCATAAATTGTAGTCTAAGAGATAAAAGAAATTTAGTATGTAAGCCATCCTTTACTATATGTTATATGCGTTTATTTTTTTTTTTTAAGAATTTTATTTATTTATTTGAGAGAGAAAGAGGGGGAGAGAGAGAGAGAGAGAAAGAGCACGAGCAGGGGGAGGGGCAGAGGGAGAAGCAGGCTCAGTCCCAGGACCCTGAGATCATGACCTATGCCGAAGGCAGACGCTTAACCAACTGAGCCACCCAGGAGCCCCTGTATATGTGTTTATATATTAAAGTAGAGAAACTTTATATTTTGATATGTAAGAAGGAAGTCAACTTGCAAATCATTCTTTGTTTACTATGAAATGCAGTTTAGAATCTTTGTCTAGAAATATCTATTTTTCCAAAATGCAGGCATTTTGACTCAATTGTGAAGCCACGAAGGTGACCTAACTAAGGAGGAACTAGCACGTTTCATTCCCTCTGTCCTTGTCCCATGATTGAGTGCACTACTGTTCAGACCACAAGACCCCACAAGCTAGCTCCTTTCACCCCTTCTCTTTCTGATTTTCATCTCTGCCTTCCTCTTTTTTTAAAAAACAGAAACATTTCTGCTTTTATCTCCTCTCACTAACTCTTTAAATCTTCTTTATTTAAATAAACCCAAGAATTGCAAAAGCTCTTGGCACACCCAAGTTTGTGGGCTGAACTGCATGCCTATTATAATACTTGTCTTTTCTTGTAGGTGATGAGCCAAAGATATGGTGACTGTGGGGCACTTGGTTGCTTATTACACACTTTTAGGACAATGGATTCATGTTACAATTGCCCCTACTCAGCTAGGGGCCCAGTTGTTTCTGAAGCTCAGGGAGATAGACCTTCTCTTTGAATAGTCATTTATGCAATTTCTACATATTGGGGGGTGGCAGATGGAGGGTGGGAAAGACTTAGTAATTGTGCTCTACTCTTGAATATTGTAACTGGACTACTTGGCAAGTCACCATTTTAATGTATCAAATAGATGTTTTTTCATATATATTTAATATATATATATGTATATATGTATATATCTATATCTAGCAAGGAAATCAGAAGCACTTTAAGTATTTTCAGGAGAAGAAATTCAACACAGGAACTGTTTACACAGGTGATGAAGAAGCTGGAAGAAATGGGCTTATCAACAGAGAGAGAGGTGAGGGAGGCAGAGTTACATACAGGCAAGGATACAGGAGCCAGGGTCACCTAGCTTTGGCTGGAAATATGACAGCCCTGTCTGCAGGAGCTAAAGGCAGAGAAGAGACCATTCATTCATCTGAGAGGCCAACCAAGATGGAGGAACTTACACCCTCATGTTTCTCCCCACTCCCCATCTCCTCCAGTGCCTCATGCCAGTGCCTCTTGTTGGCCCATCACAGAGGGTAGCCAGCAACACTGGAAGCTCAGGGAAAACAAACTGTGGAGATCAGCTCCCCTTAGCCAGCAACACAGGTCAGAGTGGGATGGCGGAGGAGGGACACGAGGTGAAGGGAGAGGAGAATGGATCATAGAGTGAATAGGCTCAGAACCCCCACACAAAGGTCACCATTTGGCCCTAACTGAATCCTCTTGACCACCCGTTACTGGCAAAATCTTCATGGCAGTTGATGAATCCAAGTGGGCAAGGACTACAGAATCTGAAGGTTATCTAAAGCCTGGCTGTGGCTCTTGGAGGACCTGACTGAGCTTCTCTTTGGGACTTTCTATTTCTCTTTCTCCTTCCTCTCACTCTCACCACTACTTCCTTGCTTAAACTTTCCCTGTGGTTTCTAGTCAGAATTATGTAGGTTTTCTGGGGGAAACCTCAACTCTTCTTCAGCTGGCTTACAGCCTTGGTTTAAGATTAGAATAATTAAGTCAAGGATGATGTCTGGAGAAGAGCTACTCAAGTCTCAGAGGTGGGATGGGGCCTTCTCCACATACCCACACAGAAAGTGATCTCTAAGTGCTAGTGTGGCTTCTCGGCCCTACGTATCATTGCATGTTGCCAGATATTTGAATTATTTGGTTAATGTCTTTGCAATCCTAATATAATATAGATTTCTTGTGGCTAAAGACTGTGCCCTACAGGAGCTTATATCCCTTAGCATAGGGCTACTCAAATATTAAGTACTGCAATGTTTTTAACTGGAAAGTAAAGACCCCTAAATGGACAAAGACAAGCTCTAGTGTCTGTGGTTTTGGTTAAATTATATAAAGTCTCAGAGCCTCATGTCAATGCTTTTTAAGGTTGAATTTTAAATAAAGGACATGCTTTTATGACCTGTCCAATTACATCACAAGCAATTCGAGGGCAAGGACAGTAGCATGCATTTTAATGTCAAGCATCCAGCCCATTGTCTTGCATGAACAAGATCCGTGGTACATGTTTAATAAAGAAAAATCTGATTGAAAAATTAAAAACAAGATTGGCCAAGCTGCAATATGAATATGTTTTTAAAATATTTACCTTCCTTTAAGATTTTCTACTTCTTTTTATTACTTAGTAGTAAGAAAAATTTTGGAATCTACTCATCAGAGGTTGCAAACTCAAGTGCTTATCAGGGATCAAGCAAGTAATGAGAAATGAATTTGGTTGTGACCAAAGAGACTAGTGGAGACTGTGGGGACCTGGAGATGATTGGAGAGCACTCTAAATGTCCTCTCTCCAGGGAGCAGCTGACGTCCTCTCCTCGCCAACTGTCCCACGAGAGAGTAGCAGTAGTGTTGTCCTAACTTCTGGATATGTGTGTGGAATTTCTATATGTTCAAGGCTAGATTAGCCAGTTAGGGGATTCTGCTAAAAATAATACCCATTTTAGGCTTTCAGGTGATAATAATACTTACAGTTCCTCATAATGTATTTATTGAAGATGCTTTGGGAATTATCTTATAATTTTGGAACTCTAATTTTCCCTGTCTCCTTTTCCAATTTTTTAAAAAAAGATTTATTTATTTTTTTTAGAGAGAGAGAGAGCTGGAGTGGGAGGGGCAGAGGGAGAAGGAGAGAGAAAATCTCAAGTGGACTTCATGCTGAGCCCGACGTGGGGTTCGACCTTCCGACCATGAGGTCACCACACAAACTGAAACCAAGGGTCAGTTGCTTAACTGGGCCACCCAGGTGCCCCTCCCTTTCCAATTTTAACTGGAACACTTTATCAGTGCAACTTTCTGTTTTATTCCTTTTAATGGCAGAGGTAACTCTCAGGCAGAAAAGAGTGCTATTAATTATTGCTGAACTTTGACCTTCAGTTGACGAAAGTGCTGAACAGTTAGTTGCCTTTTCAGATTATTTTCTACAGTAAACATTTTTTTTAAAGACACGAAAGATAATAGATTTTCAGTCAACCAATAGATTATGGACAAATGTGCTTATTGCACAGAGACCACAAAGTTTACGCATACTCTTGTTTTGATGTGGTCAGCTCAGGTAAGTGCAACACGCTTCTGGCAAACATAGGCTTCTCAGTTCTTGTGGCCAAACAACCGGGGAGTTTCATAGACGCAAATCCTCTGCGCACCAACAGAGACAGAGAACTAATGGATCAAGCAGAGCCACCCGAGTTTCACAAGACATACTCTGATTTGCAGTTAATTTGATGTCGAGGGGACCTAATAAAGGTAGTCAATGAGTCATTTTCCAGCATGATATAACTAGAATTGATTCTTGGCCCAGAAAGATGTGAGTCAGTTGAGTCCTGACTCAGTTCCCAGTCTGATGCACGGTGACTCACTTCCCTATGTGATGTCATGTTTGTTCCTTTTGAGATGTGACCTCCTCCTTGTTTTGTTGTATTAGGGTTGTTTTCTTTCTTTTGAAGAAGGAGAAAATGAGAATATTGTAGCAAAAGATGAAATACTCCAAGGAATACAGAATCAGACTAATAAATAAAAGCCTTGATTTTCTCACAGTGAGCCTGAAGGAGTAATTAAGCTTTAAATGCCTATATTGTTGTCCCCATGTATTAGGATTGTTAATTGCCAAACAGCCTAGCTATTAGCCAACCTTTGATTGAAAACATTCTGCATGTAAAAGAGGAAAAATTGGTTTAACAACAATTCAATCATTTGGTAGATATATTTATAAAAGGCAGCTGCATCTGAAAAAAAGTCAACAATAGATGGAGAGATTAAAGAGGACACATGGATTGTTCTTTCTAGAAAGATACATTAATTTATATACAGAAAGTAAACCCCAAATGGAACATTTGTTGTGAAACCCATGAGCATTTCAGAATATGTAGAATTTTTTTAAAGATTTTATTTATTTAACACAGAAAGAGAGAGAAAGCACAAGCAGGGGGAGCGGGAGAGGGAGGAGCGGGCTCCCCGCTGAGCAGGGAGCCCATGCGGGGCTTGATCCCAGGACCCTGGGATCATGACCTGAGCCAAAGGCAAACATTTAACCAACTGAACCACCCAGGCACCCCCAGAATATGTAGAATTTAAAAAAAAATACTGTAAAAATGCCTTTTTATGCGTATGTCAATTGTGAATGAACTTCCGTGTTCATGGCTTGTGTTGGGGGTCAAGTTTGGAAGCTGAGGAAAAAAAGCAGTGTATGCATCTCAGACAGTATGTAGGGAAATGGATTAACTTTCGTCTTTCCCTTAGGTAGACCAAACACTCTCATCATCAGTAGATGACTAGACTGAGAAAGTCAAAGCAAGGTAAGTTAAGGTTGTTTCAATGACAAGCAATAAAAACCCCTTTTGGGTAATTGCAGCTAAAAAGGGGATATTTTAGGGGATGGATGAATCAGAGTAGTTGCCAATAACCGAGCCTCAGAGCACTTGGAGGGTCCCCAGATTAGGTACTTCCAGACCTGCCGCGGTTCTATCAACCTGCAACTCTCTCCAGTGGCCTTCTATAACCATTTCTCCTGATTCGTGTTTCAAAGACCTAGAGTGATCCATTAATTGGCCCACCTTGGCAGTTATATCTTCCTTTGGATGAATCATCACTGACAGAGGGGTCAGCTGCCCAATTCTCACTGGGAGAACTGTTATGAACATAGTTCCAGCTCTAGTGGTGGGTACCAGTTGGCTTAACCCAATCAATCATTCAATGTTATTTCAATGGCCCCAGGATCTAGAACAGTAACTAACAGGTAGTAGACATCAATAGATATTTGTTAAATGAATACATGGATTGATGTGAGCATAGATAGGTGAGATGACCTTATCTAATTAGGATGGATTTCAGGACCCTGTCTTGGAATGCTGGTGTGGAAGCCCTCTTTGCCACTGGATGTGAATGTTTGAGACTTGATTATGAAAGGCAGCTTTCCTACAGCTCTTAGGGAGTCAACCTAGGAATGAGGCTGCCACTAGAGAAGGCAGAGCAGAGAGGCAGAAAGAAATGGGTCACTGATAACATCGTTGAAGCACTCGATGAACTATGTCCACCCAACAGTTACAAGAACCAAGAATCCCCTTCAATTTTAAAGCCAGTTTTAGTTGGATCCTCTGTTACAACATAGTCTTTTTTTAAATTTTTTTTTTTTAAGAGAGTGTGTGCATGTGCATGAGTAGGGGGAGGGGGGGTAGGCAGAGGAGAGGGAGGGAGAATCTCAAGCAGACTCTCTGCTCAGTGCAGAGCCCAACCCGGGGCTTGATCTTATAACCCTGAGATCATGACCTGAACTGAAACCAAGAGTTTGACGCCCAACCGACTAAGCCATCCAGGCACCCTCGTTACAATATGAAGAGTCTTAACTGACAATGGGAAATGTCTTATTCCATTCCTAGGATACCCCATTATGGAGCAATGTAGTGGTACCTTCATGAGTCACCGTGGTCGGAAAGCACATGGTTAGAAAGTGTTCCACAACACTCTATGATATAGATTTAGAAACAGATTTTATTGATGAAATGTACTAAGCAAGTGTCTGCAGGAAGAGCAGAAGTCTGTGATCTTAGCCTCTCATCGATCTAAGGAAAGGCATCTACCTGAATGTAGAAGGTTTATGTTCTATCTCCTTGTTGCTTTCCATATAGGGAAAATGAGAGAACAACTCATCAGTGGGAGTACAAACAGATATGGGGCACCAGGAATTAAATAGTGCTAAATGTTTTCAGGATGTCCAGGAAAGCCGTTTTTTTAGCTTTGGAGATTTGAGGTTTGTGGGGGTGGAGAAGGCTCCAGTCCTATAGAGGAAGCTGAGTTGAGTTGGAGAGAGTCCATCCCCCTAGGAGAAGAGGGAAGGCCCTGCTCCTGCTGGCCTGCCCAGGCTGCCTCATGTGACCTCCCAGAGTCATTTCTAGAAAATTTTGCTAGTCACCCAAACTACACTAACCTAAATTTTTTTTCCCAGCCAGTTGCTTACAATCCTTCACTTGCTTCACCACTGCCTTCGGGATAAAGTCCTCAGAGTTTGTTCTCCACGGTCGTCATCCTCAGCCTAAGCTAACTCTGCCGTCTCTCTTGTGTCCCACTGACTTTATACCAGAAACTTCAGCTGTACCGGAGGGTCTAGCACTCTCCCGACATTTCATACATCATCACTTCTCAGTGTCTGGAAGTCTTCTGCACCATGGCTCTTCCCGGAATGCATCTAGCTGAGTGCTCTGCCCACTAAATTTCCTCCTGATCAAAGCCTGCTTATCCTTTAAGTTTCAGCTCAACTGTTTCTCTGGGAAGCAGTCCCAGATCTTTAATCCCCACACCCAGCATAATTAATCACCGCTGCCTCTGATCCCCATAGCACTTGGTTCACACTGCTAGCTTTCACTTATCACCTTGTTATGCAGCATATCCACGGCCTCCCCTAGATTACGAGTTCCCCTAGCATAGAGATCTCGTCTTATTTGTCTTTATAGCGTAAGCCCCACCGGGCCGCTCTCCATGGGACTGATCCTGCTGGCCCCACGGTAGGATCCTGACCTTTATTCTCATTAGGGAGCATGCCTTAAGGCCACAGTTTACCAAACAATTGTACAGGATTCTCCTGGATAAGAAGAGAATCTAAAGATGGACTAGGTATACAGCTTGTTAAAATGGTGGGATTTGGACCCAAGCTGGAGAGGGCCTAACGAGTTTGGAAGCGATCAAAATTAGGAAAAGAAGAAAAAAGCTTGATCTTTTGGAACAGAGTTTCCAGGGGGTCAGTGGGACCAGTTGCTTTGGAGAATAGCCACTGATACAGAAGACAATCTAGTATATAAAAGGAATAGTATAATGTTTTTTAAAATAAAAATTTCCCCCCTTTCAGCCTTTTCTCAACATGATTGCATTGCTGTTAACTTTCTTAGGAAAGCGTAATGCTCAAGGCACCAGGAAGCACATCTAGAAACAGCTGTGTATATGGCCATTCATTGATCTGCCCCTACTGCTAGGGCTTAAGAAGTGGAATTTCTGTTTCCACAGCCAATGCTGTCTGGGTTGTTCTTGTCAGAGTCCTAACGACAGGCACTTAGACCACGCAGAGTTAAGGAAAGTAGTCGATTCTTTCATTTTCTTTCTTTCTTTTTTTTAAGATTTTATTTATTTATTTGACACAGAGAGAGAGAGAGATTACAAGTAGGCAGAGAGGCAGGCAGAGAGAGAGGGGGAAGCAGGCTTCCTGCTGAGCAGATAGCCCGACGCGGGGCTTGATCCCAGGACCCTGAGATCATGACCTGAGCCGAAGGCAGAGGCTTTAACCCACTGAGCCACCCAGGCGCCCTGATTCTTTCATTTTCTTCAGAGATTTGCCACTCTCCATCTTGACCTCTGTGGATTTTTAGAACAACAGGGTCATGTCCATGACTGTAAGAACCAGCAGGTCACGTGACTTTTCTGAAGGTCTATTCAGCCACCTCAGGATATATCTACAGGCGGGCTGATGCCAAAGGACATGGGCCATTGGGTGTGAGCCTGATGGGAGCAGAGCCCGGGAGGCCTAATGGGGCGGTTGACACGGCGACAGTCTGCAGGCCCAGTCTGGCCTGCTGGGCAGCTGCACATGGTCCTGGGACCAGAGCCAGCTGGTGGCTCATGGCAGTGGTTTCTGGGTCCTGGCACTATCCCAAGATCAGCCCCAGCTCCTTAGCCCTGACCTGGCAGTGGCTTTGTTCTGGCTGGAAGCTGAAGTTCAGCCCCCCACCGAGCCACAAGGCGAAGGCAGGCCCTTGAACCCCAACCCGCGTCTGCCTCTCAGACTGCTGTGCGCTCTGCTCCAGGTGAGACTGAGGGCCAGAAGGGAGGGCCGGCCCTTCGGGGTTCATCTTCGCCTTGGAACTGTTGTAGGTTTTGCTCACGCTGGGGCTGAGCGCTTTGGTGCTGTCTGCGCGTGGGGCCCCAGGTTGGTGTCAAGATCACCGGGGATGGAACAGAAGCCTGGTAGGTGATGCCCCTGACCCTGACTCATCCAGGAGCACTCTGAGGCAACTCAGGGACTGGATTTCAAAACTGGCCTCGGTGTCGCCAGAAGTGTCACCCCAAATCGGGGTCTCCTTAACCGGGTATCAAGAATACCACAAAAGTCTCAAAATAACATGGATTTTAATCTCTATTAGAACATTTCACACACATTTCAAATACAAACATCAGCGCTTTGGGTCTTCTACCAAATGTGGTTAAAGCATCTTTAGAACATTTTGGTATCTTTATTGATTGGAAGGGGCAATCTAAGTAAAGCAGAGTGCTTGCTATGCAAATAAAGCTTCCAGACACATCTCCCGTCTTCCTCCCCCAGCAGATTGCCTCCGGAGCCCCTCCCCTGTGGAACTCCGAAAGCTGCCTTTAAAAAATATAGTCTTTATTTGCATATTCCCCCCTCATGTTGCAGTCTAATTCTCCCAGATTGAGAGAAACACAATAAAGGGGGAAAAAAAATTTGTTTTCAGCGCTTCCCTTTTCACAAACTCTTTTTTTGGAAACCACAACCTCGGATCCCCAGCCGAGGTTCCTGGGGGCTTTAGGAACATCAATCAGTTTCACAGCTGGAGGCTGAGGCTTTCCTCAGGGAAGACTTTTTACATAAAACAGATTGTACTTTGTCCTTGCCAGGGCAGACAAAGGTTTAAATTAAATATGCAGTGAGCTGCCATTGGCTGCTTGCCACGGCCTGGGGGAGGGGGAAGGGAGAGCTCGTCCCTACTCTCCTTCCTTTCTCTGCAGTTGTTTCTTTTTCCTGTTTCTGTTTTTCCAGGGGATTCAGCCTGGAGTTAAAAGACCTGGTCTCTGAGCTGATCTATTCTGTAAATTCACCGTGTGATGCGGCGCAAGTCACGGGGCCCCCTGGGACCTCAGTTTCCTCTTCTGTACAATGAGGAGTTTGAGATGATGTGTGTAGGTCTTTTCCATATATAACCTTCTACGTTATCTCCAAATCCATCTACGTGCATTTCCAACGAGCACCACTAGCCTCAGTGCCGAGCAGCGCACCCCCACCATTCCTCGGCCGACGGGGGTGACCTGGCTGACTCTTTTACCTACAGACCCTGGAGGCCAAGCAGGCCACGCTTTGCGAGAAGGAGGCCCACAGAACAAGATAAATGGCAACCAATTCCGTTATCAGTCTTGAGGGGTTAATAGAGAGTGGTGGGAATTGAAAATTGGAGAGAGAGATTCCTCACAAATGGGGCAGGCTCTACCCATGTCAGCTGAAGCCACTTGTTACCACTTGGGAATGTGGGCCTCTGGGATGGCAAGGCTCTTTTTGTTTCTATTTTAAGATTGTAGGTTTAAGTAATCTCTACACTCAAGGTGGGGCTCGAAGTACAATCCAGAGATCAAGAGTCGGCTCGCTCTACCAGTTGAGCCAGCCAGGTGCCCCAAGTTTTTTTAATTTTATTTAAAAAATTTTTTTAAAGTGTGAAAGCCTGAAACTTTTAAATGTTGGCAACTAACTACAAAAGAGTTTATGAATCTCATAAAATAGACATACAGGTCTATGGACTGAATTTAACTTGAAGACGGTCAGTATGCTGGGTTCGTGGACCTTATGAATATAAGAATTTGTCTTCTCTGTCTCATAGAGCTGTTCAGAGGATCGCTATATTTAAAAGTATGTGGTAAGCTGCAGCAATGTACAATAGACCTGAAAGGTATTTGAATATAGAAACGCCCTATGGGAGGGGCACCTGGGTGGCTCAGTCGGTTAAGCGTCCCATGGGATGGTAAGTTTCAGGAAAATAGCTTTACTCACATTCAGGTTCCCAATCAACTCTTGGCCTGGGAGTTAACGGCACTGTCCTTTTATTGGTTAAAAATAATTTTATTATCTAAGTCCACGTTAAAAAAATTGATTTCATGTTATTAGCCTTGTAGGGAAAGCAGGTTATGAATGGAATATATTTTTAAACGTCAGAATTCTATTTGCATTCTGTAACAATGGTAGCTTTTTATGTCATCAGCATATGAAATGAAATATTTTAATATATAATTAAATACTAAAGATTTATATAAGGTAATATGCAATTTAGTCAATATTTCTATTATTTGGATACATATGTGTTTTAAAATACTATAATAATTGCAACAATAAGTCCAGAAAGGACAAGAGCAATTTGAGAGAAGTTTTGTTCCCTGCATGCTAAAGTATTAGGCAATCTTTTTATCTTGAGAGAGAATTAAATGAAAACGGGATATAATCCTTTAAAACATTCATGTTAGTGGTTAGATGACCTCTTTTCCTATTTTACCTGTGTAAGAAACACAAATTGTAACTTCAGGAATGCATATGAAATACATTATGATTGTTCTAAGTGTATTCAAGTGATGTGCAAATAACAAATAGGCACAGGCAAATTACTAAGAAGCAAGACAAAATGGTATCTCTTCTTGGAATGCCATGATTTTACAGACTAAAATAACTGAAGGGTACCTACATGTAAACACATTTCCTCTTACATGGATAGATAACCATTTTCTCTTTTCAGTTGTTTCCTTTTGCTCTTACTAACTCAAGACACAAAGACTTTATTTCTTCTAAGTTGGTCTCGTTTTCTTCTCCTGTATTTAAGCTTTTTCTCTTTTCGTCTCATGTATATAGTCTCTCGGATTTGATCCATTAATTTAAAGTTTCTGGTTTATAACTTAAAAATACATGTTACATTTTTAAGTACTCACTTACAGTGTATATTGAATGACACAAGGAGATACGGTTTCCCCATAAGCAGGGCGATATGTGATGTATTTACCAAATGAGACAGCAAGGGCATAATCAGAAGGAACACGGCCATGGTCAGGACAGACCCCTGGTGGTAAACAACTGCTCCAGACTTACTGGTCCTTTTTAACAACAAGTTGCAACTGTGCAATTATTAGCACTAGAATAATTGTAGCATGGGCAACACTGAGACATTTGGTTACTGTGTTAGTTTGGATAACTACCCACTACATACCACAATGGACCAGCTCTAAAATCTCAGAGGCTTTACACAGCAAACATTCATTTCTTACCCACACAAAATGAGGTCGTCAGCAGAGATTTTCTTCCACTGAGAGACCCCGGGTGCGTCCATCTTGTGATGTTGCCATATTAACACGTGGCTTCCAAAGTCACTGCACGAGGAATGGGAGAACTGAAGGGCTCCCCCTAGGTCTCAGGACCTGGACCCAGAAGTGATACAAGACATTTCTCGCCTTTCATGGGCAGAAACTAGATCCATGTCTCCAACTTACCTGCAAGAAAAAGGAGAAAATGTAGGGAAGCGGATCAGTTGCTTTTGAGTTCCCAGCCGAAGGATGGATGGTGATTTCTATCTCACGTCACGTGTTTATTTAACTGATGGTACCTTGAGACCGTAGCCTGATTCTGCGACTTCTTTGCTTCTCTAATTAGTTCTATCACACTCTCTCCAATCTACTTCTGGATCAGATGTCCAAGAGGGACAGTCTTATTGTCTTGTTTATCATCATAATTGGTTTGGGCAGAGCCTTTGTTGAAAGCCATCTGAAACGCACTGGCCAGTCTACAGACAGACTGCTCTAGATTACGTGCCCACACCTGTCCTAGCCATCTGTGGAAAGAAGTTTGGGAATAAATGGCATGGGAATTTGGAGATAAACGGAATAAATAAATTTGGCAAAACTGTTTAGAATAGTGAAGATTTAAAACCATATCTAACAAGGTCTTCGTTATTAATTTGCTACTATATCACAATAATTGCAAAATCAGCATCTGTCAAGGTTTTGCAGAGAACTACAGCTTTATTTTTTCAAGCCTATTTAAGTAGTTCAAATTAAGAGTTGCTTATAAATGTCAGTCCACAAACCAAGGTGTACTAAAATGTTTCTTTCATTTTTTCGATAGTTAAATTTAATTTCTCTTTAATGTTTCCATTCCGTGGAGTGCAAGAAACTTAATTTTGTTAATTTTCAGGCCTCCCCTACCTATCCGGGGTTGCATCTAAGATTCAAAGTATTTATGGATTGACGTAGAATCGAGGCATTTGACAATGTTCAATATTGTCCTCTGTACATATTCCTCCTGGCTTTTATGAGATATCCGCAGTGGCAGAGATCACCACTTATCTACAGATATCCATTTTCTCTTTCTTTAGTCAAAAACCACCTTATTTTTATCTGGGTACATGGCTGCCCAGCTAGTGACTGCATTTCCCGGGTCTCCTAAAGCTAGGTATGGACATGTGTCTAAGGGCTGGCTGATCCATGGGTAGTGAATGGGAATGACGTGTCAACTTCTGGGTCATGCCCTCAAGCGGCATCTGCTGACCCTCAGCTTTCAATGTTCAATTTTCTTTCTCTCCAAGGCTAGGATGAAGATAGGGTGATGACGAGCCAGCTTTGTTTCTGGAGGGCACAAGGGTAATATCCTGGGGGAGGTGAGGGGGGCTTCTGGTTGGCCTGGTGGAGCAAAGCAGAGCCAGCTCCCTGGACCACCACTACCTTGAACTTGTATGAGACAGAAATGAGTGTTCTATCTTGCTAAGGCTCTGTTATTTTGGTCTCTGTGAAAGCAGCTGGGTCAATATCTTAAAGGATACACCCACTTTCCGGGGTGGTTCCTGCTGTGTTCCCCCTGGCTTCCGATGGTCAAGCCTCTTGCTGTCGGTTCTCAGGGCTGTAGCTTTCTCCATGTCAGGAATGTTCTAATGCTTCCTTACCAGCTGCACCACAAGAAACTCTGCTTCTGTGCTTGTCTTGCATTTTTGGCATCATTCTACTGCCACCACACCAGTCTGTGGCTTGGAGAGCTCTGTGGGACTCACAGGACCATCTGCCTCGATCCAGCATACAGATTTTCCATCTACTCCTGTGCATATGCTGGACCCAGGAATAGCAAGTCCTCTGGCTTCCAGATTCTACCTAGAGAGGGGGGCAGAATATTTTGCTTCAGAATCCCCAAATATATCTGGGCATTTTATTATCCTCCCCCCGCCCCCCCAGGCTCAATCAGAGGGCTCAGCTCAGGACAGCAGTGGGATGACATTAGAGTCCCTTCTTTGGAGCCCACTGGTGTCTTTGCCTTCCTTTCAAATCTCCCTAGTCCTCCTTATCAGATGAATCTTTCTGAGTATTAACAGTATGGGAAGCTCTGTTCTAACATGTCAGGTTTCCTTCTAAATCTTTTTGCCTTAATACCTGGGCCAAAGGCTTAAAAATATTTGGTTTTTACCGTTGGTTACCAGAGTGGGAAGGGGTGGGGGATGAGTGAAATAGGTGATGGGGATGAAGGAGTGTGCCTGTCGGGAGGAGCATGTGATGTCTTACAGAAGGGCTGGGTCATTCTATTGTATACCCAAAACTAATGTAACACTGTATGTGAGCTAGCTGGAGTTAAGGTAAAAACTTAAAAAAAAAAAAAAAAAGAGAGAGAAAAAATGTTTTCTTTTTCTGGATTCTGCTGTATCATTCTGTCTCCGAGGCAAGTAAGGCAGAACATCCCATGAGGCAGAGGGCGGTGATAACTGAAATAATGCAGATGGATGGAAGTGTTTGTTAATATTTCAAAATTTCATCTGTCAGTGAACTAGCAGCCAATATTGCCAAAGATGTGTCTTTTAGGAGCTCCTTCAGTCAATAAATAAGAGTTATTTGTTGTGGTGCAGTGGAAGGTTCATTGGCTCAAGATTTACAATGTTTGTGTGTTCCAGTCCTGGTTTATGCCTCTTCTCTGGAAGCATACCTTCTCTGTCAATAGTAAAGTGCAATTCCCAATGTTTGTCTCTTTTATCTGTGGACTTGGACTCTGCTCATTGTGTAACATTGGGAAACTGACCTAGATTTCAAGCTTCAGTTTTTGCTATACATTTCCATAGCACTTTGTTTTAAATGATTTTGTTTATTTATTTTTGTGAGAGAGAGTGAGAGATAGAGAGAGAAAGAAAGAGCTCACTAGTGTGGGGAGGGGTAGAAGGAGAAGCAGATTCCCTGCTGAGCAGGGAGTCCCCGAGGTAGGACTCTATCTTACAACCGTGGGATCATGAACTGGGTCAAATGCGGATGCTTAACCAACGGAGTCACCCAGGCACCCTCCATAGCACTTTGTACCTCACACACAGGGAACGTATGTGGAATAATACTAATAGTTCATATTTAAACAGCATTTCTAAATTGTAAGTATTATTCTTAGTGCTTCACATATACTATTTCTTTTGTGACTCATTTACAAGATGGATGCTGAGCTACAATCCAAAGGAGAACTAGGATTTAAATCTATACAGTCTGGTTCCAGGGTCTGTGCTCTTAATTATTAAGCTAGACAACCTCTTGTAACAGGAAATATTTCGAAGGAAAGGAATGAAAATGTATTGTAATTATTGGAGAGCTTTCCTGGTTTGATTTAGAGGTACTGATCTTTCAAAAGCAAACTATGACTCAGCTCTGCCTAAATTATCCCAAAGTTCAGGTTT
>CM052894.1:54184189-54213244 GCA_028534135.1 Potos flavus | reverse complement strand
GATAAAACTTTATCACCATCTAGTGTCAGTAAGGAACACTGCAGTAATGTTGCTTGTCCCTCTTCCCTCCGCTTCCTTCTCTTAGTATTATCTAGCAGTCCCAGGTGGTGCTGCTTGATTCCTTTACCAGCCACCATGGGTTCTGTAGACTATTTTAATAATTGGATTTCGAAGTAACCCATTTCATGTCACTTCTCACTTCCCAAGCATCGTTTATTTTATGAGTGAGCTCTCAGGGGACCATAAAGATTTTCATCCAATTTAGAGATCGTGCGCTCACCCCTGAAAGAGCCCTTTACTTTAGCTTCAAGATGCTGAACACGGGAAAAATCTTCATGAGCTATATTTAAATCATTAGGAAATAGTTTAGATGTTCAGAAGAACATCAAGATAATAGATAAGGGGTGCCTGGGTGGCTCAGTGGGTTAAAGCCTCTGCCTTCGGCTCAGGTCATGGTCTCGGGTCCTGGGATCAAGCCCTGGATCGGGCTCTCTGCTCGGCGGGGAGCCTGCTTCCCCTTCTCTCTGCCTGCCTCTCTGCCTACTTGTGATCTCTCTCCCTCTGTCAAATAAATAAATAAAATCTTAAAAAAAAAGATAATAGATCAAATTTCGATGTACTCACTGTACTAGTTATCCGCGGCTGTATAACAAATTGCCTTAGTGCAGGCAGACTAAATAGCAAAACACTGATTATCTTAGTGTCTGAGGGTCGGGGATCAGGAAATGGCTTCGCTGGGTGCTTCTGGGCCAGTGTCTCCCTCCAGGCTGCAGGCAAGCTGGAGACTCGGTGGTCATCTCAACTGGGATGGAGGGAACAGCCTCCACGCTAACTCTTGTTTGGTGGCAGGTTCTGGTTTCTGGCCGGCTGTCTGCCAGAGGCTCAGTTTCCTGACATGTGGGCTTTTTATAGGACTTGCTTCCCCCAGAACAAGAGAGGAGAAGGGAGCCTGAGGAAAAAAGAGGGGGTGGGAGGGAGGCAGGGAGGGAGAGAGAGGGGGAAGCCATAATCTTTTTTTATACCCTAGTTTCAGAAGTAATGTTTTACTTCTACCGTATATTATTGGTCACTCAAACTGGTGTGCCTGGGCCTGGTACCATGTGGGGGGACTACACAGGGTGTGAAAGCAGGAGGCAGCGATCACTGGGACCATCTTGAAGGCTGACTGCAACACCCACCTTCAAGCTTTACTAAATAGAAACATTTTGCCCCGTTTGTTTAACTACCTCCTAAGTGAGTTTAGCTCAGGGCTAAACTCTGAGAAGTATAAATGGGAAAGAACTTTTTCTTCCTGAGGGCTTTCAACCACATTGCTCAATCTCCCTTCCTCCCTCAGTGACTGACATCTCTGGTAGATCCCATGGCTCACACTGGGCTGTGTGAGAGATGAATAAGCTAAGTGCCATCTCAAATTCATCTCCATTTTCATCTCTTTACCTCTTCTTGCCACTGATTCTGTGAGGAAGGAGATCGGGGTTCTTTCAAGAATTTTTTTTTACTTTCTTTGCTTCTTTCTTGCTTTCTAATTGCTCTAGCATGGTGTCCAGTAAGTGGATTAAAGAGGAGCAAGAAAGTGTTTGTATTTAGCTGATATTGTATGTAGTCCTCTCTTGGCTAATTCTAGCTGATACTCATTCCCTTCATTAACCTGAGCATCTACGTACAGGTTCTTCAGGTGAGGATGTTGGTTGTTTGGAGAACCCATGAATAGCGCTTCATACTGTTTTAAGCATTTAAGTCATTCTCCAGTTGGCTTCTTGAAATCCTCTCAATCTTTGCTCTATCTTCGGGGCCTCACCCTACACAACCTCTTCCTGCTGGGGACCCCTGGCCTCAGGAAGCAGTGTTCTTGGGTGGTAGGGTCTCTTCAGGATGGCTTATGCCTCGCTACGCCCTGCAGGTCCCTTTGGTCAGTAGGAAGACATCATGTGTCTTTTTCCTGCCAGATGCCTACCCATTTAATCTGCCCTCCCTCCCTGCCCTGTAACAGTCTTCTGTGTTTGGAATTCTCCAGATGGACACAAGAGCCCAGGTATAGATGCCAACAAAGGCTTGCAGATGCTTGTTGGCTTTCCCTAGACCTCTTTTTGCTCTTGTCTTTGGTCTCCAAGTAGTACCAGGGCCCACGATGTTAGGGCTCTGTAAACATCCAGCCAGAAGGCAAGATGGCAGTTTAATGTCTTGTAGGCACTCTTGGTCCCTGTGACTGATTTACTTGGAGCCTATCTCTCGGCTTGGCAATGGGTGAGAAGCATTCGATTATGGGAGGGGGCAAGCCCCCCCCAAATCCCATTCAAATGAACGTATGCCTTCTTTTAAAATGGCTGGAGAGAGGGGCACCTGGGTGGCTCAGCCATTAAGCGTCTGCCTTTGGCTCAGGTCATGATCCCGGGGTCCTGGAATCGAGCCCCACATCGAGCTCCCTGCTCAGCGGGAAACCTGCTTCTTCCTCTCCCACTCCCCCTGTTTGTGTTCCCTCTTGCTGTCCCTGCTTGTGTTCCCTTTCGATGTCTCTCTCTCTCTGTCAAATAAATAAATAAATAAGATCTTAAAAAAAAATTAAATGGTTGGAGAGAACTGACAGGGACTGAGATTTGAAGGACCCGCTTGGTCATTTTTTAATAAAATTCTGCAGACATGTGTCCAGGAATTCTCTTTGGCTGCAGGGCCTTAGCTGAATTTCAAGGACAATGAGAAAATCCCTTTTAACATATTAAATTCTGCTCAGATTAAAACATGTAGGAATTTACAGATTTAGTTGGAGTCCCCTGTGTCCTTGTCCTGAATTCCACTCCCCACCTTGCCTACCTAGAGGGTGTTTTTCAACGCCATATGTATTTAATCCTTGTCTGGGTCCATTTGGGCTGCTGTGACAGAATACCACAGACTAGGCGGCTTCTAAATAGCAGAAATTTACTACTTACAGTTCTGGAGGCTGAAAATCTGAAATCGGAGTGCCAGAGTGGTCAAGGGAGGGCCCTGTTTCAGGTCAAAGACCTCTCATTGTACCCACACATGGGGGAAGGGGACAAAGGAGCTCTCTTGAGCCCCTTGTATAAAGGCTTTAATCTCATTCATGAAGGCTGTGCTGTCATGAACTACTTACCTTCCACCTTCTAATACCATCATATAGAGCAGTGGCTTTCGACATTTGAATCTGGGGAGGGGGTCGGGGGAAGGATACAAAAACATTCGAACCATAGCAATACCTGCTACCATATGTATACATATCTATGAGGAATATATTGTAGGTATTTTTCAAGTTTATAGAAATGGTATTTTAGCATACATGTCAGCCTGGAACTTGCTTTCATCGCTCCACATGTTTTTAAGATGGATCTATGTGGATACTTGAACTTCTAAATCTTCCTTTTAATGATTTTACAGTATTTCATTTGTTAATATGAGATATACTTTATTTATTTATTTATTTATTTACTTATTTATTTATTTACTTGAGAGCGAGAGGGAGAACACTGAGGGAGAGTGAGAGGGAGAAGGAGACTCCCTGCTGAGCAGGGAGCCTGGCATGGGGCTCAATCCCAGGACCCTGAGATCATGACCTGAGCTGAAGGCAGTCGCTCAACTGACAGAGCCACCCAGGTGCCCTTCATCATTCATTTTTTTATACCTGTCTCTCTGTGTTCTGGGTAAGTTTTTTACTCTTATCTCTCATTTCATTAATTTTCTTGTTTAGTGTATCTCGGCTAGAGTTTTCCTGATTATTGAATTTTTAATTTTAGTCACTCTATTTTTGCTTCAAAGATTTAAAATTCATTCTTTCTCATATACCTTTTTTCTTGTTTTTGCTCACAAATTCTTGCTTTACAAAGATGAAATGTTCTTCACTGAACTTAATATACTTATTTTCAAATTTTGTCAGATTCTTTAAAAAAATTAATTTGTTTTGAAATCCATTTACATTTGGAATGTAGAATTTTTGGCTAACTTTCTTAGCATTAGAAATTTGGCTAATGTTTCTTAGCATTTTCCATGGTTCTGGAATTTTGTTTGTAGGTACATTTTGAGGCATATGAATATTTCTGAAAAAAACATCTGTTTTCTGGGGGCGCCTGGGTGGCTCAGTCGGTTAAGCATCTGCCTTCAGCTCAGGTCATGATCCCAGAGTCCTGGGATGGAGCCCCTCTCCCCACAAACCCGCACTGAGCTCCCTGCTCAGCAGGGAGTCTGTTTTTCCCTCTCCCTCTGTGTGTACTCTCTCTCTCTCAAATAAATAAATCTTAAAAAAAAAAAAAATTTACTTTCCCTCTACTTTCATGAGGATGGGTTGAGGGGTCTACAATTTACAGAGAGGAAGGCTTATTTTATAAGCCAATTATTAATTATTATTATGAGTTTTATTATAAGTTTTAATTAAGCTTCATGAATAATTCCCTTTTGTTACCCTTTATTTTTTTTTTGAAGATTTTATTTTTATTTATTTGATACAGAGAGAGAGAGAAGCACAAGCAGGAGCAAAGGGAGAGGGAAAGAAGTAGACTCCCCACTGAGCAGGGAGCCCGACTAAGGGCTCAATCCCAGGACCCTGGGATCATGACCTGAGCCAACCAACTGAGCCACTCAAGCGCCCCCTTTTGTTACCTTTTTGTCATTAGTTTTGTTTTGGTGGCTCAAGGTTGTTGATGCCCATGGAAGTGATGTGTAGCCATATTTGGGCCTGAACGTTAAACATATGAAATATGGGGCCTGGGAGAGGGGGAGAACAATTCCGTACATAACAACATGTCTTCAATAAATACTTGTTAAATGAACATCACTGATTTCCATAGGTCTCCCTATTTCTGATGGTCATTTTCCCTTAACATAGAGTTGATCTTTTAGGCTTTCTTATGTCTGTATGAATTCGATATTTTCCTTTCTCTTTGGATCCCTTCTGAAGAAGTGGGTATCTGCAGCATTCTAGGTATTCCCTGATATTTCATAATTTTGGATATATACAACACACTTTCCAGGATGGGCTAAATGAAAAGACAGAAATGCCAAGTGGTGGCAAGGACGTGGGGCAGCAGGGGTGCTCACGTTCTGCTGGTGGGAAGGTAAATTGGTACAACCATTTGGCAAACTCTTTGGCAGCATATCAAAGCTAACCATCTGTATACCCTATGACCCAGGAGGTCTACTCTTAAGTGTTTATCCAGCAGAAATACACCCATATGCTCACCAAAGGACACACAAAAATGTTCAGAGCTACACTGTTCATAATAGTTACCTAAATGCCCATCAAAAATAAATGAGTCAGGAAGCCCACCTGGGAGACATGACTTTCCCAGAGGCTCTGTGAATCCCATGAGCACAGGGCAGCAAGAGGTCTGTCTTAGCCGGCCTTTCTCTCTAGGCACGAGTAGTGCAGGGCTAGCAACCCCTAACTCCAGGACGATGGCCTGCAGGGCTAGAGCGTGCCCCAGACGCACAGGCCTAGAAGTCCAAGAGGCCCGAGGGCTGAAGGTACTTCTGGGGCGACACATGCATGCATGGGTTCCTGGGGGGGAAGGATGCATAAAGAGATTGGTAGTATAGTCACTCAATGAGATCGTATGCAGCAGTGAAAAGGAATCATCTACATCTCCACACAACCGTATAAATACATCTTCTAAAAGGAATGGTAGGTGAAACAGTGGTGAACTTGTGCAAGTGGGTGGTGGAAGGAGTTCACCCCGGGCGTAGACAATAAGGATGTGCCCTGTCTGTAGAGAATTTAAAAACCATAATAAAACTGACTAAAAATCAATTTTTCTTTTCTTGAAAAAAGATTTTTATTTATTTATTTATTTATTTATTTATTTATTTATTTATTTAATTTATGTTTTAAAAGATTTTGTCTATTTATTTGACAGAGAGAGACACAACGAGAGAGGGAACACAGCCAGAGGGTAGTGGGAGAGGGAGAAGCAGGCTCCCCACTGAGCAGGGAGCCCAATGCCAGGCTCAATCCCAGGACCCTGAGGTCATGACCTGAGCCAAAGGCAGGGGCTGAACGACTGAGCCACCCAGGCACCCCAAAAGAGATTTATTTATTTTTAGAGAGAGAGAGAACCGAGGGTGGGGGGTGTGGAGAGGGACAGAGGGAGAAGGAGACAGAAAATCTCAAGCAGACTCTCCGCTGAGCATAGAGCCCGGCTCGGGGCTCCATCTCACAACCCTGAGATCATGACCTGAGCCGAAACCAAGAGTCAGATGCTTAACCGACTGGGCCACCCAGGTGCCCCTCAGTTTTGCTTTTTCACTCTCACCCTGTACTATCCTTCGGAGCAGCATAGGTGATAAAATACTCCTTCCTGTGAGGGCAGACCATCTCTTCCGGCCCCCACCACCCCCAGCACTGGAGGGAAAGAAGGCTGCCGCCAGAGGATATGCTACATGATTCCATTTACATAAAGCGCGAAAACAGGCAAAACTAAATGATACTATTGGCAGACAGGATGTTTTTGTAACCCTTTGGGGTAGTGACTTGCATGGAGCACAAAGGGATTCTAGGGGCTGGAAATGTCCTGGATATTGGTTACAGGGTGTGTTCATTTTGTGAGAGGTCATTGAGTTGTACTCCTATGATCTGTGCACTTCTCCATATTTTACTCCAATAGAAAGTTTTAAAAAAAAGCTACGACATATTTTCTTTTAATTACATATGCTTAAGAATTATCATTTTGCCTAGGAATGTGTATCTGGCTTGATTTGGGGACGCAATTTTTCTGTCTGCTTTCACAGAAACTGTCATCAGGATCACTCAGAAGCCTAAAACTGATACTTTTAGAATCAATTCCTAAAATCTCAGCACAGACATTCATTGTGCACCTGGCTCATGGGAGAGGTACTGAGCCCCGCGCTCTGATGGGGAGATATGGAGGCCGCTTCTTTTGCTGAGAAGAAAAACTGGCTTCTAAAGCAACAGAACTGCCTGCGACTTAATCACACGAAACTAGACATTTACCTTTAAACACAGATGGCAGATACCTGTCACATCCCTCCTTTGCTATTTCTGTGGGGTGTGAATTCTTTTTGAGGTCACTAACTTTGCAGAAGAGGGGCCGTGTTGGAGCTGGGAGTAATGAGAAAGGGTGGGTGGAATAGCCGGGTGCTAAAAAAGAAGCTGAGGAAAAGGCGAGAGAGAGGAGAGGACATTGCTCCTTCCATGCACATCAACCAGCGTCGATGAAGAGATTAAACAGAACCAAACTCTCACTCACTCTCACTGGGTAACAGAAAGGACGTCTTTTTGCTCCCACAAAAAGCAGGAAGGATGTCATCTTAGGATAAAGGGCTCTTCTTTAAATTGAAAAAGTTTAACTTTAGGAAATACTACTTTTTTATACTTCTTTCTTATACTCTCCTGTGAACTGGTAAAATTTCCTCTCTGTCGTGCTTGAGAGGAACTTCTGCTGTGACCAGGGGTTCGCCCATTTTTTCCATAAAGGATGAGATCATAAATATCTTAGGTTTTGGGGGCCACACTCTCTTGCCAGTGCTCCACTCTGCCACTGTACCTCAGATGATGTGGAAATGAATGGGTGTGTCTGTGCGCCATAAAGCTTTTGGACACTAAACATTTTTTAATTTGAATTTCATAAGACTTCTTGGACACAAAATAGGATTCTTGTTGTGATCCTCTCCCTCTACGTCAACCATTAAAAAAGGCAAAGGCCATTCTTAGTTTTCAAAACTCAGCTATACTAAAAGGAGTGGTAGGCTAGATTGTCCTGCCGGCCGAAGTTGGACTCTGGGGCTTTATTCTGACATCTCCACTTTATGCGAGCTGTTTCTGCTGCAAGGCTTGCCCTCCTGGCCCTTTATCACTTTTTTTTTTTTTTTAAGATTTTATTTCTTTATTTGAGAGAGAGCATGAGCAGGGGCAGGGGCAGAGGGAGAGGGAGAAGCAGACTCCCTGCTGAGTCAGTTTCTAGAAAGAGTGATATGGAAGGTAGGAATTAGGGCAGCAGTCCAGGCCATACCTACTGCTGGAAACTCTAGGGCAGGCTTGTATCTGAAGTTGGTGCCTTTTCAAACTCGTGTTCTTTAAGTATTTGTTCAAGATTTCTTCACTCGGGGAAAAGGTTAAACAGTCTGTGGGAGGGAGACAGGCCCCCTCAGCCTCTTCACTGCTATCAAGAGCACTTTGACACTGGCCCGAAACTTGCTCACCTTCCACAAGTCACACTCAGAGGCTAACTAGATCCCTTTCCCTAACAGGCAGCTTAGCGACCACTTTACAGACCCCGTGGGATCTCACTGCCTCTACGTCACATAATAACATATTTCCTCCAACCACACACCGCCCTTCACAGAAGGAGATTCGGTAAATGCAGAATTCTCTCCCTGGTTACATTTCCGGTGATATCCTGGGTGTCTGCCTGCCTCTGACCCCAGCTTGGTGTGCAGTCATCAGCTTATTAGTGGGTTCTGGCAGAAGGAGGATAAAAACCTCTCTGGAGAGGGGAATGCAGAGGATGTGTCTTAGATTTAGTCCTCTGGTCCAGTGTTGAGAGAGAGGGATCTCGGGCAGAGATGGGGTTTCCAAAGATGCTCTGTGAGATATTGGGGTAAGTGGCCATTTGGATGGTAAAGAGGGCCACTGGCCTGGGGGAGATGCATTCTCGGCACTCGGGGATAGCTGTTGTGTGCCAGAGAGCTCGGCGGGCCAGCGTAAATGTGCCCCTCTGACTGACGGGAAGGGACTGCCGCTGGGCTTCAGAGGGAAGGCAAGGTGCCCCTGTGCCACTCTGAAGGTGAAGAAGGTCTGGACAACAGACGTCACCCAGGAGCGTGTCCCCTGGGAATACAGCTTGGTAGGGGATGACCAGAAACCACTGGCATGTAGAGCATGTGGCTGTTAGGAACATGGGCTTGGTGTCACACGCTCTACCCCTTACTCATAACCTTGGGCTATTCATTCAGAAATAGAGATGATAATACTGACCACATGGGATTGTTGACAAGATTAAGATAATATGAGTATAGCATGGGGTAAGCGATATTGACATACCAGAAAGAGTCATGGGTCAGCAACACAGGAGATATTCTTGGCAATGTGACCCCATTTGAATCTATAAAGAGTGGTCTGGCGTTCAGACACATGAGTCACATGTGTTTCCTTGGGCCTTGGTGGCCATGAGATTTACTCCCCCCCCTTTAAAAAACCACATCCTTTTAATAGAAAGCTAGAGCAAACACCATGCAATATGTAAAAAGGACCACTTATTTATTATCACTACATGTCAAAAACCATCTGGACCATTTTCTTGTAACAGATGTTTGCCAAATTAACTTTGGAAACAGAGAATTCATGCAGGATATTTCTCTTAGCACAATGAATGCAACTAGGGCAGATATGGATAAATTTTTCAAAACAATATTAAGCTATATTACGGTCAGATAAAAAACCATGGTGACTGCACACAGTCTTAGAATTTGCAGAGTGCTCAGGAAATGTCAATAAACTCGCTCTTAATTTAGGTGAAATTCATTTAGAAATGATCTGAAATTCAGAAGAGCTTTAAAAACTTGACCATGAAGACTTAAAAACATTCCATTTATGTTGTTCACAGTAATGGTAATTATAACACAAAATATATTTGGTCTTCCTCTGCTCCTGCAGAGACTTCCCAAAAGCCTTGGAATTTCCCGTGATGGGAGGAAGAAAGGCATCTTTTGTTATGTTAATGAGGCGACGTTACGACCGCTTCTAAGGATAGTCAGTTGCCAGAGAAGCCAACCCTGTGATAAGAGGGTTAAACCCTTCAGCCCCCATACCCTCCCAACCAGAGGGTAGGGTAGAGGTAATTGAGTTCAATCACCAATAGCCAATGATTTAATCAATCATGCCTAAATAATGAAGCCTTCATAGAAACCTGAAAAGATAGTGTTTGGAGAGCTTTCGGGTTGGTGAACATGTAGATTTGTAGACAGTGGTGTGCTTGGAGAGAGCATGGAAACTGCATTCTTTCCCCATACCTCGCCCTATGTGTCTCTTCCATCTCACTGTTCCTAAATTATATCCAGTTATAATAAATTGGTAATCTAGTAAGTAAAACATTTCTCGGAGTTCTGTGAGCTGCTCTAGCAATTTAAGCTCAGGGAGGGGATCATTAGAATCTCCAATTTATAGCTAGTTTGTCAGAAGCTCAGGTAAGCTGGACTCCAACTGACTCTGAAGAGGGGGAGGAGGGCGGTCTTATGGCACTGAGCCCTTAACCTGTGGGATCTGAGCTATCTCCAGGTAGATAGTGTCAGAACTGAATCGCATTATAGAACACTCAGCTGGTGTTTGAAGAACTGCTTGGTGTGGGGGAAAAGCCATATGCTGGAATGGAGTGTAGAATCTTATTAAGAAGTAGTTACCTTCTGCTGATTCTTAAGGAGTGTTTCATTCACAAACATACTGTGTTAGTATCTGAGAATAAAAAGTCTATTAAGAATTAGCCTCTAGGGACACCTGGGTGGCTCAGTTGGTTAAGCATCTGCCTTCGGCTCAGGTCATGATTCTAGGGTCCTAGGATCGAGTCCCACTCAGGATCCTTGCTCAGCGGGGATCCTGCTTCTCCCTTTGCCTGCCTCTCCCCCTGCTTGTGCTCTCTCTCTCTCTGACAAATAAATAAATAAAATCTTAAAAAAAAAAAAAAGAATTAGCGTCTAACCCTCAGAGATCTTTTAGTCTAATTCGGAAGCAGGTATGTGTGGTCAAGGGCTAAGATTCAGGTATACCTTGGATTCTGTGGAGGTCCAGAAGACAGCCATAAAAACCAGACTCATGGACCAGGGAACATTTCTTGAAGGGGATGAAACTTGAGAGATGAGGGTCAAAGAGCAGTCAGGATAGGATGGGACATCATCAGTGACTTGTCTTTATTGTACAGGAGAGTAAGATAATAATGACTATAACATCCAATAGCTTTTAAAATGTCAATCTCTTATATTTTCAACAGGCTTGTATTAGCTTGAGATTTAATATAACCTAAAATCTAATATTTGCTTTCTGTAGAGTCATAGAATGGTAGAACATGAAGGATGGTTAATAATACTTAAGTCCATTTTTGAAAGGGGACCCCTCTTACACTGTTGGTGGGAATGCAAGCTGGTGCAGCCACTCTGGAAAACAGTATGGAGGTTCCTCAAAAAGTTAAAAATAGAGCTACCATATGACCCAGCAATTTTATTACAATTGTAAATACAATGATTATTGTATTTACCCAAAGGATACAAACATAGTGATCAGAGGGTCACCTGCACCCCAATGTTTATACAGCAATGTCCACAATAGTCAAAATATGGAAAGAGCCCAGATGTCCAACGACTGATGGAAGGATAAAGAAGATGTGATATATGTACACAATGGAATATTACTCAGCCATTAAAAAATTGAAATCTTACCATTGCAATGAAATGGATGGAACTAGAGGGTATTAGGCTAAGTGAGATAACTCGCTCAGAGAAAGACAATTATCATATGATTTCACTCATATGTGGAATTTAAGAAACAAAACAGATGAACATAGGGTGGGTGGCGCAGTCATTAAGCATCTGTCTTTGGCTCAGGTCATGATCCCAGTGTCCTGGGATCGAGCCCCGCCTCAGGCTCCTTGCTCAGCAGGAAGCCTGCTTCTCCCTCTCCCACTTCCCCTGCTTGTGTTCCCTCTCTCACTGTCTCTCTCTCTGTCAAATAAATGAATAAAATCTTTAAAACAACAACAACAACAACAACAAAACAGGTGAACATAAGGGAAGTGAAGAAAAAATAAAATAAGGTGAAAACAGAGAGGGAAGAAAACCATGAGAGACTCTTAACTATAGGAAACAAACTGAAGGTTGCTGGAGGGGAGAGGGTGGAGGGATGGGGTAACAGGTGATGGGCATTAAGGCGGGCACTTGATGTAATGAGCACTGGGTGTTATATGCAACTAATGAATCACTAAACTCTACCTCTGAAACTTATAATACACGATATGTTAATTCATTGAATTTAAATAAAAATACTTAAAATAATTACATGGTATTAAAGACTGCTTTTTAAAATCCCACCTGGGTGGCTCAGTTGGTTAAATGTCTGCCTTCGGCTCAGGTCATGATCCCAGGGTTCTGGGATCCATCCCGCCTCCTGAGGAGGGAGCCTGCTTCTCCCTCTCCTACTCCCCCCGCTTGTGCTCTCTCTCTTTCTGTCTGTCAAATAAATACATAAAATCTTAAAAAAATTTTTTTCAAAGTAATTCATGTTTTTATAGAACATGTAGATAAGCAAGAGAAGAGAAAAATTCATGTTTAATTCTACTTCTAGATGTCATGAATATTTTATAGCTAGTCTTGAAAATGCTCATGTTTATTTCCTTGAAGTAAATTTAGGATTAACTCCAAGATAAGAATTACAAATTAAAAAAAAAATTCCAATTTTCAGGCCTTTCACTGACGTGAACAAATACAGAAAGACTGTACTTAGGTTTGGAAGCCCGCGCTCGGGAGGAGGTGGCTGAGTCTTTGGGGCGCTATTGCTAAATGAGATCCTGGCCCGGGATGGATCCTTCTAACCTTCGGCTTCTGTATCAGCCAATGGGGGGCCGCAGCCAAAGTCAGGTGATCAAGGGGCATCCTTGGCGCTGCAGCCATAAACCCCGGGCCGCCAGATATAAAACGGGGGCACAGGATACCTGTAAAGATTCCCACGGGGAGAGGCTGGTGCTCTGGAACTCCAAGAGGGCACCCAGCTGCTGAAGCAGAGGGCCCCAGCCTAGAGATCGCCCGCCAGGCTCCGGCGGCAGTGAGCACCGTGGCAAGCCCCCAAATGTGTGTCACATCAGGTGCGTGTCCTCAGGCCGCAGGTCCGAGGCAAGCCAAGGAGCCTCTCCCGCACAGTCTGGGCAGCCCTCCAACAGCGCCAGCGCTGCGCCCTGGGCGCGTGAGTCCCAGCGGGCGAGGCCTGGAAGAGCAACGTCGTGCCCTGTGGACACGAGCCCTGTGGGTTTTAGGGTCTCCTCTCTCAGGTGCAGGTCTTAAAAACTATGGGTGCCTGGTATGAGGTTCAAACTGTTGGCTCCTCAGGGAGGAGCTCTGGTTTGGAGTTCCCTCCTCACTGTGGTTCTCTGGGTCTGGGATGGGGTCCAGAACCCGGCCGTGTCCCAGCCTCTGCTAGGGCTTGGATGCAGAGGAGTTGCTGGGGGGGAGGGGGGGTGGCGGGGGGGCGGGGGTTAGGTTTTGGTTTTGTCCCCCCTCCCCCCCAGGAAGTTCATCCTTATGCAGCTGTAGATTTGGTGGGTCTGTGGGACGAGGTGAGTTCAGGATCCTCTTCTGTTGCCATCTTGAACTGCAACCAGATTTTTTAAATGTTATTACTTAATCATGTATTTTTAAACAGTCGAGAGCAAATCAGTATGTCTGTCTTCCTCTTGAACAAGACTAGTATTTTTAGAATGGTTTAACTTCCTTCAAATATTCCTCCCATTGTCTTCGTTTGAGCAGCTTTTCCATCTTCTGTGCTATTTTTATCTAGTATCTTATTTCCATTTTGTTTTCCAGTGCAAAAAAGTTTTCATCATTATTTATTTATCTAAATAAATAAACTTTGTTTTTTAGGGCAGTTTTACTTTCACAGCAAAATTGAGTGGAAAGTACTGAGAGTTCCCATATTCCTCTTGCCCCCATCCTCCTTATTTTTATAGTCAATTCTTACTTAAATTTACCAGAGCATGTTCTGACTTTTTGTTTCCCCCTGCGCCATGCATCCTCTACCTTCCATCTGGATTTATTTTTATTCATTCGAAGTGAACTTCATTATGATGTCTAGAAGGTCAACATAAACATTTCTAGTTTTTCAGGTATGAAAATTTCTACTTGGGTCCGTGGACGGATTTAATCTCTAGAGTTTTCATTTTTTCTTATATTTTTTGTGAGTGAGTTCATGTTCGTGGACATTGTCTTTTTTGGGGGTGGTGGGGTGAGAAGGGAGGGGTAGAGGGAGAGGGAGAGAGAGAATTCTAAGCAAGCTCCGTGCCCAGCAAGGAGTCTGATGTGGGGCTCCATCTCACGACCCTGAGACCATGACCTGAGCCAAAATTAAGAGTTGAAGGCTTAAGTGACTGAGCCACCCCGGCCCCTGGGCATTGTCTCTTTTGAGAGTCCCATGCTTGCCTGGGAATGGGAAGTCTCCCATGGGATGGTTTTTTTTGTTTGTCTTTGTCCACATTCAACAGTCCTCATGAGTCCTGAACTGGTTTTCGTTTTAAATAACAGACTTAAAAAACAAAACAAAACAAAACATTAGACTTACAGAAGAGTTGCAAAGATAGTACAAGAAGTTCCCATTACTGCAACCCTTAGCCAGTTCACATGTGGCCTTTAGCAATCTGTTAAAAATTTCTAGCTAAATTCTTCCTAACGCCTTATATGGTGTCTGAGATATCTGTCCTAGCTAAGCAAAGGCCCGGATCCTTTTCTCCCTGTGGACGCCTGTCTTTCCTCAGATTTTGAGTTAGTTGTTGACTCGGTGACCTCATCTTTCTGAAGGATTTGTGAAAGTTAATTTGCAGTTTGTCCAGCTTGTTTCTTATTATCAGTGAGGGAGTGATGCTTTCCCACCCTTTTTGTCTCCAAGAGGAAGCAGTTGGGCGCGTTAGTTGTTTCTTTTCACTTTTCCTTATTCTCTGTTCTCTCTTTGTAGAGAATTGTGATTACCAATGACTCCATGGGAATTCCCCCGAAGATTGAAAAGCCCTAAAAGGATACCTTTTCTTTATTTGGTATTTCTATTTTGTAAATTACACTGACTGCCCATGCATGGCTTATGGACTTGCGAAATAATTTATTCTATGCGTGATTTTCATCTATTTTATTCTGCTTCCTATTGTTTTGTGTCTATTAGATTGGAAACACTTTGAAGAAAGAGGACATGATTTCTACTTTCGTATACCATGTATATTCCTTATTCAGCAGGTATTTTCTGATCCCCTGCTCGGTGCCAGGAACTACACTAGGAGATGGGGGTACTGTGGGGAGCAAGCAGGAAAGTTTCCCACTCCTTAGTATTGTGGGGAGTCAGATAGTAAAGGAACACAGAATAAATAGATAATTATCTACTAGGATAAAGAAAGTATAGGATGCTCTGGGACCTAATTTATACTGGAGGTTCAGAAAGACTTTTCTTTGGAAGTGACTTTTACATTGAGACTTGAAAGCTAAGCAAGAGTTATGGGAAGAGTTGGAGGGAACAGCATTGCAGACACAGACAGCAGCATATGCTGAAATCTTTTAGCAGTAAAGGGTGTGGGGCGTTTACAGACCCGAGTGGAGGTCGGTGAGGTTAGAGTATGCTGAGTGAGGTGGAGTGTGGCATGAAACGGACCTGGAGACACACTCAGAGGCTGGAAGATACAGAGTCTGGGAGGAGGTGATACTTCATTTTAGTCTTGGCAGCTGTGGAAGGGCTTTGATTCAGTTTGCATTTAAAAGCATTGGCCTGGCTGCCGGGTGGAGGACTGATTACGGGGATAAGCAGGTCATCAGGGTAGTCCCGGTAAGAGGTGACTGCGGCCCAAGGAGGGTGGTTGCCATGGGGATTGAGGAAGAAGGCGGACTAACGGTACAGTTTGCTGGTAAAAGTGGCAGGATGTGCCGATGCTGTGTTTGGGGGAGGGGTGCTGTGGGGGGAGAAGAAGGCATCAACAGATCCTTCCCGTTTGATTTAGTCACTTCCTCTCTCCGCTGAAAGAGGGCGAGAAAACTCCTGAGTTGTCTTTTGTGATTTGCATTGAGCAGACACCAGCTGTGTGGCCCCCTAAGCCGGTTTGTGCCTCCCTCAGTCATCTATTCTACATTCTCTCTTCTGCTGCCATTTTCCTTCCCAACTGGACTCTTAGTTGTACCGGGGGAAAGACTGTGTGGCTTTCATCTCCTGTGCTCCATTGCACTTAGCCCAGTCCTTTGCTCATAGCAGATCCTGAAAATCCTTTTTTGAAATGCATTTCTTTTGAGCACTTTTTTCTTCAGTTGGACAAGAAAGATTTTATTTTCCAAATCCTTCCTTCAGTTTTTAGCCCTTTGGTAATCTATAGTGCATTTGTCATATTGATTAGAGATTCAAGTCAGTTTTTCCTTTGCTCTTTGATTTTTGTCTACAGTAGAGTCGGATTACTGAACGAGCAAAGAGCCAAGCGCTTCGTGTGAGCCTGGGATTCGTGTCTGGGAGGCGAGGAGTGCTGCTGAGCACCGTGAAGCATTTGCACATATGTTTTTCTCTTCTGCCTCTGTGGTAAGACATTTTCCTAGCTGTGCTTTGGATTTTTCCCATTCCAGTTCTGAAATTTCCACGTGGGGTTTAGCCACTCAGCGAAGTGCTCTCGGATTCCCCGCTTAGCACCGGGGGCGGCTTCCGCTATGAGATCTTTGCTATCTTTGTGTTTTTCTGGCCTGGGTTTTACTTCCCCATTTGCTGGCCTTTTTGCCTCTACTTCCCCCCAGTATTTCATGGTTGTAACGTATGGGCTTTTCCTTTCAACAGTTCTCTGTCCTCAGGGAAACCCTCCATCTCTTCGTTTCTGTTTTTGGTTTTTTTTCGTCTTTTTTGGTTTTGACCCCTTTGCTGTCCTGCTGCTTGAATTGTGGTGCCCCGAGAGGCATGGGCCGTCTCTCTTTAGTTTGGCCCGATTCTGATCATCCTCTGTCCTGACGTTGTTGCAGACGTAGTTTTTAATTCAGCAGAATTTTTCTCATTCTGTTTCTTCGTTGCTGATTCCAGTCTGTCTCTAAAATGAAGCCAATTTTGTCAATTTCTTTTTTCTTTTCTCTTTTTTTTTTTTCCTATCTGGCAAGGTTGAGATTGCCACTGCTCTTGACAGCTGCTATGCAGTATGTCATTACTCAGCTTTGGAAGTAATTTTAGAATGTTGTGTGCTCCTGCCTATGGAACAGTGTGTTACCGATGTCCCGAGGGTAGTACATCTGAAGGTGGGGCTGACCTGAAGAAGCATCTGTGACATTTGTACAGTGCCTTACAGTTTACAAGGGACCTTTAGGTACGGGATCTTATTTGGTGCTCACAGTAAGCTGGGGAGGACATTAGAATTTCCTGTTTATTTTTTTTTCTTATATATATATAACTCCCCACTCAGCAAGGAGCCCAGTGTTGGTCTTGATCCCAGGGCCCTGGAATCACGACCTGAGCCAAAGGCAGATGGTTAACCAACTGAGCCACCCAAGTGTCGCTAGAATTTTCTTTTTTAAAGTCAAGGGACTTGAGGATCATAAAATTAAGTCTTTTTCCTACGTTGTCCAGCTAGAAGGTGATGTCTCACCATTGTTCTTTACACTGCAGGGTTTTATCTTTTCAATACCATCTGAATTTCAGGCTGGCATGGACAGTCTAGACTTCAGGCATAATTGGATCCAGGAACACAAACAGTGTTCCCAGGGTCTAATCTTTCCCTTGGCTCTGCTCTCCACTGAATTGACCTTCCTTTCATTCAGGCTCTTCCCTTGTGGGACAGAATGGCTTCCAGGAGCTCCAGGCTAATGTCCCGTAATCCCAGGAAAGGAGAACATGCCTCTTTTGCAGTACAGACCTTGCTTCTTATTGACTCTGATTGGGTTACATGTTTATCTGTGAACCAGTCACTGTGATCAGAAGGTTGTGATGCTGTGGGCTAGACCTGAGTCCACTGGAGTCAGAGGTGCAGTCAACCCACCTTAAATCACATGGTGGCGGGGGCGGGGGGCAGGGGAGTGATTCCTCAGGAAAAACCAGAGGTACTCTTACTGAATAAAAGTGAATGCACGCTAGGTAGGCAAGACATGACATGTCCTCTGTGCTGAATATTTTCCATTTGCCCCTCAGATCCACCCACCACCCTGCTCTGTGCCCCAGGAGGTCTAATATGTATAAACTGCATTGATGAGCAACCTTTCCCTCAAGCTTCCCATTGCATTTGGTCAATGGAAAGCTCTGGCAGGAGATTAGAGTTAAGAAGAAGTGTGAGAAAGGGTGAGAAAGTGTGAGAAAGCTCCTTTCCCTGAGGGTGCCATCTCTAACTGAAGGTCACAGCTCCTGCCAGCCAACCCTCTTTACATAGCTTGCCCTGTCTCCAGACTCTGCTGACTACTTTCCTTATTCCTTCAAGCCTAACGTGGTACGCCCCTGGGGTATTACAGAATCCCTGGTAGTCTCCCCACGCTCTGTTCATACTTTCGTAAATGGACCCTTTATGAAAGTGTCCTCGAGTTACTAACTTTGAGTGTGTCATCTCTTTCCTGTTAGGACCTGACTGATGCCTACAGTCAGGAAGTGAAAATCAAATCCGTGCCACGTGAAAAATGATTTGGAGCATCTGGGATGTTAGGTTAGGAGTTGAAAAGATTTAAGTGGGATATGTTAACAGTGAATGAGAGAGCTGGGAAGGATAGCCACAGGGAAGAGGGAGCAGCATAGTTTTGTGTGGCTTCATTTAAATTAGAGTTGTTATAGGTTTCTAACAGTTAGTGCTGTCTGAAAATGTAACAGGCTGCCTGAAAGGTAATGAGTTCACCATCACTGATGGTATTCAACTAGATGTCTCTAATAACATCCATTTTTCAGGGTATTTCCTATTTTTAAAAAAATATTTATTTATTTTAGAGAGAGGGAGAGATTGAGAGAGTGAGTGCTTGGGGAGGGGGAGAGACAGAGGGGGAGGAAGAGGGATAAACAGATTCCCTGCTAAGTGCGGAGCTTGTTGTGGGGTTTGATCCCACTACCCTGAGATCATTATCTGAGTCGAAATCAAGAGTCTGAGGTTCAGCCAACTGAGCCACCCAGGCACACCCAATGACCTTGAGAGTCCTTTCTTACAGTTCTTTTCATGCAGGAATAATTTTCATTTCCTTTGTCCTTTGGGCACCCATTGCTTTCTCACTACCTGGCAGACATTTTGGTGTTGAGACCAGAGGCTGTGGGTGCACCTGCTGAAGCCTGGAGTCTTTGTGCTCGTTTGCACTGATCTCCTGGGTCATTCTGGTTCCTGGGCTTCTCCCCACTGGTGTGAGGGTCAGAAATCCAAAGTGTTGAGCTGTGCTTTGCTATCTTGTCAACTGGAGGCATTAAAAGAGCTCATCTGTGCCTTTGCTGTCACAAACTGACAAATGCCTTCAAGATGGAAACCATGGGGATGTAATCTAATGATGTCCAATATTAGAGGTACCGAGTTATTACCAAGAACTCTGCTACTTGTGCTAGAGAAGTAAAATTACATTGCTAGAGAAGTAAAATTACATTACTAGAGAAGTAATAGGAATTCACTGTATCTTAACCGCTGGGCCAAAGACAAGATGGAAAACAATGGGTGTGGCCATGTTCCTGTAAAGCTTAATTCACAAAAACAGTCAGTGGGGAGATTTGGCCCATAGATATACTTTGCTGAGCCCTAGTCTCAGGGGATACTTTATTACTATGTAGCTTGGTGGGTTGCAGGCTCAGTATGAGCAAGTAGCTTGTGCACTAGCTGAGTCCCTGAGCACATGACCTCGGAAGACGTGTCCAACACAGAGAAAAGCACAAGGGTGGCCTGAGCTCATATCCGGGCTCAGCCACTCTGTGATTGAGGGCCAGCTGCTAGACCTTTGTGAGTCTCAGTTTCCGAATCTCTAAAATAGGGACTATAATTAGAATGTCCCTTATGCTTGTTGTTTATTTGAATGAAGCAGTGTATGGAAAATAGCATGGAGCTTGACACAACCCTCAGTGGACACCGTTTCCTCTCTCTCCTCCTTTCCTAAAATGATGTGGAAAGCATGAATTACTTAATTAAGGCACCATTGAAAGGTCACTGACAATTTCATCCACCTGAGGAGATGTTTGAAAAAAGCCAGTGCCATGTCTCTGAAGAGTCTCAGAAGAGTAGAGGAACAGGGATGGGGGTTAGCTGGTGGAAGAATGAAGGAAAGGCCTGGTCCCCTTGTCCCCTTTATCTCCCTCTCTCCCACTTCACCTCCTGGAGCTGGGCGGATGCCTTTGCAGGTACTGGGTAGTTCTGAGGTCTTAACAAGCAAGATTTCTTGTCCAGGGGACCTTAAATCAAGTCCCTGGAGTAACAGTTCAGGAACATAGGGATAGTCAGCTTGGAAATATGGTAGTGTCTTTCTGTGTCTGAAAGGCTAAGCATGCAGAAGGAAGAGGGACCTTCTGCTGGGTGACCTCAGGGGACAGAGGTAAGACCATTGCATATGGAAGCCATGGGTCATCCAAGAATGACATGGTCAGCCTGGGGAAGGGGTGAGTTTCCTGTTGCTAGAGATATTCAAGCAGAGGGTTTCTGGGAGGCAGGAGAGGGAATAAGGTCTGGAGAGGGCAGTAGATCAGATCCTTCTACCTCATGAATCCATCTTGACCCCGTGAAAGTTCAGAGCACACAAGTCAGGACAGGAGCTGGGGACAGGTTCTTCTCCATGATTAAAGAGTGATTAATGGGCCCCTTTTGGGGAAAGATAACAATAGATTATATTTACTGAGCTGGAATGTGCCAGGAACTCATACATGTACTTCAATTTTTTTTTTCACTTTTTTCTTATAATGGCTTTAAGAGGGAGGTGCTTATTGCTATGTTCATTTTATAGCTGAGCAAACTGAGGACAAGAGAGGTTAAACATAGTGCCAAAGACCACACAGGGAATAACCGAAGCCAAAATCTGAACATGAATATTCTAACTCCAGAGCCTACATTCTTCTTTTTTTTTTTTTTTTTAAGATTTTATTTATTTATTTGAGAGACAGAGAGAGCAAGAGGGAGAGCACAAGCATGGGAAGAGGCAGAGGGAGAAGCAAACTTGATCCCAGTACCCCGAGATCATGACCTGAGCAGAAGGCAGACACTGAACCGACTGAGCCACTCAGGCACCGCGTGCTTACATTCTTAATCCCAATTTTATTCAAAGTTAAATAATTAGGGGAGAGAAGCCTTCCTGGCATGATGCTGTGTTGTATTAGGTGCTCTGAAAACACCAACAAAAATCTACACTTAATAAGTAAATTGTATTACAAGGACTAAAAGTTTGAAAATATAATGAAGAAAAGGTCCCCTTTTAGCAAAATTGAATAGCAATGTATTAGGTGCTGGCCTTCAGTTGGTGGTAGGCCTGTTGGAGTATGAAGCTTCTGGGTTTCCTTCTGGTGGCTCCTGCTACTTACCTGCATTTTAAGCTTGGGCTGAAATATCCATAGGGTGTCTACTGCACACTCTTGCTCTTGAAGGAGGCCCCACAAGGAAGTAACCCATACTGGTAACTGGTGCAGGGAGAAAGGAAGGAAGGGAATGCACCAGTCCCAAGACATACATGCAGTTGGGTAAAAAAAAAAAAGTTATTTAGACAGCTGGCCTTAGGAGAGAATGGTCTTTGTTTGGGAAAATTGCTTCATTAGCTTTCTAGAATGGAAGATGAGGGCTGGAAGGAATGATCTGGAAGACAGTACCTGGCTAGGAGTTCAGGCTCTTTGGTCTGACTCTCAGAGGACACGGTGACTCTAGTTGACATGTACATTGCAGATGCCTATAGTGTCTTCATTACCCATCCCTCTCCCCAGGAACCAGGCAGAGGGTGCTCGCTTCCTGGGCTGATATCTTACACATGCTAGGTTGCATCTTTGGGGCTTTTCCACTGAAGGCTGCTCTAGAGATGTTAATTTTAACCTGATTTTCGTGGGATGGGAATGCTGAAAAGCTGAGGAGGGGGTGGCTGACACTGATTTGCTGCAGGCCTGGAAACATTTTAGATCTGTGATTCAAGAGAAAAAAATAAGACCACAGAGAACTCGGTGGGAGCTTCTGTCATGGAAAGCAGAGTCCCCAGGCCACCCCAGCTGCTGCCAGCCCCAGTTCTGCTGTGAGCCTTGGGAAAGGCAGTCAGTCTGAGTCTTGGCTTCCCATCTGCAAAGTCAGGGTGATTGGACGAAACGATCTCTCAGGTCAACCCTTCATGCTGCAAATTCTGTGGGTCTTCCGTATTTCTTTCTTGGTTTTGAAGAATTTATATGTTTTTTATTCTCTTCTATATTTAGAGGAGATAACCATTCACTTAAGGAGAAGAGCGGTGACATGATCCTAGGGGGAGAAAATCATCAGTGTCTTTCCTGAATCTTTTCTCATCATGTAAATTCTATATGTCTGTGTGTTTCTTGCTCCCTCTTCTGCCCAAACTCTAGTTTACTCTGCATATTTTCACATTCTGAAGGCCATTGGATTAACTTGGGTTTTACTGTTTGCCACTTAATACTATTATTGTCATTGTTGTTATTTTCTGTTTCTTTTCATTTATTGAAATGAAACTCAAATAACATAAGATTAGCTCTTTTTGAGTGTTCAATTCAGTATTTAGTATCGTACATTCATCATGTTGTGAAAACACCACCTTTATCTCGTTCCAAAACATTTTCATTGCCTCCAAATAACCGCCCCCCCCCGCCCACTAACTAGTTATTTCCCAGCCTCTCCCCTCAGCCCCTGACGACTATCAGTCTGCTCTCTATTGCTATGCATTTACCTTTCCCCGATACCTCATGTAAATGAAATCATGCAATATGTGACCTTCCGTGTGTGGCTTTTTCTGCTTAGTATAACGTTTTCAAGGTTTGTCCGCATTGTGGCAGGCATCATTCCTTTTTATGGTTGAATAAAACTCCATTCCCTTGTATGCGTGTACCGCCATTTGTCACTCTGCTCATGGCTGTTTGGTTTGTTTTGACCTTTTGGCTACTGTGAGTAGTGCTGCTGTGAACACAGCTGTACAAGTACTTCTTTTAGTACCTATTTTCAGCTCTTTTGGGTATATGCCTAGGGTGGAATCGCTATGGCAATTCTAGGTTTAACTTTTCGAGAAATGGCACAGTGGCCGCACCATTTTATATTCCCATTGGCAATAGGGAAGGGTTCAATAGGGTTCAGTTGCTCCACATCCTCCTTCATGCTTGTTACCATTACCCGCCCCCCCGTTATTATTATTATTTTTTGTTATTTTTTTTATAATAACCATCCTAGTGGATGTGAAATGGTATCTCATCGTAGTTTCGGTTCTTACTTTTAGGAGGCCACAAAGTACCTTTCCTACCCCCACTCTCCCAATCTAGCACAAGAGCTGATAGAAACCAGGCAAATAATTCCATAAAATTCATTTGAAACACCAATCTGGTTTTATTTGCTGGTTTTCTAGACCTGGCCACTTACTTTCACACCTGTGTCAACCGTGTTACTAGGGCACAACTTTGTGTGAAAATGCTTTTACTGATCTTTTGCTCATCCTTGATGGAAAATAGTTGAAAAAAATCATATGCAAAAAGAGGGCATGGAAGGCAAGGGTAAAGGAGGGCCGTGTTTTTGGTTTTGGGGAACATTCACTGTCAGATGCTGGGTTCTTCTCTCTGGCGTGGGTTCTAGGTGAGGTAACTACTCCTGGTTCTGTGGGGAGCTGGTGGCACAAACCACATCTTCTTGGAAAGTCATGTCCTGGAGGGCAACACCAACTGTTTCAAGCACCTGCTCTCTCCAAGAGGACCTTGAAGTTGGCTTTTGTGTGACACTCGAAGGGTAGTCTTTCTGCAGAGTATGTATTTGGATTTCTCACTGGAGTTTCCATCTTGAGACAACTGCACTTAGGTGGTCCGTCTGGCTCAGACAGGTGACATGATTTCCTCTTCTGACTTCCAGACTTCAGCATGACATGGTCAGTGAGGTCTGGCAGGGCTTAGCTGTTTCCTATTGCCATCTTAATGTCTTTTCTCTCTTCACACACCATTCTTTCTGCTAATCAGTCAAGGCCAAGGTCAACATTTTGTATGGACAGTCTAGTTTTGAAAATTGTGAGGTGGGGGAGGTTCTCCAGTTTCTGTGATTGATGAGATTTGCTCACCCTCTATTACAAAATTGAGCATCAAGGAGTTAAGAAAAATCATTTAAAACTTGGAAGTAAGAGGTTGGGTAATATGTCCTTTTAACACCCAAGGAGTATTTAGGCAGGAGAATATACTTTGTTCAAACCACTTATTACTATTAAGTACATTTTCTAAACTTAGTGAGGTAACATATTAATATGTAGATTTGGCAAATAATTTCTGTTCAATAGAAAAGATAACCCCAAAGGCCTGGCTTGTTGCTCTGTTGGTCATTAGCCTATTTTGTAAGTAACACAGTGATCTAGTTCTAATGGAGTCCCCAATACTTAGGAGAATCTAGATCCTGAAAATGCTCTTTGGAGGAGCTCTACCATCTTACTGTTTTCCTCATTAATTAACAAGCTGAATAACATCTTTGACACATGTTCATTTGATACTTGTATGAGAGTCATTTTTTAACTTTTTAAAATATATAGTTTGCAAGGATTTCAGATGATTTTACTGGAAACCCAGGGAAGGATGGAACTGAGTCAAAGCTAGCATCCGTGAGAGAATTGAATTCCGTGAGGACCGTCGTCATAAGCTTCCTTAGACGACATGATAACAGATCCGTCTGTGGGCTCTAGCCAAGCACTGCAGATTTTGGGGGGCGTCTGGCTCCTCTAACATTAAGTCTACGACTTTGGGGTATTTTGAAGGCTTGCCTTTCATCATCAGTGTTCATTCTGCCCACTTCATTCTGTTCACTTCTACTCCTGGTTTCTCTGTGCTCTTCTAACTCTCCAGCATCTTTCTGTTCGCAACCCAAACAGCCAACCGGTGAGTCGTTTCACTCCCAACATTTTATCTTCCTCTCTCATGTGTGGGATTCCTAGACTTGGAGGTTCCAGGAGCTGGATTTTTGAGCCACTCCTCAGTACCTGTTGAAACTCGTCTTCTGCTGGAAGCCTGCGAGGTACATATCTGATCTGGCCAGAGAGGAAACTCTGGGGCAGAGTTTTTTTTTTTTTTTTTTTACAAGAGCAACTTGTGAATTCTAAATTAAAAACTTGGCTTCACAATGAGTTGAGTCTTTTCTCGTCTTTGGAGATGAGTACGCCTGTGTGTTCCATTATATCACTGCCATGCTTGGAAATGTACTCCTGTCACCCGTTCCTCAGGCTGTCTCATTTCTTGGTCACGCATCAGCAACTTGAGCTGTTCTATTTTTCCCTCCTATGTGCCTTCCTTCCCATGGTTCAAGACAGAATTTTCTGGGATGTGGGCTCACTTGGGTACTCCTTCCTCTTCCCCCACCCCTCAGAGAGGCTTAGTCCTCTTTCTTTTAGTTCAGAGTTTGTGTTTCACCTTCTCCATGCTTCTTGGATGGAATGAGCTCCTGAGCTCCTATCCTGATTCAGGCTGAGGAAGGATTACTTTCATTTGTAGGGCTTTTTCGCCGACTTTCTGTTCTTCTCCATTCTAGAAATGGCTTCTCTGTGGTGTCTCATTTCTCCCAACTTCTGGATTCCATGGTAGGTCAGGGTCAAACAGCTGACGAAGGCTCCACCTCCAGAGCTCCTCTCTGTCCTGAGGTAAGCTCAGCTTCTCCCCACCCAGCCATATACCCGTGTTGCCATCTCTCTGGGAGGATGACAGTGTTCTCACCTGTCTGTCTTTGGGTCAGAGGTGTCATAGGCCTGCTCTGGCCCAGCCTGGTTAGAGGCTGAAGAAGATATGACCCCACCTCTATTTTCCAGGCCACCTGAATCTTTGTAACAGGCTTTGTGGGGTGACAGGGCACTGTTTTCACACTTCTCCAGTAGCACTTTCCTGCCATGGGGTTGTCATGACGTAAGAGCCCCCACAGTGCCTGGAATAGTTGAAAAGAGATGTTGCTTAAGCTGTGTTTGATGAATAAATGAATGAATCATATTAGTGGTATTTATTTTGACATTTGGGTTCTGCTTTGGTTTGGGACCTGACTGGCTTGCAGATAGCATCTTGCTAGATCTAACTTTGCAATCTTCATTATTTAAAAGGTTATTGTAGAATAAACTGAAGAAATTTCATATAGAATAATGATGCCAGTATAAATATAGATGCCTGTATAATTAAAACTGGGGGTCTTCCCATTTTTTAAATTCTACAAAACACAATTCCCATCTATTTTGAGAATATTCCAGCTAAAACGTGGCAGGTCTGCTAGGGACATGACAGACCAGAACTGGCCTAACAATTCAGCTGGGATTTGTTGTGCCAGTGGGAAGAGGTCCACTGTGGAGTTTTGATGTTATACTCCTCACTAAAGACTGATTAATGTTGTCGAACTGTTTGGTTAACTTATTACAAAAAGAGAACAGAATCTTCCTTGCATAGATTGACTGCACATCGAAAGCCAAAGCTTCCTTTCTGGACTTAGACTGAAGAAAGATTATTTTAATTTTCAAGACTTCTTTTTTGCCTTTCTGCTTCTCTCAATTCTATTCTCAAGCTGTTGTTGATGGGATCTAGGTTTTCCCAGATGGGACAACTGAAACAGAAATTAATTCATTCTCAAATGAAGTATATAAGGAGAGAGAACAGCTCTGGAATGTATTTTGGTGATTAGCCATCAAGCCAGGAGAGAAAGGGCGGTAGTTGGCTGCAAGTCATCAGTATCAAATCTATATTCATTTAGCATCCTTCTTTATGCATATGTCACTTTCCTGTTTTAATGGAGAAAAAGCCCAAGTAAACATTTTTAAGCATGATTTTTTTGGGAAAAGGATTTAGTCTTAAAATAAGATTATGCACAGTATTTGTGCAAGCGAATTTTGAAATTTTAAGACGCTAATGAAATGAGATAGACTCAAATCCTTTATGGACTGAAGTGGTATATACATAAATAGATAACTACAATGGAGAGTGGGTTCTCTAATCATCTTTGTGTGTGAGCAGCTAGGAGATAAGAAGAAAATACGTTTGGAGGGGCTGAATAACATTTTTATGAAAGGGTTATGAAACTCTGCAGCTTTCAATTTGGACAGGGATGTATTTGGAAAAGAAAAGCAAAAAAATGTGACCCCCCCCCCAAAAAAAGAAAGGAATGAAATGTGACTCATAGTGTATTAAAGAGACTTCAGAAATCATTTTGTCTTGTCTCTACTTCAGACAAAGGAAATTGGTGCTTGGAAGAGTTGAGTGACTGGCCCAACACCTCCCAGGGACTTAGTGGAATGTCCTGGGTTGAATCTAGTCTTCTCTTAAATAAACCAATATTCCTGTAGGCTTAGGAGTCCCCAGCACACGTTAACTTAATGTGGGTCAAGTTAAAGTTTTAGGAGAATCCGAAAGGCTCCAATTGAAGAGACAGAGAACTGCAGAATAATTTACAATCCCATGACCTTACTGTGCAGCTGTGGAGTTCACGCTCATTTTATTTAAAGTATGTCAGTCTCTAATGGATAATTTTATGGCAGATTTATGCAGTAGTCCCTCCTTATCTGACTGTTTCACTTTCTGTGCTTTCAGTCACCATGGTCAACTGTGGTCTGGAAGCAGATGACCCTCCTCCTGACATATGGTCTGAAAGTCAATAGTAACTTAATATTATGTGACAGTGCCTGTGTCCTTCACCTCATTTCATCTCATCACACAGGCATTTTATCATCCCACATCATCACAAGAAGGGTAAGCAAAGTTCAGTGGTATTTTGAGAGAGAGACCACTTCACATAATTTTCATTACAGTATATTGCTATAATTGTTCTAGTTTATTATTATTATTGTTAACCTCTTACTGTGCCTAAATTTTATAAATTAAGCTTTATCATAGTATATATATCATACTATATATGTATCATATAGTCATATGATCACATCATATAGTCATATGTAGTCATATGACTATATAGTCATTTTTGTCATACCATATAGTATGATATACATATATATATGTATATATATATATACACATCTCATAGTATATATATTGGAAAAAGCATAGTATATATAGGGTTTGGTACTGTCTGAAGTTTCAGGTATCAACTGGTGGTCTTCAAATATATTCCTGGCAGACAAGGCAGGGGTGACTGTATTTTTAAATTTTTGTGTTAGTCCTTTGGAGTGAATTGAAAGCTCTCAAGGACATTGCATATACTCTGGATAGGCTTCTGCTGTAATTAAAATTTTTAGGCTCTATTCTGCATTCAGATCCATGTGAAACAAGGACATTTTAACTTTACTGCTCTGCTGGATTAGGATGGCTGAGGATTTGAACATTTATTTTACTATCTTGGCACATGTCTCTGTGAACATATATCTAATTGGTAGGCATTCTTGCATTTAATTCATTTTGAAAGTTTTTTTAAAAGCTTTTTGCTTCTTTTTTTTAAAAAAAGCTTTGTTCATGTCTCCTGAAGATTTGCCAATTTTTGCTGACCATTTATTACTAAACGTTTTTTTCTTTTTCTTCTATCCTTTTGGCTAACTGGATAGATTCTCTTCTATCTGTTCCCCTGACTCTTCTCAGACTTTAGTATTTGATTTGAAATGGGCAGAGATTTTTTGTATAACATCTCTTTGAGGCTTAACACATTTTTTTTTATTGTGGCAAAATACGTATAACATAGAATTGATCGTTTTTACTATTTTTAAGTGTACAATTTGGTGGCATGAAGTACATTCACAATTCATTCAATGTTATGCAACCATCACCACTAATCATTTCCAGAACTTTCTCATTATTCCAAACAGAAACTCTGTACCTATTGAATAACAACTGCCTGTTTCTTCCTCCCCTTGATCTGTGGTAACCTTTATTCTGTTTTCCGTCTCTACGAATCTGATTACTCTAAGTGCCTCATTGTGTGTGGAATCCTACAGTGTTTTTCCTTTTGTATCTGGCTTATTTCACTTAGCAGGATGTTTTTAAGGTTCATCCATGTTGTAACACATGTCAGAATTTTAGTACTTTTTAAGGCTGAATAATACTCATTTCTGTACATACCACATTTTGTTTAGCTGTTCACATGTTGAGGGTCATTCAACTTGTTTCCACCTTTTGGATGTTGTGAAAAATGCTGCTAGGAATGCTGACTAGCAGTGTCTATTGAGTCCCTGCTTTCACTTCTTTGGGGTGAATACCCGGAAGTGAAATTGCCAGGTCATAAGATATTTCTGTTTTAACTCTTTGAGGAATTGCCAGACGGCTTTCCATCCCGGTGCCATTTTATGTTCCCGATGCCAGTGCACAGG
>CM052894.1:54077432-54183689 GCA_028534135.1 Potos flavus | reverse complement strand
TCTGTGCCTCTGTTTTCTCATAGGTAATATGGGGATAGGATTGCTAAAAGCATCCATGAGTTAATACACAGAGAGTGCTTGGAATAGTGCTTGGCATATCCTAAGCACTCTCCAAATGTTCTCATGAGGATTAAATGCATTCAAATATGCAAAGCACTCCGAATGGTACCTGCTACAGCCGGTATTATTTCCAGCAAAGGTCTAAAAACAAGGTCTAAAAACGCTTTAAAGAAAGAGAGTCCAGACCAAACAATATCTTTTTCTGGGCAAAATTCAGCCTGAGGACTGCCAGCTTGCAATGCCCGTGCCGACACCAGAGAACGTCGTCAAGCTTCCTGGTCAGAACTGGCTTCTAAGTGTGCTTGCAGCTTTATTGGAACCTGGCTTCCTGATCCCACCCTTGCACCCAGCCTGCATCTCCACCTGAATACGCATCCTGCCTCTAATTCAAACTTCTAGCTCCTTTAAAGTGGGGTCCTGCCACCTTTTTTCCCCTTCACTTTGGCCTGTCACCCCAGACTCTGTTCTGATTTTCTCCTCCAGATTCCTGGATCCAGCTGACATGGCTGTGTCCACATTACCCACTGACTCCGTCATACCTCTCAGGCCTGGTCCCAACCAACAGACACCCATTTCCACAGACCCAACTGATCCAAACACTGGGATCGTTCTTCCAGATGCCTGGTGTTTATCTGTGTGTTTTGAATATAAGCATAGACACACCTTTTTTTTTTTTTTTAACTTATTTATTTATTTTTTCCTATTTTTTTTTTTTTTTTTTAATTGTGTTATGTTAGTATAGACACATCTTAATAGGCCCAGGAAGAAATGGAGGCCCCGAATGAAAATGCTAGAAAAACCAAGATTCTGGAAATCCACTGCTTCTGCTCACTAGTTTAACAAAATATTTCATTTCTTTACTGGTGCTGTATCTTGAAGGAATTATCATTACAGCTTTTATAAGTTTAATCACTTAATTAAAGGACATATTGTCTTATTTGATCAAATACAGTTTTTAAAAAGTACTTTTGTGTTATTCATTTATTCTTTCATTCATAACACATGCATTGTGCTTGGGACCAAGAATTTAAAGCTTAAGAGGTATGATTCCCACCTCCCAATGAAGAAGACTCTAGTGTTATGTACATGTCTCAATTCAAGGGAGCATCTGGGGATTAATAAGTAAATTGCTAATATTACTGAGTACTACCAGCTGCAAACGAGGGAAACACAACTCAAACTGGTAGCACTGGATTGAGGGGTTAAAACAGCATCACCGAGTTCATCAGCATCCTGTCTCTTCATGTTTCTCAGCTCAGCTTGCTTTCCCTTGGCTTTATTCTCAGGCAGGCACCTGCTTCCCCAGCAATGGTGAGCCAGGCCCCAGCAGCGACTGGCCTATGTCGTCCTTAAAGCTTGTGATCCCCGCCCTCCCAGTCTCCATATTTCTTGTCTAATGGAATACTGATTGGTCCAGTTCTGTGCTTACATCTTAGACCAATCCCTAGATTGGGTGCAATAACTTGCAAGATCTGGGTCACATGCTCGTTCCCGTGACCCCACATGTACACACACGGATTTACGAATGTCTGCCTCAAGTACTTTCCATTAATGACTAGAAAGATGCATTTAAAAATTTGAGATAGAGTGTTTTTCCCCAGTCTGATTGTTGATTTAAAAGTAGTTTAGATGACCATAAGTTTATCCACTAGTCTTCAATTCTGTTGAACTGTTTTATAGAGAAGTAAACATGATCATTAGGCATTGTTTTCGGTGTTAGCCCGAAGTGCCATGAAAGAGAAGGTCCACCACGAGCCCTAGTATCGAAGTCTCGGAGGTGAGGTTAATCAGGTTAACCCCCAGATGGGCTTTCTTGTACTGCTGAATTCATTCACTTGCTGGGACCCTGCTGCCCTCCGTGTGCTGGGGGGTGCACAATCCCACAGGACAGTAGTAGGTAATTTGGTGAGATCTCACTGTGATACAAAGTGTGTGATGCTTATTTTGTCACAAAGCAAATGTGACTATGATTTGTTTCACACTTGAGTTTTTTTTCATGTATTATATTTCACACTGAATCATGTTTGGGACAGTTTAAAAAATGGAAATGGCTTTAGAATTTTTATTCTGACCATAAAAATGAGAAATGTTCACTGTAAACAGTTCAAGAAGTATAGAGAAGTATAAAGAAGAAAGAAAAATTCCTCCAAATTCTGTCACCCAGAGATAAATTCTGGTAATATTTTGATGAATATCCTTCTAGATATTTCTCTATGCACATATATTATTATCTGTCTAGAACAGGCAAAAATGAAGGCTACATTTTCTCAAGTGCCTTTTGGAGTCCTTGGAAATGCTGATAGGACCTGCAGAGTATGTTCTATATTGCCTGACTGAAACAATGAAGAAGAGTATTTATCTACATTTTTATTCATCTGTACATTTTTCCCTGTAGAAGCTACTGCCAGACTTATTTATTAATCTGGTTTTCAAATTCCTTAATCTGCTTCTCTTTTTTCTATAAGTTCTTCTTACTTTCCTTAGGCTTTTGTTTCTTTTCTGACTTCTTGGCTAAATTCTCAGGCATGTATTATGTCAACCTAAATTGAGTCCTATTTTTGGATTCTCCTTTTACCACCAGAAGGAACTCAAGAGTTCATACTAAATAAACATCTTTCTGTTTTGTTAACTCTTAACTTGGAGTAAAGAGACAATGGGAGAGGCTGGTGACCTTTTCACGTAGCTGGCTGTAACAGATGGTACTGCCGTTTACTTTTGTTTTGGAAGCTAGAGGCAAATAGCCATAGCATCTGGGATGAGATCAGTTAAATTTAAGGATGGAGGAAAAGAATTTGGGTTTTTCTGCTAGATGAAGATGTAACAGTCCACTCTAAATGTCACCACCCAAGGAAATGTTACCCGCTGCATAAACTTAGCTATGCAGGCTCACCCAGCAGGCTTAGTATTTAGTATGAATTGAGGCTCAGGGGCCTGATGTTTTTAACAGAGTTGCGTGATTTCTCTCTGCCCTGTTAAAACAGGAAGTTTCTGGAAATCATATTTCGTCTGTTGATTTACTTAGTGTGACCACTCTGTTCAGCATTACGTTCCATGGTCTCCAGCATAAAACTTACCATTCTGGGGTGGGAGTGGGGAGACCAGGAGCTCAGAATAAAGTCAGATAGGATCTGTGCTCAGTCACTTCTGAGCTGGAGCTCTGGTCAAGTCTCTTGCCTTTTTGAGCCTCAGTATCCTCTCCCAGAATGAAAGAATAATGTAAGAATTAAGTTGGTTAACGCATGGAATACAGGAGTGATTTTCAAAATATTTAATAGGTCCATCGACCAATTTGAAGAGGCTCAGATCATAATGTTGGAGAGGGATCCCTGAGGTCTCCTTTTGTACTTTTAGGTCCTGGAAACAGGGGACCCAGGGGATTCCGGAGGAAGCTCAGATAATCAGGGGAGCAAGGACTCCCTGAGGGTGCTCGGTGTAATAGCTGTTTTGTAATGTATGTGATAACATTTTCTCAATATTTTAAGAGCTAGCATTTCAGCCTGGAGGGAAGCACTTAGCACAGTGCCTGTCACACAGGAAGATTCAATAAGTGTAGTTACCGTTCCTGTTAATATTTAAATATTATAAACATCACGATGATGATAATGATGGTTACACCAGTTCTGCCCACAAGCTTTTGCTCTCACTGTCGCCCTGCATGAAGAATGATCGGGAGGAACGTCATGAGGAATGTGGCCCAGAACAGCTCTTCTCTGTTGGCTGCATTTCCAACCCAGCCTTCTGGTTCCACCGTGATCCTGCTTCTCCCCCATCTTAGCTCTGGCCTGAGGATTACTTTCCTCATTGACAGGTATCAGTCATTCAATGAGCATTAAGTGCCTTTGATGTGCTCAGCACTGTGTCAGTGTGTTGGGTCTGGTCCTTGTCTTCAGGGCACTGGAATGCCTCTCAGGTGGCCTCTCTCGATGTTCAGAGCCCTCAAAGTCTCCCCATGAACTCTGGGTGCCCCATCAAAATCTCCAACCCTATCTCCCGGCACTCCTTATGCCACAGAACACCTTCACACCAGACAGTGCTAAAACTTATCAAAGGTTCGCTCCGTGCCCGGCACTGTTGTAAGTACTTTACATACATTATTTCATTCAGTACTTTCAATAACCCCCTAAAACAGGAAGTGCTGTTATTTGTCCTACTGAGACAAAACGAAGGGACGGGAAGGTTAAGTGATTTGCCTGCTGTTAACACAGAGTCACATCAGCGCCTGGACTTGAACACGCCAAGTGCTGCTCTGAGGTCTGTGCCCGAGCTGGGCTGTGCCAGTTGATGGGGTGGATGTATCCTTTGCATCTTGTCCCTGAGGACTCATGTCGGGCGCCAGAACCAAATGGAAGCCTGCTGCTGGGCACTGCCTGACCTCCAGCAGACGTTGCTCCGTCGAGTGAACCTGCAGGATAGTGTGGGCGGCGGGCATGGCCAGGTCTGGTTTCCTGTCCCTTCTCTCCCCTCTCTCACAACCCCTACTCTCACTTCTGCATCAGCTCCTCCGAGTTTCTTTCTCTTTCCTTAACAATGCATGTCTCTAGGTCCTCTCTGAAGAGCCGGGTAATGGAAGCAAGATAAGAGCAGAAGTTTTTCTAAGTGTCAAAATTAAAAACAGACTAAAATGAGTTATACACTGTCCTTTGAGTTAGTGAGCCCCCGATGATCTTACCATGGAAGGATGTTTTAGCTAGCTTGCGCTGCTGTCACAGAATACCTTAGACAGGGTGGTTTTAACAACACACTTCGTTTTTCACAGTTCTGAAGGCTGGAAAATCTAAGGTCAATGTGCTATCAGATTTGGTTCTTGGTGAGGACCCTTTTCCTGGTGGGCAGGGGACTGCCTTCTCTCTACATCCTTATGCTGGGGAGAGAGCAAGCGAGCTCACCTTTTCTTCTTCCTTTAAGGACAAGAATCTCATCATGACCTTATGTAAACCTAATCACCTCCCAAAGGGTCCGCCTCCAAATATCATCACATTGGGGGTTAGGGCTCGACCTGTGAATTTTGGGAGGAGGATACAAACATTCAGTCCATAACAAAGGTATAGTTAATAATCAGGAATGAGCTCCTGTAATCTAAGTCGTTTCAGAGTTAGACTTGTACAACATTCATAGGATGCACTCTCAGAAGACCTAGACTGCTCTTGAAGTTTAGTAAACTCAGCAATGTGGAAACCAAATGAGGACTGTTGAAAGGATTTTCCAGCCCATTTTTTGGGGGTGCTATTTCTCTTTCCTTAAAATCCTCACAGAGAAGGTCATTTGGGCCTTCAAAGTCAAGAGCTGGATAGTCATTGACCAAAAATAAAACTCAGACACTCTGATGCATTATGGATGTTGAGAAAAGTAATACTAGGTCATACTCTACAAACACACATTACACTCATATTGTATTCCGATAGCAATGATAGGCCTGGTAGGGAGTGGAGACAATGACCATGACTTTACTGGTTTCAAGGAGTCCTTTACGTAGAAGCTTCTGGTTTAGAATCAAAGAGGGCCAAGATTAAACATTTACTTATCTTCTGAGAACTCTGAAAGACAGATCTTTGGACATACCATGATTCAGCAACATAGCACAGAGCAGACGAGTTTGTGTAGTGACATTGGCATGGTCTGGGCTCTGCACTCTAACGCACTCCAGTTTGAATCAGGTTCTATTGCTTACTAATTTCAGGAAACTAGGCATGTCTCTCTGAGGCGTTTCCCTTGTAAAATGGACCTAATACTAGTAGAATCCTTCTGAAGATTAAGTGAGATCATCTTTGTAAATACTTATAATAGAGCCTGAGGAAAGCACTCGATAAATTTAATGTCATTAATTTTTTTAAAAGATTTTATTTATTTATTTGACAGACAGAGAGATCACAAGTAGGCAGAGAGGCAGTCAGAGAGAGAGGGGGAAGCAGGCTCCCCGCTGAGCAAGGAGCCCGATGCGGGACTCGATTCCAGGACCCTGAGATCATGACCTGAGCCGAAGGCAGAGGCTTAACCCACTGAGCCACCCAGGCATCCCTAATGTCATTATTATAGTCAAGAAGGAACAAATGCCACAAATCCACTGGTAGTTCTTGGGCTTGGAAACTCCTTGATGCACTATTATTCAACTACTCTTTGAGTTCCTCCATTACTGGCTATCAGGGTTGCTAGACTTAGCAAAATACAGGGCTCTCTGTAAAACTATAGGACACCCAATGTCCTGTATTTGAATTTCAGAAAAGCAATGAATACTTTTCCTATCAGTATGTCACCCATATTGCAGGGGACATAATGGTATTGAACATTATTTGTTGTTTATCTGAAATTCAAATGCAGCTGTGGATCTTGTCTTTTATCTTCTGAGAACTCTGAAAGACAGATCTTTGGACATACCATGATTCAGCAACATAGCACAGAGCAGACGAGTTTGTGTAGTGACATTGGCATGGTCTGGGCTCTGCACTCTCACGCACTCCAGTTTGAATCAGGTTCTATTGCTTACTAATTTCAGGAAACTAGGCATGTCACTGCAGGAGCCTAGAAGCTATGTGACCTTAGGCACGCTGTGTCTCTGTTTCCTCATCTGTTAAATGTGGGATTAAATGGGTTATTACATGTGAAGCACTTAGAACAGTGACAGGTTCATAGTAAGTGCTCTATAAATTATAATAATCGTTACCCTTCAGATAGAGGTTCTATCTGATTAATGCCAGGTTGGTGGTGGTAGGGCCATAATATTGAGGATTCAAGAGACATTTGAAAAATTACATGTTTACCGCCATTGCATTTAGCATTCCATTTGGTATTGTCTGTAAAATGTTACCTCAAAATGAAATCAAAGGAGACTGCATCCTCATAATAGCTACCTTTAGCTTTAATGATTTTCACTCTCCCATAAATTCTTCTGATGGGATTGACAACCACCAAGGAAAATTCAATTCTCACTTTCCATTTTATTCCAATTTTGCCCTCTGGAGCAGTGCTGAGCTGGAGTTGAAGCTGAAATGAAATTGCCCAGTTTCCACTTTTTGCTCAAGTTGCAAAGGCTTGTCTGAAGAGTTTTTGGAACTTTCAAACTCATTCAGAACTGTTTCTCCAACACAGGCCTTTGGCACTGAGAATGTCATAGATGAGAAGCTCTGAATCTGGAATGTGGTTGTGGTTTTGATGGGGGAGATGTTTATTTATTAATTTAATTCAGATATTGTCTTTCAAATTTCTTAGAGGCCATCATTTCTTTTTTTCTTACCAGAGTCTTTTTTAGCTAAAGTCAATGACCGTACAAGTCTTTGGTCTGAGAAAATAGCTCAACTGAAATAATTTCTCTTTCACTTGAAGTATCCAGCCAATTCCCATTTCACCCAAACTCCACTGGTCAAAGTTCTACTTACCTTTCTAGATTCTAATAAGTCCCACATCCTTGAGGCCATCGCTAAGTCCTGCCAGAATTAATCTTTATGAGAACATTTGTCACTGTCCATCTTCAGATGCTGGTGTAACCTCCCTGGGAAGGAGGGATGAGGACCATCTGTAATTCAACTTTGAATTCCCCATGGTGCTTTGCAAGTAGTAGACTGCTCAGCAAATGTTTGTGGTATTGAGCCGAAAACATTGGAACACTGATAGGACTTCATTGTCACAACAGATATCTCATATTTTGACAAATATTCACCTTTTCAAACCAATCTGAAAGAGTTACTTTCACTAGACTAGGCAAAATTCAAATATGGGAAAAAATGGAGATTTTTTTCTTAAAGTCCAAAGCATTACTGTACTTATATCCTCAGGCTCCACAGATGAAATAGATTGGAGCATGAATAATTCACAGTGGACATAGGAAATATATGGTTTGATGGAAATTCTCTGAGTTAGCAGAAATAGGATCCCATTCCTTTTCCATAAGAGGAGAAGGATGTTATCTGTAGTATGGGCTAGGGCTGGCTGGTTTAAGGATCCAAACCAATGTTGAAAGATTGGCCCTCTCATCTGAGAGGGTTGCTTTCCATTTGCACCCGCCCCTGCTCTGCCTCCCCCCACCCCTCACTCTGTGCCCAGGAGGCGACCCTTTTAGATGACATCTCCCTTGTTCACTTGCTGGCTGCCTTCCAAGTGCGTTTAGCCAACAAAAGACAGCAACAGGATAGAGAAAAGAGGTGGGGGTATTCTTTCTCTGTTTCTTCTCTATTTTTACATTGTATCCCTGGCAGCAGCTGGGTTCCCCCACAGCAACAACTCCACAACTCCTACCGGGTCCTTTCTCCTTAGCCAGTTTAGCTCTTCCAGGTTGGGTGGGAGGTAACAATTTCTCACTATTGCTAGTCTCTGACTGTCTCACCACCCTTGTTTCCTAAACCCTGCCTTTACCTCTATCACAAGTTCTTATTTTTTAAGATTAAGAGAGAGCACAAGCAGGCAGAGCAGAAGGCAGAGGGAGAAGCAGACTCCCTGCTGAGCAGAGAGCCCCATGCGGGGCTCGATCCCAGGACTCTGAGATCATGACCCCAGCGGAAGGGAGACGCTTAACTGACTTGAGCCACCCAGGTGCCCCTATATCACGAGTTCTTTCATTCATCTTCCTCTCTCCATTCCTTCATACCTTCCTTCCCTAAGACTTTTATTTATTTATTTGAGATAGAGTGAGATGGGGGGGGGGAGGGCAGAGGGAAAAGGAGAAGGGAGCCTGACATGGGGCTCGATCCCAGGACCCTGAGATCACGACCCCAGCGGAAGGGAGATGCTTAACCGACTTGAGCCACCCAGGTGCCCCCTCATTCATCTTTCTCTATTTGAAAAACCTGGAGAAAATTTTTGTTGTTGCTGAGACATTGGCAGCCACAGCACCTAAAGCAACGTCTTACAAGAAGGTTAAAGCCTTTTAAACAAAGGACTAACAATCTTCCCTCGGTAAGTCTTCCTAAAGTACCTACTATGTCCCAAACCTTTCCTTCGGGGTTGGCAGCAGAGACAGTACCAAGGAGAGGAGAACTTGGTCTCTGCTCTTAAGCTAATCACAGTCTAGTGCCGTGGTCTTTAAAGAGATCTTTAGGTTCTGGGAAGAAAATATCTATGGAAAGTATAAGAAGTCAGTTTGATGTATATCTTGATAATAATCTGTAGCACAGAGAACAATTCTGATGGGTGAGTGGGAGTTCCCCCACACGGAGATGTTGAGCATGGTGTTCTCACTTTCCTCTGCCTTTGGCATATTGTGCTTAATTACAGTTTTTTTGTGCTGCTACATATCTTTAACAAGGTTAATATTTTACAAACAACACCTTTAAATGTAATGAGATACAAATTTAAGATTCAAAACAAATCTTGAATGCATTAGGCATTTTTCTTTCATAAAACAGACAAGTGTTCAAAATTTGTTTTTTTCTCCTTTTTTTTTGTAAAGACAAGTGGCTATGAGGTATTCTCTCTTCAGGAGATTAAAAAAATTAAACAGGCTTACTCTGTCCCTTCGAGTTAATAGTTGTTTTAAAATAATGAGAACCTGACTGCTTTGCAAAAGAAACATGCTACAGAGAGAGAATTTTGAAAAGATACTTGAATTTGTATCCATTATTAAGTTTGTGGCTAAAATTAATGGTAATTTTTACCCATTAGAAATTTTCACATCTGCACACTTCAAATAGGAAACAAAATTTTTCTAACCTGTATACTGTTTCAGATGAAGAACTTCAGAAAGTGTTGAGCTCATTTGTTAAAAATACATTGTACCATTTCCTAATTAGTTTGGAGATGACAGAGAGACTTCAAGAAAATGAAAATTTACTAGGAAAATAAAAAAAAAAGGTATTTTTCAAGTTTGATGCATGAAATTGAAAACTGAGTACCTACCTACCCATTCAGTAAGTTCTGCTAATGACATACTTCTTCCAATTTGACTTGATGAATTTTTGTGAGGTACTTTTTCCAGCTATGGCAGATAATAAAACCAAATATTGAAATTAACTGAATCTAGAACCAGAGTGTCTCTCTGCTCCATCACTAAAAATTTTACCAAGAGTTCCAATAATGAAGCATACATAATTTCATTGAGCTCACTAAACTCACTAAATAATAAATAATATTAAGCATTTTTTAATTTGATTATGTCATTGTTTAATTTGATTATGTCATTATCTTAATACCTACTAATTTAAAAAGAAGTTCCTAATAGCAAAAGAATCTTGCCAATATTGAAATCAAACTTAGTTGCTTATGGCTTCTTTTATCCTAAATATTTCTTTTTTCTGTATATGTTTTGCTGTGTGCGTTTTCTGAATATTATTCCATGTAGTTGGAACTGGAAAAAGCTTTGGAGTTCAGTTAGTCCAGCACTGGTATTTCAATCATGAAGAAACTGAGGCAGAAGTGGTTAGAAAATATGTCAAGAACTAGAACTCAGGTCTCCTAGTTCCCAGTTCGCATAGTTCTCTCTATATCGTACTTCTTCTGAGATGTAGCATGGCAGGAATAGTAAAATACAGACTCCACTTTCCGTGGAGCCTATTTCGGTGGCAATGAGTCCATTGACGGGGAAAATAAGCACTTCCCGGAGCTCCAGCAAGTGTGGCTTTGTGATGACAGCCCGCTAACTCTGTTGTCCTCGGAAGTACAACAAAGTCCAGGCTGAGACTACACACTGGATCTGGAACTCAAGATTTGTGTCACACAATCTGCATACTCTCCACTCAATGCCAAGTACTCATTCCTTCCCTTCCAACAACAAAAAGTAAAACCACAGACAGGGAACAGTGTGCGAGAAGTCTTGACTGAGAAGTGAGAAGCCCACGACCATCATGCTCGAGTGTTCACTTCCTGAAGAGACACTCTGCTGTATTGTGTATTCTTTGGGGATGATGAGAACCCGGGGGTGAAAGGGTAGCTGTGGCATTTGTCTTCATGGCAAAGACAAATGTTTATTAACTGGGAAAAGCGGCCATAACGCCTTCTAAGATGGTATTTCCAACGAAGAGAATGCCTGTGTGTGGGGAGGGAAAGCCGGAATTGGGCACCTGCTAGAAGAATGACTGTAGTTCTGATCGATACCTTTTCTCAAAGGAGGTCCCTGGGTTATTGGATCCTGAGTGTTTAAGATCTTTGGGGACAGTGTCATGAAAGGGAGACAAATCCTAGGCCCTTCTCCGGCACATGTTAGTTGAGTGACTTGGGACACATGATTGAAGGGGGTGAGCCAGGATCCTCACGGTTACAATGAGATAACAAGGTTTTCCTTGTAGGGGTCTTGTGAGGACTAAATAGAATGAGGTATGGAAAAGTGTGTGATGCTAGATACATAGTAAGTGATCAATAATTCTAGTATGAAATATTACACATATAGGGACAGCATATAGATTAATACAGTGAACACCAGGCTCCCCACCCCCTAGCATCATTAATATAATGTGGAACCCTGGCTGCATTTTTCTCTCTGCCACACCCCCACTCCCCCTGCCCCTTGGAGGTAACCATAATCCTATGGGTGTCTTTATATTTTTACTGAAAGTGATGGAGAGAGTATTGTTTGGATGCTTTTAAACCTGGTAACACAGTCTTTGTATTTTAGTCTCTAACTTTATATTTTGCCTCAAAATTATGTCTGCGAGGCTCATACTTGTTGGTTTGCATAGCTCTGGTTTGTTTCATTTTCTTTTTTTTTTTTTTTTTTTTTTTTTTTTGTGTTTCATTTTCATAACTTATTCTCTTGATGATGGATATTTAGGTTGTGTGAATTTTTTTTTTTTACTACAATGAGTGCTGTAATCACAGTAGTTTCTGTGTTTCTCCATTTCTCTCGTTTGCAAAATAAAACAAAAGCATCTTCTCTGCCTATATCACACATCCCTTATAACGACGGTTTTTTTTTTTTAAAGATTTTATCTAAGGACACCTGGGTGGCTCAGTCGGTTAAGCGTCTGCCTTCGGCTCAGGTCATGATCCCAGGGTCCTGGGACCGAGCTCTGCATCAGGCTCCTTGCTCAACGGGGAGCCTGCTTCTCCCTCTGCCTCCTGCTCCCCCTGCTTGTGCTCTCTTTTTCTCTCTGACAAATGAATAAATAAAATCTTTTCTTTTTTAAAAGATTTTATTTATTCATTTGTCAGAGAGAAAGTGAGATAACAAGCAGGGGGGAGGGGCAGAGGCAGAGGGAGAAGCAGGTTTCTCTGCTGAGCAAGGAGCCTGATGCAGAGCTCGGTCCCAGGACCCGGGGATCATGACCTGAGCCGAAGGCAGACGCTTAACCGACTGAGCCACCCAGGTGCCCCCTGCAATGACGTTTTTAAAGGGCATTTTGCACTTTACACAGTGCCTTTAAGTGCATTACAATTTCCCACAGATGGAGACCAGACCCACACTGGAGTGTTCTGGGACCCAAACCCAGGCCATTATAGCACCTTATGCCATGAAGTCTCCTTAGAACCTCTCAAGACTTTCGCCGATATGCAATAGCACCATCATTGATAAAAAGTGCTTTTTGCAGTAGCTCAAACCCCAATTGTTGTTTCTGCTTATCTTTCAAATAGGGTTTCAGATTCCACAGCTGAAGTTTCCCAAGCCAAATTTTGCAAAACAAATTCGATTTTCAGTTTTTTATCTTGAGGTAAAAAACAATTCCTTGCAAAAACCTTGTACTTGCTGCCCGGTCATTGTGGCTTTTTAGTGAATATCCCTATAGTCAGGATTTCCGTGGATTTTTTAAAGTTGAGATTTTCCAACTGTAAAATTAGTATGAGATTTTTATATAAGGATTTGGAATTTGTAAACGCTCAAAGAAGAAAAACTTGCTCAGACACCGTTATCATCTTGGCACATTTCTTTTCAATTTTTTTCACATGTTTATATAGCTGGGCTGGGCTGTCGCTCCAGTTTTGTACCCTGCATTTTCCACTTAACATTATAATATAAGCTTTCCCTCTATGGACTTTGAGCGGCCAAAATTTACCCAGAAAGGAAGTCTGTGTCTCCAAGGAAGCTCATTCTCAGAAAGGAAAAAATTCTGCTCTTCACAGGGTTATGGGAAAAATGCCCATTTGGTGGTTTAGGCTGTTCCTGAGTAACTGTTTATTAAATGTGCAAAGAAACTTCTATTTTCTGGGCTAGTTTGGTTTCTATAAAGATAATGACTGGGGTAAATAACATAAAATGTGTGTGCTTCTATATGCATTTCTATGTCATGTGTTTATGTATATATGTGATTAGATGTTTGTATTTACATACACACTCTCACACACAGAGACACACCCGTTTAGGAAAGGACTTGCCATAGGACAGGCAAAGAGTACCACACTACTATTATTTTACTATTTTGAAGAATCAGCTTGACTTTATTTTGACTTTATGTTATGATATTAATCTCAGGCTTCTTCTAGGAATGGGGTGAAATAATTATTAATGACAGCTTGTAGTCCAGGTTAATTTAATTATTTAATTATTAAATAATTATTAATGACAGCTTGTAGTCCAGGTTAATTTGCTGTTGGGGGGAACTAATTATCCATTCCAGGTTTCTCCATCAGTGTAACAAGACAACCTGTAACAATTGATTGTTTCGTTTATGTTGAAGCTAATTAAAACTAATTAAATGGATTTGAGTTTACAGTACAACTAATTACAAGTAATTAAGGTACACTAGATTTGTAGTATGCATGGACCAATTATCTTGAAACCAGAATCTAGTTTACTCCGATTCAAGAATATGTTTGTAATATAAGCAGGAATCAAGTCAAGAAATCTGCCAAGGAAAATTAAAAAAAAAATCCATCATCAACTTTTAGAAATGTTACATCATAGAATGTTGCCTAATATTTTAATCCATAAAGTATGTCAGGGGATGAATTTCCCCAGGCAACGTACAGCATACAGAGGAGCCAATTAGCTGTGAAGTTGTGGAATAGATTATTTTTTGGAAGTGTTGAAATGCTTTTGAGAGTCAGAGTGAATTCTAGTGAAAGATATTCTCCAATTTACCTGAATTCACCGTGGCCTTCTTTTCTGAGTCCACAGTACGTGATGGCTTCACCCCAGTTGCCACAGAGGATGTGGAAAACATCTCTTGATTCCAGGCTGGAATTCTGTGCAGTTGTCTGACGGGCTGGCCTAGCAAGGACTCATTCTCCTGGCCGCGGCCCCTGGCTGACCAGCTCAGCCTGTCTCTGAGTGGTTTTACAAGGGTGAGCTGGGAGGCAAAGTGATCATTACTTTGTGACTCAGAGCTCGGCCTGGGCTATGATTGGGGTGGTTTGATGAATGAGAAGTAACATTGGGAGTTAGTCCATTGAGGTGTCCTTAGAAAAACCCTGGTGGCAGGAGGCGTGAGAGCTGTGGCTGTGAAATGGGAAAAAAAGGGGAAAGAGATGGGAAGATGTATGTTTGTGAAATAGGAAGGATTTGGCACTATTCGGCTGCGGTTGTATGGAACATGTCTTGCATAGGGCTCCAAGTCCTGCTACTCTCACCTGAATCCAGCCAGAGCCTTGGCTATGAGATTCTCTGGGGTTTTGAGCAGCTTCATGCATTTTTCAACCAGACAACAATCTTGGTCTAGAACTATGTGCTTCTAGCTTCCTGCCCTGGGCCTTCTGTGCCCTTTCAGGAGCTGCTTGGCACTCAGTATTCCTAACACGGGGATACTGGGGAATTAATATCCTGTGGAGACTCCCCTGACCAATGGAACTGGGAGCCAACAGACACAAGCTTCCTTTCTGTTTTTCTTTTTCTTTTTTATAAGATTTTATTTGTTTATTTATTTGAGAGAGAGAGAGAGGGAGAGCAAGAAGGAGAGTGAGAGGGAGAAGCAGGCTCCCCACCAGCAGAGAGCCTGACATGGGACTCAATCCCAGGACCCTGGGATCATGACCTGAGCCAAAGGCAGATGCTTAACCTACTGAGCCACCCAGGCACCCCATCCTTTCTGTTTTCCTGGTGGGGAGACTGGAGATACATTTGATAAGGTGACTGAGCACCCAGTAGCCTGTAGTGTTGGCCAACTGGATATCACATCCTTGTAGTGGTCTCCGTCCTCTCCTGCTCTACTCTCCTGCCCCTCACTTCTGACCCCTGGGATCCCACTACCAAACAAACTACTTGAATGTAAGCCATCATTTCTAGCTCTGCTTTCAGGATAAGCTAGGTGAGAGAGGTTAGGCTTGTGGACACGAGAGGATGGTGGGCTTGTGAAGAGGAATGGAAACGGAAAACCGTGGATCAGAGTCAGGCTGATGTGTTCAGGTTGGGCTTCCCTGAGATGGAGGCAGCAAATGGGACTCTGGGCACAGAAAAACCAGTTAGCATTTCAGAGATATTGCTAGCCAGAGCTTTCCTGAGATTAGAACCAAGCTTTCTGAGCTCCTAACTTTAGCTTCTGATACCTGCAATGATGACTCTCCAGTTGCTTTTATTTCTCCAGGGGTAGCCATCCGTAGTAGTTATCTATTGCTCCGGAACAAATCATGCAAAAACTTGGAAGCTTAAAACAACAAACACATGATCTCACACAGTTTCTGAGGGTCAGGAATTTAGGCGTGTGTAGCCGGGTCAGAGTCCCTCATTAGGTTGCAGTCAAGTTGTTGGCTGGGGCTGCTCTATGTAAAAAGTTGACTGGGAGGTCTGCTTCCGGCTAAACTCGCAGTGCTGTTTGCCGAGACGTCATTTCCTCACTACATGGGCTTCTCCACAGGGCTCTTCGCAACATGGCTTCCCACAGAGCCAGTGATCTTGAGAAAAAGATGTATCGGGAAAGAGAGAACAGCCAAGACAGAAGCCGTAGTTTCTCATTCAGCTTGGAAATGATGTACCATCACTTTGGTTATATGCTGTTGGTCTCACAGACAACCTTGGTACAATCTGGAAGGGGGAATACACAAGGGTATGATTACAGGGAAGCGAGGATCGTTGGGGATCATCTTGGAGCCTGCGACCACACAGTATTCATTTCCTTCTTTTAAAGAGATATTTATTATATACGTCAGGTATGCACTTATTAAACATAAAAATCAAACACTGCCAAAAAAATTTAAATGAAGAGTAAAACTCTTCTTAATGCCCTACTCCCAGGTCCAGTCCTCATAGATAATCAGCATTAGCTGTTTGTTTTCTTTTCTCCTAGTGTTTAACAACTATGTTGAAAAACTATAAATAGTATACTTTAATCTCTAAACTTGTCAGATTTTGTTCGCTTATACAACTCCCACTTCCATTACCCTTCTACCTCCCAAATGCATTACGTAATTATTTTTAATTCCTCTACTGGTTGCCTTAGTAGTATAAAGCACGTACTTGAACATCTGTTTCTGATCCATCACATGTAAACATCTCTTGACTCCACTATATAAGGTGAGAAATTTAGTAGCACTTCCCCTCACTTCTGACTTCTGTGAGCTATGCCATTCCTTAGAGAATCCTTGGAGGTTAGCAGTATTTATATTCTGTTCTATAAGTATACTTGCTTTTATTGCATTTAGAAAACAGCTGTTCAGATCTCTAGCAGGATGACGTTGCTGAAGCCAGCCCTCTGTATATTCAAGGAAAAGTGGTACAACATTTAGTTCTGACCTTCCTGGCAGCCTAACTCTTCACAGAGAAGACCTATTATCTGTTTTACAGTGGAAAAATGTTAGCCTAGACTCCCTTCCTTAGAAGGAGATGGGGATCTGTGTCTTTGAAGATCACGTGATTTAACCACTGTTTTATTAAGAATAGCAACCATTTATTAAGCATTGTTTATATGCCAGGGGCATACATTATCTCTTTTTCTCAAACAACTTTGAAAAGAAGTTACTATTACTCCATTTTATAGACAAACAGGCTCAGCAAGTTAAGATAACTTCTCTAAAGTCACCTAGCCAGTACATGTAAAATTAAGATTTGAACTTAAGACTGCTGGAGGCTCCAAGCCATTGCATTGGGCTTCTCTCTGTGGCCTGATGAAAGATGAATAAATATAAATATGGCAACATTTCAAGAAAGCTCCATTTTTTTTTCTTAACTGTTTTCTCAATTATGTAAAAGAGTGTTTTCAAAAGTAGCATTTGGCATAATTCTCATCTTCCCTCATGTACAATACTATTTTAAGAAGTCAAGACTTGTTTATTGGGAGAAAGCTGCTGTAGAATTTTGAAGGACTCTCTTGCAAATGATGGATCTATAATCTTGTGGAGAGAAAGGGGCAAGTTTGTGTTTTGTTTTGTTTTTTAATTTTATTTATTTTTTAAAGATTTTATTTATGATTTGACAGAGAGAGACACAGAGAGAGAGGGAACACAAGCAGGGGGAGTGGGAGAAGGAGAAGCAGGTTTCCTGCTGAGCAGAGAGCCTGATATGGGGCTCCATCTCAGGGTCCTGGGATCATGACCTGAGCCGAAGGCAGATGCTTAACGACTGAGCCACTCAGGTGCCCCTTGTTTGTTTTTTTAAAATGAGACTGAAATTTGAGAGTATCCCCAGGGAAAGGGGACCATATTTGACGAATTAGAGTAAATTAGTGCATGAGTATTATTTAAAAGTGAGACTTATTTTTTTTAATTTTATTTGTTTATTTGACAGAGAGAGATCACAATCAGGCAGAGAGAGGAGGAAGCAGAAAGCCCGAGGCAGGGTTCAATCCCAGGACCCCGAGATCAGGACCTGAGCCGAAGGCAGAGGCTTTAACCCACTGAGCCACCCAGGCATCCCTAAAAGTGAGACTTACAGCTTGGGTAGCAGAAGATCTTTATTCAGATCTGCAAAGATTAACCATTTACTAAAATATGTGTAGGATATTGGCCAAGGAATTCTTCCAAAATATAGGATTTGGGAAAAATGAGTAACCTACTTGTCCATTGAAATTCTCATTTCGCCTGGGCGGTTCAGTCAGTTAAGCGTCTGCCTTCAGCTCAGGTCATGATCTCAGAGTCCTGGGTTCCAGCCCGGCATCCGGCTCTCTGCTCCCTGCTCGCAGGGAGCCTGCTTCTCTCTCTTCCCTGCTCATACTCTCTCTCACTACTTATCTTTCTCTCTCTCAAATAAATAAATAAAATCTAAAAAAAAAAAATTCTTATTGTGGATAGACATCCCAGCATTATGTGTGCTAGCAAAACAAACAAACAAAATCACACACACACACAACCAAACAAAAAATGGGTGGGAGGTGCAAACAAAAGCCTAAATAAATTATGATACAAAGATTAAATAGAATCTGTTGTGCCCCTCTAGAGAGCAAAATGGAGTCTCTCATGTCAAGCAGGGGCCTGAATCAAGCAAGGAAGGAAGCAGTTAAAGGTACCACAGCTGAGAGACATCGCCAGGACCCATGTCAGCTGACGCCCCAGAACTGAAAATGAGCAGAAGAGCAGGTCTGCAGGGGCGGGAGACCGATTCAATCCCTTTACAAAGGGGAGGGTTTTGGCAGCAAACTGTCAGACTCCTCAGAGCTGACCCCAACACGTCTGACCACTTAAAAAAGGCAACTGCTGCCGAAGGCTCTGCCGGATAGATCTCCGACCAGAACCGAGAGCCTTCCCTGCTTGAAGGTAAAGCAGCCCTAAGTGCCGGGAGCTGACCCGGACCGCGCGAGGCCAGGTCACAGCCGCGCGCCCCTAGACTGACGTCGCGTTGGGTTCGTTCACTTTGGGCCCCCTTCTGTTGTCTTGTTTGTTGTGTGGCTTGTCTTCTGCCCTGCCCTGCGTGCTGTGTGAGAAGCCAAGTGTAATCACATGGGGAAACGTCATCGAGTTTGGAGTCCTGAACCTGCTTCCTAATTGTGATTTAGCTTTGCTTTATGACTGAATACAGCCGACGTTGTGGAAAGACACAACTCGCTCTGCGCCTTGGCAGCTGCCCTCCAACAGGTTACTGAGGTTTCTCTCAAAGCACGTGGGCCCATGCAATTACATCCACGTTTGCCCTACCATAAATGACTCTGCATTTTTTTACGGGCTGTGATTAGTAAGCCTAGTCCTCTAGAATTCTCCCATAAACTCCCATTTCCGAAGCTCTCTATTCCTAACTTGGCGTGAACTCCCCCTACTGGCAAGATCCAACCATTCTCCCCAGTTATTGTGGCTTTCGCTGTTGCCAAAATCACACGATGTTTGCTAAATACTGAAAAAAAATGTTTTCTTGAATTTGTTATGCTGTTCCGATGGCCAGAAGGTGAAAAGGAAGAATATTATTATACCTGCAACCTACAGGAAACCCTCCGTAGATGATGACTTCCAGTCTGTGGGTTCATTTCCTAATTGCTCCGAATAACAATGCCCTGGACAGCAGACCAAATTAAAATGCATACCCAGCAGAGCTGTAATTTTTTAGTTCTAATTAACCAATTCTGTCTCCTTGAATGTAAATAATCTCTCTTCCTACTTTGAGATTTTGCTATTTAGGATTTACTTAGTACAAATTTTAAAGTAGATTAAAAAACATCTTTTCAAGTTTATTTCAAAGATAAATGCCTCCTACAAGTCTTGTCATCAGATACTACTGGGTAGATCCATGTGTGCCTGAGGCATTATCAGTGATGTGTGGGGGTTGGTAGTTTTTTGTTTTTTGTTTTTTCTATTTTGTATTCTCTGCTCCCACTTCTAGCTGTTTGAGTAAATGGTGGTGGGTGGATTTGCAGACAGCAGCTCTTTCCTCCCCCAGGACAGGATGCAGAGAAGGTGAATTTTCTTTCTCCAGAACCCCCTTTTTAAAAAATGCATGGCCCCTTCTTTTCAAGCAGAGGAAACAAGGGAAAAATAAAATAACAGAACATAGCAAGCATCCTTTATAATTGTTTATCAGTGGATGTGTGTGAGATAATAAGAAATATAGATATTGGTTAATGCCCCAAGTTGCTGACACAAAGCTCCTAAAACCCTTGTAAATTAGGGGGCTACGAGAATCTTTTCTTCTAACGCTTAGTCGTGGACTCCGGTTGCTGACACAGAGCTCCTAAATCCCTTGGAATTTCCTAGGTGATAGCAGTGTCTTTTGTTCTAAGGAGGTGGTTCTTGGTGGGCCTCCGTGGGGACTGGTCACCAGAAGGACCAAGACATGATTAGAAGCTTGGAATTTCAACCCCACCTTCCATTCACAAGAGAGGGGAGAGGGGCTGGAAATGGAGTTACTAGATGCTCATGCTTACCTACTAAACGTCTGTAGAACCCGAATAGTGTGGGATTTGAGTACCTTCCAGGTGGGTGAACACACCCATGAATGGGGAAGATGGTGCGCCCACAACTGCACAGGGACAGAGGCTCCTGGGCTTAGGACCCTTTCAGTCCTCACTCTATGTACCTCTTCAAAAGGCTGCTCACCTGTATCCTTTATTATATAATAAACTGGTAAATATGTTACCCCGAATTCTGTGAACTGTTCTAGCAAATGACTGAATCCACAGCAAGGAGTCATGGGAACCTCTGCTTTGAAACCAAGTCAGATGGAAGTTGGCAGTAACCTGGGGACCTAGCACTTGGGATTGGCATCTGAAAGAGAGGACAGTCTTGTGAGAGTCAACCTGAAAGCCGTGGTTGGCACTAACTCCAATTAGTGTCAGAATTGAATTAGGTGACATCCTGCTGGTGTGGAATTGTTCGATGTGTGGTAAACCCCCACGGCTGATGTCAGAAGTGTCGAGGGTGGTCGTGGTAAAGGAGAGAAAAGGGGAGACACAGGAGTGTGGCTTTTTGGTGCAATAGGTGATTTTTCCGTTCTATTTGATGTTTTCTGCAGAGTTGGAACATTAAATGAGATGTTTCCTTTGGAAGAAGTGCTTATAAGATGTGTTGAATGTCATTGTCCCCATTTGTCCTTTCTCAGGCAATATGATATCTTACTTGAATTTCTGTTTTCTACATAATAAAATGGATAAATAAATCAAGATCATTGGAAACTTACTTCCACCCCAGAATACAGATGACCGAAATGAATGTAGTTCATTTCACAAAACTGTATGTAGTTTAAAATCTCAGCTAGAAATCTTGCTTTTCTTCTTTTATCCTTTCCAGTAAAATTGAGATTTTAGCTACAATGAAGACAAGAGGCAAATAATTAAACCCAAATGAGAACTTGCCCAAGGAAGTTTTTATTTATTTATTTTTTTAGGCAGGCTCAAATATAAAAATAAAAATCAACCAACATGCTAACTTTAATGTTGTCCTTCTGCTTTGCAAGATGAAGTGTACTGATGGCAAATACTTAAAAAACAGTGGCCTTAAGAAAACTTTTTTCTTGTAGAAAGAATTTCCCCAGAGGCAGGGACGCAATCTAAGTCTGGGATCAAAAAACATTATCATAAAATGGACTCCCCTCTGTCTTCACAGAAATTGATGATTATCAAAAGAATTTTAGAATTACTAAGAAAAACTTAGGGCCAATAGACTTGAGGATGGAGAAAGGGCAGATGCTTAACTAAATTCCTTTACATGGGTCATTTGGAGGTTGGGAAGAATTGATTTGTTACATTTATCTTTAAACTCTCCCTCTTCCTCCTCACATTGCCCTAAATTTTCTGTCCTTGTGTCCTACTGTGGTTGTTAAGAATGAATGAGTTTAGTTGATAATTAGATTAAATGACTCTTCCTTGGGAGTTATTAATCAACAACACCAGGTTTCTTAGGAAGGGCCCAACTTGCCTGAGTGGCTCAGTGGGTTGGGCCTCTGCCTTCAGCTCGGGTCATGATCTCAGGGTTCTGGGATCGAGCCCCTCATCGGGCTCTGTGCTCAGCCTGCTTCCTCCCCTCCCCCTGTCAAATAAATAAATAAGATTAAAGAAAAGAGACTTTTTTTGAATTTTCTAAAAGACAGGCTCTCAAGTCTGTGAAGGTGATTAAAGAAGAAAGCCTAGCCTTTCAGAATGCCTCGGTCCTCTCTGTTAAGTAGAAGGGATAGGAATGGTGGGACAAAGTAAAGCACATGTCTCCTTTCTCTGCTCAGTAAATGTAAAGCACATATTTTATTTTTCTATTCAGCGTCCATGTTTTGGGAGAATTACCCCTCCTCCATGTCATTCTATATCATAGGGCTGTAGATCATGGGACCTCAGACATGACCATGGGGGCTAGGGGAGTTAGGTGGTAGGCACCTGACCCAAGCTAAGACAATCAACATATTCTCCTGGGATTTGAAACTTTAGGGGAGATACCAGATAGAAGATGGTTTGGAGATGGGCCACCTGATGGCTGGAGCTCAAGCAGCTGTCCCTGAGTTCATATTCCTCAGGTACCCGGGCCAACCCTGCTTCCTGTCCTTGTGGCTGTGGTGTTTGGTTCTTCCTTCACAATGCCAAGAATTCAGAACTCCCAGAATGTTTTCAATAAACCTCTCTTTTTAGCTTAATAGAACAGGATTAATTCCCATTATTTACCATAAAAAAAAAAAGAAAACAACCCAAATGATACTTTCAGGTATTTAGCAATTCCTGAATGAGAAATTAAAATTAAATTTAGTGCCTGCATGAGAAACTGTATAGTACTGTGGCTACAAATTATCGGTAGCTGATCTGCACGTCCAGGCTGGCATTCCACTGTCTTTCGCTTCTACATCATGTGGTCCTTGCAGTTCCATAGCTTAGTCAGTAGGACCAGAGGAGCTAGAGAGATAGCCAGGGGTAGTGCGCGGCTTCCCGGCATGCTCTGAGGAGCATCAGTTAACACTGAGAAACTCTGTAAACAAATAAGTAAACCTTGCATAGCTAATTACGGTGAAGAAACAACCCACCTTGTGTGTGCTTTATGGAAATTTACATTGCTCATAAATATCGTACAGGCTTTGCTGAGTTGTGTGGGAAAGAAAACCGTTTAATGTTGTCTAACCCAGCATTTCCCAGATTTGCTTGAGTATAAAATCTTTTTCCCACTGAATGTCTATTAGTATCTCTTGGAACCAGGATTTTGTGAAACCCAGGTATAGACAGAGCAATTAGAAAAACTGCTGGGGGGTAGGGGGGTAGGGATAAGGTGGCTGGGTTATGGACATTAGGGAGGGTATGTGCTATGGTAAGTGCTGTGGAATGTGTAAGCCTGATGATTCACAGACATGGACCCCTGGTGCAAATAATACATTATATGTTAATACAAAAACAAACAAACAAACAAAAACTAGGGTTCAGGGGCATCTGGGGGGATCAGTTGGTTAAGCGTCAAACTCTTGATTTTGGCTCAGGATATGATCTCGGAGTTATGAGATTGAGCCCTGGGTTGGGCTGCACACTGGGTGTGGATCCTGCTTAAGATTCTCTCCCTCCCTTTGCCCACCCTCCTCCCCGCCCCCCCCGCCTTTCTCTCTGGGGGAAAAAAAAAAAGAAAAACTAGGGTTTAGATATTTAAGCATATATTTGGTAGAGTGCTGAGAAATGAATTTTTATTTTATTGCCATATTTCCTAAATCAGTATTTCATCTTTAATCATTTGAATTTTTTAATGATGATTTAGAGTATTTAACTTATTTGGGTCATTGAAATGGGTATTTAATAAAATGTCTATTTTAATTTCAGGTAACTAAACACTAATGCCTTTTTTCCTAAAGGAGATAGATAAATTCTTTCCAAGATCATGAGCCAAAAGGAAACAAGTTCCAATTTTATTAATCTGTGCATGTATTTTACAACTCTGGACTTTCAGTGAGTTTATCATTTCTTTTTTTTTTTTTTTAATTTTTATTTACTTATTTGACAGAGAGAGAGAGAGAGATCACAAGTAGGCAGAGAGAGAGAGGGGGAAGCAGGCTCCCCGCCGAGCAGAGAGCCCAATGTGGGGCTCGATCCCAGGACCCTGAGATCATGACCCGAGCCGAAGGCAGAGGCTTTAACCCACTGAGCCACCCAGGCGCCCCGAGTTTATAATTTCTTAATAGAAATAATTAACATGTATCAGTCAGAACAATGATTCTCAACTTGGGGCAATTTTTCCCCCAGACAACATGTGGGATGTCTGTGGATGTTTTCTGGTTGTCACAAATGAGTTGGGGATGAGGCTACTGGCATCTAGCAGGTAGAAGGGATGCTTTAAACATTCTATAGTAGGAATGGCAGCCCCCCACAATAAAGAGTTGTCCAGCCCCAAATATTAATAATGATACTGAGCTTGAGAAGCCCGAGGAATGCAAATGTCCTTGAGAAGAAACAGTTTCACCCCAAACTTAGCTCAAGATCCGTAGCGCCCTTTAAGGCATTACCATATTCCCAGACCACTAGATTCAATGACATACTCCCCGCAGCTTTGTGGCATTCTGTTTGACAACTTAAGTCTAGACTTTGTCATTAACTGAAATTTGACCTGTGCCTCAGTTTCTTTTCCCAGAAAACAAATAGTGAGATGATTGAGAGGTTTCTGGTGACATTGTATGATTCATAAAGAACAGTTCTGAATCTTAAACACTTGTAAGAGAGATGACACTGGGCTCAGGCTTCTGTGGACATTTAACCATGTAGAGAAGATCTGAATCCAAAGATGTTGCCTCCCCGTGCCTGGACATATCTGGTACAGCCATGTAGCGCTCAGGAGCCGAGTGAAGAATGACTCATTGTGTCTCCTAGAGAGTCTCATTGATGCCTATTGTTCCACTCATCCCTTACATGAAAGCTCTGATCTCAGTCTGCTCCTCAAACTACACCCATCTTTTGGCCATCTCCTCCTCTTTTCCTTCTTTTTTTCTTTCTTTCTTTCTTTCCTTTTTTTTTTTTTTAACATCTTATTTATTTATTTTCGAGAGAGAGCAAGAGAGAGAGTGAGAGCTTGAGTGGGATGAGGGGCAGAGGGAGAAGCAGGCTCCCCACTGAGCAGGGAGCCCAATGTGGGGCTCTGGGGCTCAATCCCAGGACCCTGAGATTATGACCTGAGTTGAAGGCAGATGCTTAACCCACTGAGCCATGCGGGTGCCCCTCCTCCTCTTTTATTTCACTCACTCAGTTTTCAGGCCTATGTTACCGTAAATCTCCATCTCAAATCCTCATCTTTCTCATGAGCGCTGATTTCCAACAGTCTTTTAGGCATCTCCACATGAATGACAATCATAATGATGATGATAATAGTAATAATAATAATGATGCTAGTTAACACTATTGACCTCTTGCTATTGCTCAGGCATTGGGCAGAGCTCTCTCTCTCTTTTTTTAAAGATTTTATTTATTTATTGGACAGAGAGAGAGACAGCGAGAGAGGGAATACAAGCAGGGGGAGTGGGAGAGGGAGAAACAGGCTTCCTGCTTCCTGATGTGGAGCTTGATCCCAGGACCCTGGGATCATGACCTGAGCAGAAGGCAGACGCTTAACAACTGAGCCACCCAGGTGCCCCTGTGCAGAGCTCTTTGTTTTAATTAGTTTATTTAACCCTAAGAGGTACTCAGAGTTTAAGCAACTTGTTCAAGATAAAACAATTAGTATATAGTACATCTGGGATGAAAAACTGTTAATGTTCAAAATTCCATGTGTCCTTAATAGATGGATTAGCTTCTTTCTTACACAGCTTATCTTGCTAGGTTCCCTGAAATGATAGATGTCATCCATTAGGCTAGAGCTCTTAAATCCTCCTCTCATCTCCTTATATTTACAACTGATCAGTTTCCAAGAATTTACTGTCAAGTCATCTTTTCTTTACCCACCACTCCTCCTGTCATTGCTTCTACTGCAGGTCTTCATCACTTCATCACTCCCCATCTGACAATCACTCCTGAACAAAATGACCTGCTTTGAAACTTTTCCTCTCTGGTCTTCATTCTGCTACCTTGTTTCTTCTTATATAAGCACCCTTACTCTGGCATTCAGTGCCCTCCATGATGGAGGCCCAACTGTGACATCCCACCTGTAATACCCACGAAAGTGGTTTTCATTATTTATCATATCATATGCCTCTTAAGTTTCTTGAGTTCATTCCTTTTTTTTTTTTTAAAGATATTATTTATTTATTTGAGAGAGAGAAAGGGAGCACAAGCAGGGGGAGCTGAGCAGGGAGCCCGACATGGGGCTTGACCCCAGGACTCCAGGATCATGACCAGAGCAAAGGCAGATGCTTAACCAATTGAGCCACCCAGGCGCCCCTATTGTCTCATTCCTAATGGTAACACCAGGCCATACTATCTTGGTTGAGAAAAGCTAGCTTACCTCATTCTTGCACTTATTAGAGCAACACACAGACTCTTTATTTAGAGGACATAGATAGGCTTCTTGTGGTACTCAGAATGGATCTGCTTTCCTTTCTTTATTCACGTTTCTTTACCCTGGAATGTCCATTCTCTGTCCCCACCATTTCTCTGACTACCAAAAGCTTTTAAAGACCAGAATGTTCTCTGAGAGACTTTCGAGTCAGAAGTATTTATTCCTTTTGAGATCCTAAAGAATATTTTAATGTCTGTTATTTTATATATTGTAAGCTTCTCAGGCAGGGACACTGTGATTTATTCATTTTTGCGTTTTCTGAACTATCATCCATTACGGGTTGGTATGTATGTAACTGCTTACATATAGAAAGGGCTCAGTAAATGTTTGATAATAGAATTGTATCTCTTTATAATTGTTTAATGTAGAATGTACATGGAGTACAAGGAAGTAAATTTGCACAGTGGTGAAGTTTTCATTTCAGTAACAATTCAGGGATATATGTATAGGCTCATTAATTATGATGTTATTTCTAATAATAAAATATTGGGAAAAAAGAATTGTATCTCTTGAAGTTCCTTTTAGTTCTCTGATTCTAAAATTATCACTCATTATTTATTTCTTTAAATAAAGAAAGAATTGCTTTGGGATAAATATTTCTCCCTGAGAGTAGAAATATGTTAAGGCTATTCTACAAACTAAAAGTACATAAGGAGTTTAATCACAGTATAATTAAGAGCTAGGGTTTTATGAAAATGCCAGTGAATTTTGCCACAAAAGAACAATGAGCTTCTTTCTTACGAAAACAGTATGATCTGTGGGACATTTCTTTTAAAGGAAGTGGAACTGTGCATAAAAATGGTCAGCTTCATGAACGTTGCAATTAAAAATTTTTTCTTTTGTCTTTATTTTCTGTTATGAAAGTAACCTAGACAAGATACTGATTAATCATGAAGTCAGGACTCAAGATAGCACATGTATTTATTTTAGTTTATTTGTATTAGTAATTTCATTACTTAGTGATAGAAAAGTTAGCAGTGCAAACCAATATCCTGGTCTTCCTTCTTGGGAATACAGGACTACATTTCCCAGCCTGCCTGGACCTAAGCAGAGCCATGTGATGGTTCTGGCCAACAAAATCTGAATGGGAATGACGTGTGACAGTGGAAAAGCCAACATGTTTCTTCCATTCTCTTCCCCTGTCTTAGCAATCATAGAGAAGACTGTGGGCTGAAATGACAGAAACACAAGGTTAAGGCAGCCTTAATTACATATTTGTTTGTTTTTTGGCAAGTTATTATTTTATGTATTTACCAGCAACTTAAAGCAAACATGAATGAACAGGAATACTTGGAGGATGATGCTGATTGAAAAATATTGCAACAGGGGCACCTGGGTGGCTCAGTCATTAAGTGTCTGCCTTCGGCTCAGGTCATGATCCCAGGGTTCTGGGATCAAGCCCCACATTGGCCTCCCTGCTTGGCAGGAAGCCTCCTTCGCCCTCTCCCACTCTCCCTGCTTGTGTTCCCTCTCTTGCCGTCTCTCTCTCTGTCAAATAAATAAATAAATAAACAAAACCAAAAAGCCATTGCAACATATCCAGAGTCTAGTTAGAATACTATGGTGCCATATAATATAAATAACCATTCAGTGAAATTCCCATTTATTTTAGTAATATTTTTTTCTTTTTTATACATGAGTGTACCCATATTTTGCTTTAAAATTAATAATCACAGTTGAATAAGCAATGGTTTATTTTTCTAATCAAGTGACTGACCTGCTGAATATTAAAGGCTCAACGAATGTTGCCTCTTATTATTTTCATCAAACAACAAGAGTTTCTATTTTGATTATTCCTGGTAAAAAGTAATTTTTTTTCTCCACTGGTTTCCATCTGCCAAGCAGTTTAGCAGATGGACAGTTTAACGTGGTCGTTTTTGCTCTAAGGATTTCTGTCAGATGAATCCTCATTTCCAGAGCAGTAGCTGTTGGCAATCTTTTCTTAAAAGTCCATCCATCAGGACTTCTTTATCATGGTTGGCCAAAGAGTCCTGCTTTGTTCTTGTCTTCGTTCTGCTGCACATGATACTCCTGAACTCTCATGGATATGCTTTGCATCATTAAAATATACATATATATTTTTAAAGATTTATTTATTTATTTCAGAGAGGGTAGGGGGGCAGAGGGAGAGGGACCGAGAGAGAAATCTCCATCGGACTCCCCACTGAGCATGGAGCCTGACACAGGGCTCCATCTCACGACCCTGAGATCATGACCTGAGCCAAAACCAAGAGCTAGATGCTCAACCAACTGAGCCACCCAGGTGCCCCTCATTTAAAAATATTTTTATAAGCAGTGTTCTGAACAGGTGATTTCATCAGGTTTTACTTCTTTTGTTGTGTGGTCTGTAACACAATCCAAAAAGGGGGTTTCTGTAAATTTATTGTAGGCTCCAAGAATTTCTTTATATTGTTTTATTTGATCAGATCGTGGTATTTGTGCAGCCATATTCTTTTGGTGCATTTATAAGCTACCCTTTCTGATGATGCATGAGTTTCAATTCTGCTCTGGAAAAGCAACTGTTCATCCTTTGCTTGAACGTCTCCAGGGAGGCCGGATGTCTTAAGCGTGGGCTTTCCCATCCAACACCAGTATGAGGCTGGGAAGCTGTACTACCAGTACTGGGAGTGGAAGTTCAGGGTCAGGGCTGGGACCAGGCTGCTGGATGGTAGAGAAACTTAAGCAGCTTGAATTGTTGAGTCCTCACATGGGGGCAGCTGCCCTAGAGAGTTGCGAGGACCTAACGTGGTCTTTGCTTGGGCTTGAAGTAACTTTCATCTGTTTAAGCCAGTGAGATTTTAGATTAACATGTCGATGAAGAATCATTTGGCCTAATCTGCTTTATTCAGGTGGCACTGGTAATTACAGTCATTAGCGATAAAAGAAGAAAACCAATAATAGCAGTAGCTAACCCTTATTGGGCACTCACTCTCCAGGCTTTGTCCCAAGTGCAGGAATGAATTATCTTATTCAATCCCGAAAATAACCCACTTAACAAATGAGGAGACCAAGACATAGAGAAATTTAAAAAAAAAAATATTTTTATTTATCTGAGAGAGAGAGAGAGAGAGAGCACACAAGCAGGGTGAGGGGCAGAGGAAGTGGGAGAAGCAGATGTGGGCCTAGACTCCCGGATCCTGGGATCATGACTTGAGCAGAAGGCAGATGCTTAACCGACTGAGCCACCCAGGTGTCCCGCCATAGAGAAATCTAATAACTCACCTAGGGTCACAGAATTCATAAGGTTTAGAGCTGGGATTCAGACCTACACTTGATCTGATACCAAGGTTCAGTTACTTCCTATGTATGCTCTAGAGTCATTTGGTTTATTCACATATTTGTAACTTTTAAATAAATGCAAAAGTAGAACTGGGTTCTACGGTGTCAAATGTAATATTTTTTAAAGGAGTATAGTAGAGTTTGTCTTCTGGGAAATTTCTTGGGATTTATAGAAACTTTATTTCCTTTGGGACAAAAGGGGAAATTTCTGGTCCATGTGACCTACTTTGCTTTTAAAGTACCTATAAGTTGGGCACAGAGTAGGATTAGAGCAAAGTCCTTGTAGGATTCAGGAATGATGGTGTGATTAATATGTCTTGATTTAACAGTGATGACAGTATAAAATAATTAGCAACTTAATAAGTTAAATTTCTTTAATATGTCTTTTGGTAAGGACTCTTTGTCAGATTAAGTAAGACTCTGTGCTTTGATTTCCTATGAAGTTTTGAACTGAGCTTAGCTCTCCACTATGAGGATCAAATCCCAAAGTCATGGCTTTACTCATCTGTCATTTCTTTGACTCCTTAGGGAATTCTGACTTTAATGAAGACAAATCTTATTACTTTGAACATTTATTCTTGGCAATAAAAATCCAACCAGGACCAACCATGAACTAGAAAATGATTTTATCCTATTAAAGGTATTAGTTGGTATTAATTCCTTTTGGGACATTTTATTATACTTTTCTTGGGTGGTAGAAATATAAGAAATACTGATTCTTTGGGGTTCCCTGAAAAATCTGGGAGTCTGCAGGCAGGGAAAAATACAAGATGACCTCAGACATTTTGTTGGGCCAAAAAGTAATGGGTGCGTATCACAGGAATATTCAAGTCAGCTTGAAGGGACTCCTCTTATCAAAATTGGGGAACAATTTGAACATTAAAAAAGAATATTGATTGTGACTAACAATGGAAAGAAGAGACCTTTATAGTCACTTCAGGGGAACAATGCATTATAGAAGTAGTATATGCGGGTTAAGGACTTGATCTAGGTGTGAATCCTGACTCCATTATCTTTTTTTTTTTTAAGATTTATTTTTTTATTTGAGAGCGAGAGAGAGAGAGAGAAACCCAAGCAGACTCCATGCTGAGTATGGAGTCTCATGCTGGGCTTGATCTCGGGACCCTGAGATCTCGGGACCCTGAGCCAAAACCAAGAGTCAGATGCTTAACTGACTGTGCCACCCAGGCACCCTTCCATTCTTTTTTGCTGTTAAGGTCTTAAACCTTTCCATGCCTCAGGGTTCCTGAGGTTCCACATCTCTAAAATGGTAATAATAATAATAATAATACCTACCTCAGAGTAGTGATAAGAGAATCCTCTTAACTAAGAATCCTGTTAACTAAGGTAACATATGTAAGCAAAGTGTTTAAAATAGTCCCTGGTACATAGCATGTGCTAAATATGTTCTATTTGTTATTATTACTTTTATTATTATTGTCTGTAATACTATACCAGCCTTGGGCTTTTTGTTGTTGTTGTTGCTATGGCCAATTGTTTTACTTTTTTCCCCCACCTTCATTGAGGTATAATTGATCTGTAACATTGTGTAAGTTCAAAGTGTACACCATATTGACTTGATACACATGTATTGTGAAATGATTACCACAGTCGTGCTAGCTAACACGTCTGTCACCTCACATAATTACCATTTCCTTTTTGTGGTGAGAACGTTTAAGATCTAGTCTCTTTTACCCTTTGACCAACATCTCCCCATTTCCCCCAACCCTCCAGGAGCTGACAGCTGCTACCATTCTACTCTTTCCTTGTAGTGTCTTTTATTTTTTTTAAAGATTTTATTTATTTATTTGAGAGAGACCAAAAGTGAGAGCAATCACAGAGGGAGAGGGAGAAACAGACTCCTCGCTGAGGGAGCCTGATGTGGGGCTCCATCCCAGGACCCTGAGATCATGAGATCGTGACCTGAGCCAAAGACAGATGCTTAACTGACTGAGCCACTGAAGTGCCCCTCCTTGCAGTGTCCTTAACTAACTTTGGTATCAGGGTAGTGCTGGCCTTATAAAATGTGTTTGGGACTGTTCTCTCCTCTTCATTTTTTTTTTTTTTTGGAAGAATTTGAGAAGGATTGGTATTAACTTTTCTTTAAATGTTTGGCAGAATTTACCAGGGAAACCACCTGGTCTTGGGCTTTTCATTGTTGGGAGATTTCTGATTACTGATTCAATCTCCTTACTTGTTATTAGATTATGTTTCTTCATAATTTAGTCTTGGTAGGTTGTGTGTTTCTAGGAATTTATCCATTTCTTCTAGATTATCCAATCTGTTGACATAATTGTTCATAGTACTCTTTTATGATTCCTTGTATATTTGTGAAATCAGATGTAATATCTAAAGGTTTGTCAATTTTGTTTGTCTTTTCAAAAAACCAGCCTTAGTTTCATTGATCTTTTCTATTGCTTTTCTGGTCTCTATTTCATTATTTCTGCTCTGATCTTTGTTATTTCCTTTCTTCTGCCAACTTCGCAGCCCCGGGCTTTCTTATTCTGGACTTAAAAAAAAGAAAAAAAAATGGGAGTGTACTTCTCATTGGATTTTTATTATAGCTGAGTTGCTATCAGATACAATAAGTCATCTCAGAGGTCCCTGTGATATCAGAAAGATGGTGAAATAAAAAATCACAAAGAAAATCTGTGGAAATCTCTCTGCTGTGTTAAGAGCAGTTCCATGATTCACTGGTATGTGAGACTTCAGACTCAAGAAGAGAGATTGGGTGGGAGCTGTGTGTGTGTGTGTGTGTGTGTGTGTGTGTGTGTGTGTGTGTGGTGTCCCAATGCAGAGGGCACAGCTGGCCTTGGCAGTGTTTCCTAATTGAGAATTAGTACTGAAAATGGGATAGTGCTCCCAATGAAGAGATGGTTGATGGATGACAGTAGAAACTCCAGAGGCCCAGGGGATTAAAAGCAGCCTGGACAGAGAGACTTAGGGAGAAGGAGCCATGTAGTCAGCGAACCTTCAGTGTTGAGTTGGGCCAGTTGAAGTTTGCTTGGCTGTTGATTTCCCTGCGTGACCCCCAGGAAGTGCCTCATCAAGAAGCCTGTGAGGGATCACATCCTTACCTGCCCTTCTTCCTTTCTGGAGCCTTTTAAGACATTTGTCTTAGTCCTACTCCAGTTCATGTTCATTGATATTGTATCTGAAGTAGTATTAATTCACCATAAAACTTCTTAGCCTTCTTTTAACTCCTTTGGAAAACCCATGTATAGGAGTGGAGAAAACATTTTTGTGTCTAGGTCAGTCTCACATTTCATTGTTAAAACAATCTATGTTTCTAGAAATCGTGTTTAGTGCCAAATGCAGCTTCAGTTTTCTTACGATACGACAATCACACAGGTAGAGTTTGTGGTTCAGATTTTCACTAAATGCAAAACTTGCCTGGGACAGAGCAAATGCCTAAATCAAAGGAGAGCAACGTTAGTCCTTATTTTAAGCTTTCCACTAGCGTAGCTGGCCTTATGACAGAGTCTGGAGGTCAAATAGATTGTGTGTGCACTTGGGTACATTATTTCGTTTTTCTGAAACTCAGTTTCTCCATACATCGAAGACTGCACGTGGTGACTATGAGCATAGTCCAGTCCCTGTTCAGTTCTCCTTTTTTTGGTTTTATTCAGAAAAATTGTGTTAGAGCAAGTTTAGGTTCCCAGCAAAATTGAGGGGAAGGTACAGCGATTTCCCATATTTCACCTGCCTCCACACCTACATAACCTCCCCCATTATCAACATCCCCCCAGCCAGTTGGTACATTTGAAACAGTTGATGATCCTACATTGACATAACATAATCACCCAAGGACCATAGTTTACGTTATGATTCACTCTTGGCGTTATACATTCTCTGGCTTTGGACAAATGTATGCTAACATGGATCCATCATTATGGTACCATTCAGAGTATTTTCACTGCTCTAAAATTCCTGTGCCCCAACTATTCACAACCCCTACCTTGCCCCTCAGCTACCACTGATTTTTTTACTGCTCCATAGTTTTGCCTTTTTCAGAACGTCATATAGTTGAAATCATACAGATGTAACCTTTTTGGATTGGCTTCTTTCACTTTGTAATATATATTTAAGGTTCCTACACATCTTATCAAGGCTTAATAACTCATTTATTTTTTGTGCTGAATAACATTCTGTTCTCTGAATCTACCACATTACCCTACTGAAGTCATCTTGGTTGCTTCCAAGTTTTAGCCACTATGAATAAATCTCCCATAAATATCTGTGTGCAGGTTACTACATGGACATAAGTTTTCAACTCCTCTGCCTAAATACCAAAGAATGTAATTGTTGGATTGTATGGTAAGAATATGTTTAGTTTTGTAAGAAACTGCCAAACTGTCTGACAAAATAGCTATACCATTTATATTCCCACCACCAATGAATGAGAATTCCTCTCCAGCATTTGGTACTTTCAGTGTTGTAGGTTATGGCCATTCTCATACATTTGTCATGGTATCTTATGGTTGTTTTAATTTGCATTTCCTTGATAACATATGACGTGGAGCATCTTTACGTATGCTTATTTGCCATCTGTATATCTTTGATGAGTCATCTGTTAAAGTCCTTGGCCCATTTTTGAATTGGGTTTTGTTTCTTATTGTTGAGTTTTAAGAGTTCTTTGTATATTTTGGGTAACAGTCCTTTATTAGTTGTGTCTTTTGCAAATATGTTCTCCCAGTCTGTGGCTTGACTTCTCATTCTCTTGACAGGGTCTTTCACAGAGCAGAAGTTTTAAATTTTAATAAAATCCAGTTTGTCAATTATTTCTCTCATGCCTTTGGTGTTGTATCTAAAATGTTGTTGCCATATCTAAAGTCATCTGGATTTTCTCCGGTGTTATCTTCTAGGAGTTTTATAGTTTTGTGTTTTACCTTTAGGTCTGTGATCCATTTTGAGTTAATTTTTGTGATGGGTATAAGGTCTTTGTCTAAATTCATTTTTTTGCATATACAGTTGTTCCAGCAGCATTTGTTGAAAAGACTCCCTTTGCTCTGTTGTATTATCTTTGCTCCTTGGTCAAAGATCAGTTGACTATATTTATGTGGGTTTATTTCTGGCTCTGTATTCAGTTCCTTTTTTTTCTCCTATAAATTCCTCTTCTCTCTTCTGTACATTGCCCAGTGGACACGATTGGCTTTATTTATGCTACTGAGCGTGCTGACTCCTATGGCAGTGTTTCAACATATATCATTTATGTCATGAAGGATCATCATGTGGGACTTGCCATATTTCCACTAGAACTCAGGATTCTTGATAGAATACACAAGTGGCATGATTACTCTTCCTAAGAAACCAACATTCTAACAGGAAAAAAACTATCCTTGAGAGCATCTTGCTTCAAACCCCTCCCTCCAAGTTTATCTACATTATATGTGGCAGACACGGATTTTTCAGGAATACTCAAGGAGAGAGATAGACTTTCTTTCTATATTTTGTCTCCATTTGTTTCAATCCCTGTCTTGCATTTACAGTAATATTCCCCTTATGAAACATTTGTAAGTATGGATTTATTTCCATAAATTTGTCCTGAAACCATAAGACTTTCAGTTCACATTATATATAAGCTGTAGTCAGCATTCATATGAATTTCTAGTCATTCTCCATGGAGATAATTTTAAAGAGATGTACCTGGGGGTTGGGAAAAGAAAAAGGAGAGAAACAGGGCAAAGCGCGTGCAGGAGTTTTTACTGTGCAGATTTAGGGAAGAGCCGGGAAGTAGAGCCAAGGTAAACCTGAGCCAGAGGGCAGCACTCTGGCTTGTGAGTGGGAGGAGGGCAGCAGCAGATATGACAGAAACTCTTGGAGCAGGACCTGGGGTACTGTGACCTTCTGGTTATGTTTCCAGTCAGTAAGTATCTTGAGGGCATTAAGGTTGTACAACCCAAGCATGGATGGGAAATCTGAGAAATACCAACTCAGTTGTAGGGTAAGCTAAACATTTTGTAGAAAGCTTACTCAAAAGAGCTTTCGTCTCAGGGTTCAGATAATTATGGAACAGCTGGTGGACTACTCATGGCTAGTCTCCTTTTATCTTTACTAAACAGAACCTTCTCTCTCTCTTTTTTTTTTAAATTTAAATTCAAGTTAGTTAACATATAGTATATTATTAGTTTCAGGGGTGGAGGTTAGTGATTTGTTGCGTATAACACCTAGTGTTCATCACATCATGTGTCCTCCCTAATGTCCATCATCCAGTTATCCCATACTCTACCCGCCTCCCCTCCAACAACCTTCAGTTTGTTTCCTAGAGTTAAGAGTTTCTTACGGTTTGTCTCTCTCTGTTTTTATCTTATTTTATTTTTCTTTCACTTCCCTTATGTTCATCTGTTTTGTTTCTTAAATTCCACATATGAGTGAAATCATATGATGATTGTCTTTCTCTGATTGAGTTATTTCACTTAGCATAATACCTTCTAGTTCCATCCATGTCGTTGCAAATGGCAAGATTTCATTCTTTTTGATGACTGAGTTATATTCCACTCTGTGTGTGTGTGTGTGTGTGTGTGTGTGTGTGTGTGTATCACATCTTCTTTATTCATTCATCTGTCAATGGACATCTGTCAATTGCCATATTTTGGCAATTGTGGACATTGCTGCTATAAATATTGGGGTACATGTGCCCCTTTGAATCACTATTTTTGTATCCTTTGGGTAAATGCCTAATCATGCAATTTCTGGGTCATAGGGTAGTTCTATTTTTAACTTTTTGGGAACCTCCATACTGTTTTCCAGAGTGGCTGCACCACCTTGCATTCTCATCAGCAGTGTTAGAGGGTTCCCCTTTCTCCACATTCTCACCAACATCTGTTGTTTCCTGAATTGTTAATTTTAGGTATTCTGACTGATGTGAGGTGGTATCTCATTGTGGTTTTGATTTGTATTTCCTTGATGATGAGTGATGTTGAGCATTTTTTGATATGTCTATTAGCCATTTGTGTGTCTTCTTTGGAGAAATGTCTGTTCATGTCATCTGCCCATTTTTTGACTGGAATTTTTGTGTTTTGGGTGCTGAGTTTGATAAGTTCATTATAGATCTTGGATACTAGACCTTTATCTGATGTGTCACTTGCAAATGTCTTCTCCCACTCCATAGGTTGCTTTTTAGTTTTGGTGATTGTTTCTTTTGCTGTGCAAAAGCTTTTTATGCTGATGAAGTCCCGATAGTCCATTTTTGCTTTTGTATCTCTTGCTTCTGAGGATGTGTCTAGCAAGAAGTTGCTGCGGCTGAAGTCAAAGAGGTTGCTGCCTGTGTTCTCCTCCAGTATGTTGATGGATTCCTGCCTCACACTGAGGTCTTTCATCCATTTTGAATTTATTTTTGTGTATGGTGTAAGAAAATGGCCCAGTTTCATTCTTCTGCATGTGGCTGTCCAATTTTTCCAACACCATTTGTTGAAGAGACCGTCTTTTTTCCATTGGCCATTCTTTTCTGCTTTGTTGAAGATTAGTTGACCATAGAGGTGAGGGTCCATTTCTGGGTTCTCTATTCTGTTCCATTGATCTATGTGTCTGTTTTTGTGCCAGTACCATACTGTTTTTGTGATTACAGCTTTGGAATACAGTTTGTAGTCCAGAATTGTAATGCCTCCAGCTTTGGTTTTCTTTCAAGATTGCTTTGGCTATTTGGGTTCTTTTCTGGTTTCCTACAATTTCAGAATTATTTGTTCCAGCTCTGTGAAAAATGCTGGTCTTATTTTGTTAAGGATTGCATTGAATGTGTAGATTGCTTTGGGTATAGACATTTTAACAATATTTGTTCTTCCAACCCATGAACATGGAATGTTATTCCATTTCTTTGTATCTTCCTCAATTTCTTTCATTAAACAGAATCTTCTTTTTGATCAGGGTGGCAATGCGCCAGCTAAAAACTGCATTACCTAGCCTCCCTTGCAGTTAGGGTGGGCATGTGAGTAATTCTGGCCAATGGATATAGATGGAAGTTGCTGAATGGGGGCTTCATGGAAAGTACCCCATGAAGAGGGCTAACTCAGCTTGCAAGCTCCTTTTGCCTTCTCCCTTCCTATCTGAAATAGAATTGTGGCTGCTGGAGCTGTTAGGGCCACTTTGTAAATGTGAAGGGACATTGAGGTTAGAAGATATATGCTAGGGATGGGGGAGAAAAAGACAGGAGGCCAGGACAATGATGACGCCATGGAGCCACCATACCAGCTGGGGAATGCTTTCTTTTGTCCCTTTTCCTTTTTTTTTTTTTTAAATATGAGAACAGTTGTTGGGTCTCTGTCACAGATGAATATAATTTTTAATGAAAAGAGATTCTCCACCTTTTTGGCCATCTTGAGTATAGGAAGGAGAAACCTCAAACTCTGAATCGTAAAATCATAAAGGCATTTAACCTTGAATAGTGGCTCAGATGCTGAAAAAGTTAATCTTTTTCTTTCAGATTAGAACTCTCTGTTTTTCTTTCAGATTATAAAAAAAATAACAAATACTTGATATAAGAAGAAACTCAAACAAAACTAAAATGTACAAAATGAAAAGTAAGAATATCTTCCAATTCCACCCTCCAGAGTAACCACTGTTAACTGGGGGTTTCTATTTTTCAAAAATTTCCTTCCTTTGTATATACACATATAAAAATATAAAATAATTTAAAATGTTATTCTTGACAAGCATGTTTTCTACAAGGAAAATAAGTTGATAAACATTTTGGGGGAGATCCTGCCATCTAAAGAAGATTGTGACAATAAATGAATAAAATTAACAGTACTATAACTATTATTAATATTTTAAGTTATGTGAAAAATGTCATTGATAATCTCATTTCCATGAGTGATTATTTCAAACCCAAGTTCTTCAGTCAGATGGCCTGACCTGGTCAGCCATAGTTATTATTCCGCTCAATGCATGAGAATGTTCAACACTCCATTGTCTAAAGATATGAACAAAAAAACCTTTTCCCTGACCTTATGTCTACTGCTAGCTACTGCTCTCTGTCCTCAGCACAGCATCACACTTGAGAGTGTGGTCCGCATTTGCAATCTCTTCTTGTCACTTGAATGGAAATCTAGCTTTGGTCTCCATCATTCCAGTGATCTCCTAAGGGATCCATTTAGCAGATATGGTCTTGGTTTTATTTCATTGGCAACTGGTTCTGGTGGCTACTTCCTCCTTAAATCATTCTCACTTTGTATTCACAACACCACATACTTTTTTGTCTTCCACTTCTTCATCCATCTCTTTGGGTCATTCTCAGGTTCTCGGGTTCTTTTTTTTTTTAATCCTTATTTCTTTTTAGCCCCAGAATGTCTATGATGGGAGCAGCTTCTTGACCTAGAGGGAGGAGGATAGTGGCTGGGTAGGTAGGTGGAAGCTGGGTTTGCATAGCATTTTACACATGCTTGAGAAAACATCAGTTGCCATATCAAAGACTGGGGTTATGTCTAACTGAGAGTAAAGGGGCCAAAGATTCTCCCCTTAGTACCATTATGGGACATCTACCCTATTTCCATAGTTTATCAACTATAAGCTGATGACAGCAAAGTATTTTGAGATAGTAAACATCAGCCCATAAATAGAAAAGTAAATATATGCCTAGGACTGACTGAGTAAATATGAGTCCTGCTAATAAACAGACTGTGATAATAGACATATTACATAGAGCTAACTGCAAAGTCAACAGAAAACATTATTGCTCCTAAGGTCACATTGCAGCAATAAAATGCTCTAACAGTCCTTTCTTTTAAGTGATTACTGCTTTCTTTCTTTTTTTTTTTAATATTTTATTTATTTATTTGACAGTGAGAGAGATCACAAGTAGGCAGAGAGGCAGGCAGAGAGAGAGGGGGAAGCAGGCTCCCCGCTGAGCAGAGAGCCTGATGCAGGGCTTGATCCCAGGACCCTGAGATCATGACCATGACCGAAAGCAGAGGCTTTAACCTGCTGAGCCACCCAGGTGCCCCTGATTACTGCTTTCTTATCACTGACACCCAAGACCCATTTTTGGTCCTTCTGCCTTCTGAACAAACATTGCTACTAATAATACTGTCCCCCCTTCATCACAGCTTCCAATTCTAGAGCAGATCCCCATTTCTCCTACTTCTGCCTCATAACTCATTAAGAGTAAGTCCTAACCCTACAAGAAGCCCCTTCCATTCCTTCTTCGAGGCCCCAGTGTTTCCCATGGTGTATATTTATTCTCTCTTATTGCAGCAAGCTGAATAAACCTAATTTTGTTGGATTCCATTTGTGTTCCCTGCGATTTTTATTGGATTGGCTTAATTGCTATGGTTCCCATGCAGGTTTTATTCCTGATTTATATTCCAAATGTTTACTGAACACCTCCCCTTGCATGTTTTGCCAGTGACTTGAATAAAACATGTCCAAAGTTGAACTTATTTTTTTTCTCTGAAAAGGTTTATCCCATCTTTCTCTTCTCTTGATGAATGAGCCCATTACCTAGTTTTTTAACCCAAAACTTGGGAACAATTCTAATTTTTTTCTCATTTTCTTCTCACTTGTCACCAAGTTCTGTTAGTTATATCCCTTATATATGCCTCGAATGTGTCTTTCCTCTTCATCCTCATCATCATAAGATTAGGTCTTCATCATTTCACACCTAAAGCACTCCCCCATTTCCAGTATTATCTTCTCCAAGAATGAGGATCCTGTTATAATATGTGAGTAGTTTTTGTTAAGTACATGAAATAGTCCTTAAGGTCTTTAGCCATGGGGGTTAAAATATTCCATTTTATGTTGAAGTCTTGTGTTTTATTGATGTCAGTCACCTGAGGAAGAAATGTTGATTTCAAATTAGAAACAAATCAATAAAGATGGACTGTCTTAATGGGCAGCATCACGGAAATCTGGCTTGCTTGCTTTTGTCCATGAAGTTGTTGAAAGCTTAGTAGCAATTCTTTTAAAAATGCCAAAACTGAAGCTGGAGGTAATTAGGACAATTTTTGGGTCTCCAATGCAGATATCTCAGATGCTGTGTGTGGTGGAACAGTACCTATGAAACTCAGGTATAAGCCTCCTGGGGAAGCATCTGAAACCTGTAAGTGACAAACCTGACTAGCCACGAGTCTATTCTTTTTATTGTTTGTGCTGAATTCCCAATATACCTTAGAATAAAATAAATTCTCTTCACAGGCTCTCATCTTAACTTCTTTGCTTTGGGTGCAAGGAAAAGTGTTTGTATGTATTTCTGAGCCAGGCTATAAAGGGCATTTCAGTACCTGGGGAGAAGGGAGAAAGGGACATGAAGAACCACTTGGTTAACCTTAGGAGAGTTACTTCTAGAGCTAAGTTTTGGAGAGTTTGGGTTTTGTCAGATTAAAAGATTTGAGATTCTTTGATTAAAGTCTTTCACTGAACCCCTTCACTTTTCATCAGGATAAAGCAAGTCCTTAGCTTAGCTTATAAGGATTTTAATATCCTACTCCCAGACTATTTTAACTGTTTTATTCTTCTAAACACACACACACACACACACACACTCCAGCCATCTAAAAAATACTGAGTAGTCATAAAAGCATGCTTCCTTCTCAGTCTCTTGGTCCAATTTTTCTTAGTTTCACTGCTGTTACTTTTATTATCTCTCACAAACTTTCTTGCGTGTTGTGGAAAACCTATCCACTGATAGTTTAAGAATGTTACACTTTACAACTTCTTCTATTCTCAGAAAGGAACCAACTTTTTTTTTTTTTAAAGATTTTATTTATTTATTTGTCAAAGAGAGAGAGACAGAGAGAGAGCACAAGCTAGGGGAGAGGCAGGCAGAGGGAGACGCAATCTCCCTGCTGAGCAGGCGCTGCTGCCCGCAGCCCCCCGATGCAGGACTCGATCCCAGGACCCTGGGATCATGACCTGAGTCGAAGGCAAACACTATACCGATTGAGCCACCCAGGCATCTCTGAAACCAACTATCTTACTTTCAGTTAGAGAGGTCAGAGGCAACATCTTTGGTTGGTTTGGGCTGGGTCCTGTGCCCACTGTGGACCAATCGACTCTATCAAGGGCATATGAGATCAAATGGAAAATTACAGAGCTCAGTTGAACCACATTGTAGAGTAAGGAGCAGAGCATTATTCAAATGTTGGTGGGAGGTTACTTTTCCAGACAGGCAGGATTCTGGATGGGCCATAATTTAGGTTTTGCATTTTCTTCTGCTCTGTGAAATGAGACTATTTTATTTGACTTGTAACCCTCAAACCCGACCTAGGGCCTGGTATGTGATATGTCTACTGCATGCTTTTGTCAATCAGCATTCTCATTCAGAAAGGGAGGCGTGCTCTGGCGAGGACCAGAGAAGAGCAGAGAAGTACAGGTGAAGGTTCCAACGACTCTTCTGACACAGGAGTAACCATTGCCTGTTTGAAGGGGGCATGAGAAGATAAGACTCATTCAGGGTTTATTCCTTCTGAAGTTTCTTTTGTGACCAAGAAACTATATTTATGCAGAAGGCTCTTTGCAGAGTGGATGATCTCTTTAACCTCAGTTTCTGTTTCTAATTATATTCAGGCCATCTCATAGTTGATTATTGGTTTATTTTGGTATTTCATGGAACATCTGTACTTCTACATTCCATCCTCTTCTTCAGGAAGCATTCTTAATTCTTTCTTAGCATTTTACTTAATGATTGCTCAGTAAAATGCTATCCAGTAATATCTTGGAGATATTGCAAGTTCAGTTTCAGACCACCACAGTAAAGAAAATATCACAATAAAGCAAATACCGCAATACAGTGAGTCAAATGAATTTTTGGTTTCCCAGTACATATTAAAGTTAGGTTTACACTATACTGTAGCTTATTAAGTGTACAACAGCATCATGCCTAAAAAATGTACCCACCTTAATTTAAAAATATTTTATTGCTAAAAAATGCTAGCCATCATCTGCGCTTTCAGTGAGTCATAATCACTGACACAGATCACCATAACAAGTATAATAATAAAGAAAACATTTGAAATATTGCAAGAATTACCAAAATGTGGTACAGAGACACGAGGTAAGCAAATGCTATTGGGAAAATGGCACCCACAGACTTTCTCAACGCAGGGTTGCCACGAACCTACAATTTGTAAAAAATGCAATATCTGCAAAGCATAATAAACCAAGAAATGCTGCTACAAGAGCAAAGTACCATCCATATTTCTATGGTATACTTTGATTTTAAAAACATCTCATGTAGTTAAGTTTTTAGAGTGTACCGTATAAGTGTGTTTCTATCTTGCAAGATTTAGGAGGTTAATTTCAAGTTGGGTAGGTTTTTTCAGTTTTTCATTAATGAGTTCAATTCCTTTTTAAACTGGTGAACTTTTTATGTTTCTTGGTTTCTGTGGGTTCATGCTGAGTTAAAAGAAATTTCGTGCCACCACTCATTCAACCTTTTTACTTTCCCATTTTTATTTAATGTAGCAGAAAAAGCACAGAATTTTTCAATCATGAAAACCTGAAATATCAAAGAATATTTGATATTCATAGTTTGAACTTCATGATTTTAGGGGAAATTCTTCCCTAATGAAAATGGTCCAGAATGGCTCCTTGAAAATGTTAGCAATGGAACTACCTCTGCCTGTATTCAAGCAGTGGTTACATTCTGTTTGTGAATTTATATTCAACCTTTAAATTTAGTATTTAAAGAATGGTTTAGGTGTATCATCATCTACCCATGTTCATCTTTGCTGAAAAGAAAGCCGAGGACTTCCTCGTTGGAATGACCAAATAGATAATGCAAGCAATTCCCTGTAGGAAATGGCTCCTGGAGGCGGGCTCTGGAGATGAAGAAAAGCCAAAGTTGCTGTTGAAAGTGTTCCCCATCATAAATGCTTTTAAATAGGACACTAAACAGAGAAGAGCATGACTCTTGGCGTTGGGTTGTCAACAACTTAGAATTAGGTCCAGATGACCTTGTATGATCTCTTTTTCGGGGCAGACGAGCTGGGTTTCCCAGAATGCTCTTCCCTCTTCTAAATCGGAAGATGGATTGGAGTCTGCCAATGAAGGGAGACTGGAAAGCGGCAGAAGAAAGGGCATTATTCTCTCAGGAGGCGCTGACAGGAGAGGAAGATGTAAAATTTGAAGAAATGTCTTAGAGCATTTTGAAGGTCTGTAAGTCTGTGCCATCGGCTCAGGCTCCGGCTCTTCCAGCTACCTTTGGTTCCTTGTATTCAGTCCTCCATTACTTGGAATGCATCAAGTGGCTACTGTTTTCCAGACTTGATCTTGACCAATATACCCTTCATGCTAGTTACCTCAATTCTGTGGGAATATCGGGCTTCTCCACTTCCCCAGCATTTCTCCACAAGGGTGTTAGAGGTCTCCAGGATGGTGGCAGAATTCAGAGGAGATTCAAGAGCCAAGATCTACGAGTGCTCATGAAAGTGGGAGAATGAACTGGAAATTGAGAGATAGCAGGTTGAGAGATGTTCAGGAGGAACAGAGGGTAGTGTGGGGCCGTAGAGAAAATATTTTTATATTTCTATATGGTTAGGGCTTTCTGAGCAAAGAAATCTGGGATCTGGATGAAAGGACAAGTCTTAGGGTTTAAAGGGTGAGTAAATAGTAGGAGACCATCCTGAGAGGTTTGTCTCCCTTGAGGTAAATATTTCATTTCAGAAGAGGAATGAAATCCAGAACCAAAGACCTTCCAGGGATTGTGAGCTTGCAGAGGGAGGCATTTATTTATATTGCAAAAGAGCAGAACTTAGGATCCTTCCCTTCTCTTTCCAAGGAGAATTTGTTTAGGGAGAAAAGTTTCTCAGGAGGAGAGGGGGCACAGATGTACTTATCCTAGATAAGCTCCCAGATTAATTTGTTTTGGGTTTCTTGCCTATAGACACCTGTATCTCATTGCATAGCCCCAGGAGGGTAGAATTGAGACAGGGAACTGATGTGGTTATTGCTGTAAGTAATAATAACTGCACCAGAAAACTCATGTCTTCTTTTAGGATAATGTGAATACATACGGATATGAAAACTTAGCAGGTGCTAGGATCAGATGGTTTGAGCTTCAAGGGTAGCCGTGGGAGGTTTTGAAGTCCAATGAGAATGACCTGGGGAAAGCCCCAAGGAGATTGCCAAGGCTGACCCTGGGGATTGTGAGGCGTGATGGGGATGAGTAGCCTCCCCTTGATGGCTGAGAGAGAATTTTGTGCAATCACTTTCAGCTCTAATGAAAGCCCTATTCAATGAGAGACTGCCTCAAATGGAATTTATCCTCCCATTTACCGGCCGGCAGGATACATAATGGTAATGATTATGCGATTTGGATCAGAAATGCAAGTCCATTCATCATTCATTTAAGGAGTTTATTGAACATTTATTATGTGGCAGGCTCTTCTGCTGATGGTGAGGAGGGGGATGATCTCTGCCCTCACAGTCTAGCACACAAGAATATAAGCCAACAAAGGAGTTAGTATGTACTTACAAACCATGATAAATATGATGAACACAAAGAATAGGGTATTGTGAGAGAAAGCAGAGACGATGGACTTTAGATTGGCTGGTCAGGGAAGGCTTCTCTGAGGAGGCGACAGTTGAGCTGGCTACTCGACAGGAGGGGATGTGAGCTTCCCAGGTGGGGCCACAGCACTGACTAGCCAGATATGAAATGCAACCCCTCAGAGGTGTGTTTGGGTGAGGCATTTAATAACTGGGGGCATTCCTTCACTGGTTTGTTGTTGGCTCTGTTTCCTCACCCTTGTGAAGGGGATAATGACACCTACCTCCCAGGTCGCTCTACTGTCCAAGTGAGTCTTACTGCCACCCAAGATCTTGGTTTCTGATAATGCCTTCCTCAGTACAAAAGCCAGTGAGAGAGTTTGTGGAGGCTGGAGGCTGGAGACTCTTCCCTGGGTCCCTCACACGGCAAATGATCATCAATTCCACTTATGCCTAAGGCTGCTTTGACTTGGGCTTCTGGGGTGATCTCCTAGAATGTGTCTAACTTTCAGGCAAGCAGGCGGGCCAGCATCATCTGGGGAGGCCTGGAATGGGAGAAGGGGAATTGGGGATCATAGCAGAGGGATGGAATTATAGGACCCTTTTCATTTCTGTATTTATTTCTAGAACTCTTTCACTCAGGAGTTGCTGCGAATGCATTTCTTTTCCTTACAAGGAGGCAGATGGGGACTGCAGCAATTAATTTTAAGAATCCAGGCAAGGCTGCAATCAGAGGGAATTCCTGCTATGATGTATACATTGATGAATCAGGAAGCAACTTGGCATTTGTAATGGCTTTTCAACCAAAATACTATGGTAGGCTCTACCTTATTGGAGTCACATGTCTCTGGGAAGCATATTTGTTTCCTGTTTTGCTTAGATAAGTATTGTCCCTAACGATCATGATAGGATCCATAAATCTAACTTTGAAAAGATTAGGCAATGGCTATTATGATTTCATTGCTGATGGTTATTTTGAAGAAGAAAAAACTCTCAGTAGAGGAAATGGGAAGCAATAATGACTCCGTTGGCCGGAATCATTCAATTACTGAACATTTCTGCAAAGGAGAGACAAACAGATCGACTGGACACCCCTCACCTTCTCTTTGGTAGTTTTCCTCTGGGTTTCTTCCCCTTATTTTGACTGGAGTTCTTGAAAATACAGATATATCACCTCTAAAATTGTAATTCATTTCCCAGAATTTAAGGCTTTAAAATTTTCCACCTCTTCAGAGAAGGAAATAGATGTGTCCCCCTTCTCTGTTCATTCTATCTTGTTATCTGCCATTGTCAAACAGATATCAGAGAAGACTCGATTGGCCATCACTGCCTGTTGTGAATTAGCCTTCCACCAGCCACTGCTCGGTTTAAATCTTTAAGTCTCTTGGTGAACACAGACTCCCATTTCCCTCCCAGGCGTAATAATGTCTTCTTCCTCTTTGCCCCATTAAACTTAGTCCATCATTCATTCAGTACCCATTTACTAAGTTCTAATTATATGCCACTGATGCGCTAGTCATCAGGTATACCATGCTGAACAAGAAAGACACAGTCTCTCTCCTTCTCTGTCCTCTTCCTTCCCCTCCTCTCTCTTGCTTTGCCTTGCCTTGCCTCCCCTCCCATCCCCTTCCTTCCCCTGCCTTGCTTTGTCTTCCTGTCATTCTCTTACATGCTCTTCCCTTCCCTTCCTTTCCCTTCCCTCCTCTTCTCTCTTTCTCTCTTAGACAAACAAAACAATTATTATAAAAGACAATATGCTCCATAGTAAAAAAAAAAAAGTATAGTTACAGCTATTGTAGCACATAACAAAAATAAATAACCTAGTTTGAGGAGTCATCAAAGGAAGCGATGTTTATATTGAAACCAAAGAATTAAGGAGGTGGTGGTGTGTGTGGGTCAGGCACATAGAATAGCTTGGGAGAAAGAAAGAATTAGCAGTAGACCTGTAAATGAAGTGATTGCATCCACAGTTTAGAGACCTCATATGTTAAATCTGGGCCAGAGCACACCCCAGTGTAAGAGAGGACATGAGAAGCAGGGGTGTAGGTCCCACATCTCTCCCTGCTTTGCCTGTGGCTTATGATTACTTGTCTCCTCAAAAGTTTTACTTGTCTTGCTGCCTTAGTACAGCGGTAACTACTCAACGAATGTTTGCTGAGAATATTTAATTTTTTTTCTCTCTATAAAAACACCTTTAACTTTATCTTTTTATGTCTGTATGTTAGCCTAAAATCAATTGCTCTTCTCATACGAAGCTGTCAGCCTAAGCTGTCAGGCATTTTAGTAAATTATCTGTGATCACTGTTCTTTGCAAATCTGATTAAGTTTCCTGTAGGAGCTACACTGTTTTGGTACCAGATCTGAGAGGAAAAAAGTCAGCTGTAACTTTTCATCTTAAGCGTCAGCTTCAGTTTCGCTCTGTCAGGTTTTTCCAGAAGCAATTTATTTGTATATTTAGTCATTCTCTGCATTCTTTTCAGTTTTAATGACAAAATGGGATGCTAAAATGGCAAGGAGAAGAATTTGGTGAGAAATTTGTTAAAATGGCATTTATCCTACTAACAGCCACCTTCAAATACTTGCACAAGCACGCTCATGGGTTTTTTTGTATCTCGTATCATATCTCATCTGTCTTTTTCTATCTGTCTACCTATCCCTTTAGAAATATGTGGGAGCTCCTTTTTTAACATTTACATTCATTTCAAAGTCTGGAAAATCTTACTGTGAGTAGCCAGTGGAAAATTTTCTCATTGAAAATAGGAGTACACTTAAAACTCCGGATCCATTGGTTAAGGGTACTCATACCACACTCATTCTTTCCTCCTTTATTTTGACCTTGATTACGTTTCCCTAAAATTCCTTTTTCCCACTTCATGAACAGCTTCTTGTTGTTGGAAAGTAAGTCTAGAGTAGCTCTCCCTATCTGTTCTGTATTTGTTGGTGAGATTGAAGTCCACTCGTCTGCTTCCTATGCTTGTCCCATTTCCAGAGGGGTTGGGTTGTCATTAGGACATGTCAAGTATTTATTAGACTCTCTGTTCTTACCAGATTTTTACTTCAGGCAGAATATAGGCTGATAGCTGTCTGTTTCGCTTACTGTGGCATCATGTGCTTTAATTTTGTTTCCCTGGCTTGACCGTTAGGCATGTATGGATTAGGACTACAGTCTCCTGTGTTCTAGCTCTGTCCTAAAAGCAATGCTGAATAAGACAGAAGTTCTTATTTCTCTTTGTACTTAGAATTGTTTCCACCGCACTTAGGAATTATTAATATTATAGAATCATAAGACGTTACAAATGGAAATGATCTGAAAGCTCATTTTAGTCAATTTCCCATTTATAGATGAAAAAATCAAGGCTCAGGGATGTCCTGTGGCTTGCCTACAATTTTATAAGTGTAGTATTTTCTGGATAGGACTAACTGGTGACAAAACAACTCTTAAATCTTAGTTGTTTATAAGAAACAATAAAGGTTTATTATTTATTCACATCATAGTCTATATGGGTCCTTGAGAATGGGGTTTGTGGGCTCCATGCATTCCTTTAGAGACTCCGTGGTTCCACTGTCTTTGCTGGGGTCTGAGAGATGAGATCCTCTGCAGCTAGCCAGCAGACAGGGAAAGACAGGGACAGGATGGAAAAGGCATACTTGCTCTCAAGTGCTTCAGACCCAGAGTAACACATCATCTCCACTCAGATGCTGTAGGTGAGAACCGGCCATGGGGCCCCATCTAGATGCAAAGGAGGCTGGGAGAGTTCAGCTGTGTATCAGGAAGAGAGAACAGCATGGTGAACACCTAGCCATTCTCTGCTGTAGTTGGTCTCTCCCTAGAGCAGCAATGTTCAAAATGTCATCCCAGCCACACCAGCATCACCCGAAAACTTGTTGGAAATTCAAATTCACAGGTCCTACACAGACCGACAGAATCAGAAACTCTGGGTGATTCTTGTGATTTGGATGCATGCTAAAGTGTGAGAACCACTGACGTATCCTGATTGACCTAGTTCGTTGGTTCTCAACTCCGGCTACATGTTAGAGTCAACTAGAGAAACCTAAAACAAAACAAAATAAAATTGCCTGGACCCCACCTTAATCAATTAAATCAGAATTTCTAGAGGGGGACCCAAGCATTGGTATTTTAGGATAAAAGTTTCTGGTTGTTCTAAGGGTGGTCGGGGTCAGGAACTACTATCCTGCATGATAAAAAAAAATACAGCTGATATTAATTTTATCATATAGTGTCGCATGCAGCTTGTAACCTGTGTAACTTTGGATAAGTCAGTTACCTTCTCTCAACTTCTGTTTTCCTCATCGGTAAAATGGGGCTTAATTCTAGAATTGACTCTACTGAGCTAGGAAGATTACAAGAAGCAGTTTATCTGTTGCCATTTGCGAAACGTGAAAGCAATTTATTGCTTCAACAGCTGGCACATAGTCAGGGCTCACACATAAAACATAAAATTTTTGTCCCATTTTGATTGCACTGTTGAGAGCACCATAGAGAAAAAATAGAGTTGCTAAATCAGAAGTCAGGACAGTATTGGTTACATCTCCCCTTACAGTTTTAGGTCTCTCTCTCTCTCCCTCATCTTCCCCCTACATTGAAAACGTGAGATTTGGATTTGGAATTATTCGCTCTTTGTGATGGTCTTTATTACTATTTTTTTTTTTCTTTCACTGGCTACAGTCCCATTGCTTCCAATTAGGCCTGTTTCAGCACTGAATTGGGGCAGGACATTGATCTAGTGTCGTCCGCGGAAACAAGGGAGTGTTCCCTCGCTCGAACAGCTGCTCAGTGACCACAGGGTGCTTAGTTGGCTGTTGGGCATGAGGGAGGCCAGGCCATCACCTGTGAGTGACACTTTTACACGCAAAAGTAGAGAGACGCTTGTCTCTCTGTACTTGGTGTACTGCTAGAAAAGAGAAAAAAATGACATGTCATGTGGTCGCGTGGGTTTTCTACTACATGCAGTTTGCTGATAATGGTGAAATTTTAGTGGAGTCTGGATTGCCTAAAAACGTACTTAGGAAGTTCATCCATCTAACTGTGGACTTCTAGGGGGATGGCTTAATCCTATAGAATTTTCGAGCAAAATCACTGATTGGCAAGGCAAAATAACTACATTTGTCCTTATCTTCATTAAGATTAGATTTTATCTCTACTTAGAATTAAATGCTGTTTCTGGTCTATATCTGTAATATTAGCTAAAATATTAGATACAAGTTTATATTGGTTAGTGAGACTCTCTTCAACTTGTGTTCGAAGTAATTGTGCTTTTAAAAAAAATGCTTTGGATGACAGTTATGATGGATGAAACCTGGAAACAAGACAGAAATTGGTATGACATTTGTTAGAGAGTAGATGAATCATGTTAAGGTTAATATTCTGACAGCAAAACACTTGCATTTAAACTTCTGAATGGATACGGATGGTTCAGTCTATTCGGACATCTTGGCAAGACTGAATTTAGGATCCTGGTAGGATGCTGGTTTGTGAGAAGCATAATTTTCAAGGAAGTAATCACAAAGCTGGATGTTGACAGCTTTGAGTTCAAATTTCAGACTCTCTCTATGATATCACATAAATCACTCCCTTTCTCTCGGTTCGTTTTTACTACCTGTAAAATATGATTCACTGTGTTTCTCTCACACATATTTCACTGTGGTTCTCACTCAAATACTCATAGTTCGAGGATTAGGAAACAATTAAAACTACTTTTTGCCAAATTACAGTCATTCAGAGGGCACATAATTTTTTCCTCTAGAAAATCCTTTACTCCCTGTGCCTGTTAGAAAAGTGAGGAAGTCTTGGACCAATTAGGTACTGGAAACGGTGTAGAATGTGAGTTCAGGGGAAGCCTGAACCAAGTTCCGTTATGGGGGTCAGACGTTTGTGTTGTTGTTTGCTTGACTTTGATCATTTCTGTGAGCAGGGGGAAAATCTGACTTTTTCAGAAAGCCATTTTACTCGGTGGGTTCATTATTTTGGCTGACAAATGGAGGGGTAAATTGACAGTGACTTCCCAGCTAAGAATACTGTGTATGTTTACCACCATAGGGAGCCGGAATTTTGTCAGTTAGCATGATGTCTTTTTAGCTTTCCTTACTAAGGTTTCCATCTAAAAAAGAAAAAAAATTCCAGCAAAATTCTATTTCTTTCAATGAAAAAAGCCTTTTAAAAGCTAGGGAGGTTCCTTGTTGGCACTGGCCTGTGAGGAACTTGACGAGACTGTCTTCAAGGCTGCCTTCAGGCATAACCAGGGAATTCTTCCGCCATCAGCAAACAGGGTCTAGGTGAAGGTCATGAAGCCAGGTGGGAGGGATGCCAAATATCGAAGGATCCTGGGGAGACACTATAGCACTGCAGGGAAGGAGCTGTGCTTTGGGAGTCAGATAGGCCAGGAGAAAGGGGGGAGGGGTCCTAGTTCAGCACCCAATATATGTGCAACTTCAGGCAATTTATGTAATTTCTTAAGTCTCAATGAGCTCCTCTGTAAAATGGGAGCATTATCGTCTACCTCGTAGGTATGTTGTAAGGATTACTTTAGGTAATGTGTTCCACATAGTCAGTGACCTCAAGGTCTGGCATGGTGCATGGGCTCACCCTTTTCAGGCAGCCCTCCTCTTGACGTTTCCTTTCTGGTCCCATTTGTAAATGACAATTAAAAAGCTCTGGTAATCATTGTCCTAGGGAAGGATATTATTTTATTTTATTTTTAAAAAAGATTTTATTTAGTTATTTGAGAGAGAGAGAGAGAGAGCAAGAGCAGGTGGGAGGGGCAGAGGGAGAAGCAGACTCCCTGCTGAGCCTGGAACCCAACGCAGGGCTCAATCCCAGAATCTTGAGATCATGACCTGAGCCAAAGGCAGATGCTTAACCTACTGAGCCACCCAGGCACCCCTAGGGAAGGATTTTAAATTGGCATTTACATTTTAGTATAATTTCAAGTTACTGACCTTCCTCTATGTCTGTATGTAGCAGGAGTCCTAATGGTTTTAGCTAAAGCACAGTGTCACAACTCAGTCATTTCTAGAAGATGAGGCGGGGGCCTGTGGGAGTCAACTGCGTGAGATTCTCAGAACTCATCTCCAAAATGTTCGAAATGAGGAGATCAGGTTGGGTTCAGGGCAGTGCCTAGGAGCAGAGGGGACAGCTGATTCTGCATTGAGCTCTGTGTTAGTCCCTCAGGCCCCCATGCTGTGCTACTTAGCACCCCCGGATCCTGGCCCACAGCCCTTGGACAAACCTGAGCCCTGACGTGGCTGCCACTGGGGATAGGAATAACATCCCCAAAGCAATTGCATTAAAATCTTGTTTGGACAACGAGGATACAAGACATGGGGTAGCAACGATTTCAGTGGTATGGACAGTAAGGAGGACTGGTGCCGTGACTTTCTAGTGATTCTCCGGGGACGGGTGATAGCCCCGCGGGTGTCAGCAGGAGTCGGGGGGGTCCCAGTGTCAGCGCAGACATTAGCGGCGCCAGCATTTGGTAGCGTGTGCCTTGGACCAAATGGTGTTCCACTCTAAGACTGTGGTGGCACTTTTTTGCACGTGTTGGTGGTGGTGGTTTTGGTGACTGCAAGAAATTAGAGTAACCTCAAGTTTTTTGCCACCCATCCCACCCAGAGGTGGGATTTCTTTCCCTTTTCTCTGAATCTGCATTGTTCTGTATTTGGTTCTGTGATTTGCCTTGATCCATGTAATACAGCAGAAATGGTGCTGTGTGACTTCAGAGGATCTGCAACAGATAATTTTGCAGCTCGGAACACTCCTTCTAAGAATCCGGTCCCCATGTTGTGCGGAAGCCCAAGAACCCTTATGGAAAGGAAGGCCGAGGCTCCCTGTGGACAGTCAGCTCTAGTTGCCAAACACAAGTGAGGTCATTTTAACTAGGCCATGCCAATGTCCCAGATGATGCCACGGAAAGCAGAAGAACCAACTGGTCAACCCGTGGAATCAATAGAAGCAATACATTCTCGATGCTTTAAGCCTTGAAAATCTGGGATGTTTGCACAACAAAAGAATACCACACAGTACCTATTTGCAGTTCAAAAGATAGTGCCCAAGAGCTGGAACAGAAAAGGAGGAATATAGTAGACCCCATAAAGTAATTAACAGGACTAGTTAAGAGAGCACAATTGAGATGCCATTAAAGGAATATGTCTTCCTTCTTCTATAAGGAAGAAATTAAAAAAAAAATTTTTATTTATTTATTTGAGAGAGAATGAAAGAGAGAGAGAGAGAGCACAAGTGTGGGGGGGAGTGGGACAGGCAGACTCCCTGCTGAGCAGGGACCCTGATGTGGGGCTCGATCCCAGGAACCCCAGGATCATGATCTGAGCCAAAGACACACACTTAACCAACGGAACCACCCGGGAGGAAAATTTTGGTGGGAGAGGGGATGGGTTCCTCATTTATAAGAAAGAGATAGTAGTACCAACCTTTTAGTGTTGCAGTGCAGATTAACTGTGATAATATACATGAAATAATTAATGCTCTTTTGGGCATAAATACACTTAGTAAGTGGTAGCCATTATTGTTACCCTCACCTTATCTGGGTCTCTCCCACTAATTTCATAGTCAACAAAAAAACAGCCCCTTTAATTGTATATGTATCTTATTTTCACAGCTAGATCAAGGCTCTCTTAAGGGTAGGAATTATAACTTATATTTCTTTATGTGATGTAGGCTCTGAATAAGTATTTGCCATTTGACTAGCTAGAAATAGGACAGATGATATCAAAATTTTTTCAGGGCTCTAGTTTCATTCACATTAGACCCATGTGTCAGTTTGTAATCTCAGCTACCTTTCTAAAGCTGAAAGATAAACACTGATTGGACCCCAACTGACACAAATACTTGTTGGAAGGATACATGGGTATCTCATGAATGTATTTCAGATGGTGCTATAAAGTCAAGTGCTCTGTGGTCAAGGAGGTTTGTCTATTTGATTGTCCTTATCAGAATCAGCTATACATCTATTACGAGCTCCAGATGGCCTATCTCTGGAGGCACAGACAGCTTTGTTCAGCCAAGGTCAGGTACCGAAACAGACTCACAGTCACTGGCAGAATAGCCTTATCAGGCCTTGTAGAGCTGACCCCTTAGAAACTGCCACGAAGCTATGCTAACATGTGATTGGCCCTTTCGAGCACTGCCCTTTTCATCACTAGGGTCTCGTCAGCCAATCAGCTGAACGGGTTCCCAGCACTGTTCTGCCGTCAGTCATCTGGGGCAGTATGTACTCTTGGTCCGTTAGGGCAACAACGTGGTGTGTATGTGTGTGAGTGCTCATGTGTGTACGTAGGCATGTGTGGGTGGCAGGTGTTAAGCATAACAAGGCTCTCTGTCCAATGCAGTCCACTCTAATTTCTTTAAGAGTCTGGTCACTTATATCCATAGGAAATTAATACCAGGTGTGTGGGGCGGTTGGAATTTTATCATTTTCAGGAGGAACAGTAAATTATTTGAAACATCAGTTTAGTCAAAGTATCTAAAGTCTCCTCCAACATAGTCTATTCTTCACCATGGATTCTTGGCCTAAGAAGAACAACCAGACTTAGTAAAGAGTTTCTCTAAATAGAACATGTGAAATGATTAGCTGTGGCTCTTGACATATATGTGATGGAAAGGAGTAAATCATATAAAAAATTTGGAGCTAGAAATCCTCCCTTGAAATTCAGATTAATAACTGGTTTTTTATTTAGACGATGTCCCACTTCTGCAAGCTTAAAGCTGGGCTGAGTTTATGAATGTAATAACTAACTATTTATGAGGTGTGATTTAGGGGACACCAAGAAGGAGTCTCTGCCTCAACATGGTTTCTTTGCCTAAATGATACAGGTTCTGAAATTCCCCATTAGAGAGATTCTTTTAGGTTAAGGATCACCTCCTTAACTAGTCCTTTTTGTTGGAATTAGATAATTCACTATGTCACTTACATTTCGGTGTAAATTCTGGTAGTCAGTAGTCCTCCCCTTCTGCTGATGCGTGTGTGTTTGTCTGCGGTAGTCGCAGGCTTATTGTTGCACACCACTGTAGACCTAGAGAGAGAGTTGGAGGTGGGCCGGGTAGGAAGCTTCAGTGAGGCTTCAAAATTTTGCACAGAGCTTCGTTTTAACCAGGAGTATTTTGAGGGTACAGCCTCAGAATTCTTGATCTAAAATAGAAAATTTTTTCTTTCAGTGACCAAATTTTAAGACCCATATAAGTATTTTGATTGGCCCAGCTGTTATCATGTGCCTACCTCCTGGGGCCAGTCACTGTGACTGTGGGTTTAAAGACTTGTGATTGGTCAGTTTGGGCCACATGCCTCAGGCACCTGAAGGCAGTGGGTGGGTGGTGGTGGGTGGGCAAAAACTTAGGTGTTACAATGGTTTGTGGCCTTCCCAAGGTCCATAGTACATAAACAGATATGTAATATCATGGGGCGCAATTAGGAAAAAAAATTTAGAAGGGCTCTTTCGGAGTGACAACAGTGCAAAATAAGGTGAGAAACACTGTTCTAGATCCAAGAAAGTTGATGTATCTTAGGAAGGTGTGGCCCCGAATGAACAGATTTTATGAAACCAGTGATCAGAGCTGCAGAGTGACTTATGAAAATAGAAGCAGGATTTGAATTCAGCCCACCTTCTGGTTGTGAGGAAATGTACAAGTAAGTTAACCTCTCTGCATCTCCATTTCTTAATAATGACCTTTACACAGTCAGTCCTCTCAACTGCTGGCCCTAGGCAACCACTGACCTGCCTTCCATCACTACATTTCTGTCCTAGAGTTTCATGTAAATAGAATCACATAGTATGTAGTCTTTTGCCCTGATTTCTTTTGCTCACCATGTTTTTGAGATTCATCCTTATTGCATGCATTAGTAATTTCGTTTCCTTTTATTGTAACTTGTATTCCACTTACCATTTTGTGGGAGTTGGTGTTATTTACAGTTTGGGGCCAGAGAGCATTATGTATAATATTGTTATAACATTTGTGTACGAGTCTTTGTGTGGACATTAGCTTTTCAAACACTTTTTCATAGTTCTTGATTCTTGGTTCCAGATGGCACTGGATACCAGATATGCATTTGGATAATACATACATAAACTACATCATGAAAAACAAAAGACAAAAAGAGGAAAGGAAAAATACAAATGGGTGATTTTGATAAGTAAATTCTTTTTGAAATGCTGCATATCTTACAGGTATTTACTGCTAGAAAGACAATTATTTCAAAAAATATTAGAAGTGTAAAAAATGTATTAGAAGTGTAGAAAAGTATGTTAAATTAGTAAAACGTACCCAAAAATGTACAAAACAGTCATACTATTGGTAAAATGCTGCCAAACTAATGTATGATTATGTAAAATACAAAATTACTTTCAAAGTATCTTTGGGAAAATTGCTTATAAAAATCTTAATTTAGAATCCCTAGTTCAGAATCTTAGGCAAAAAAAAAATCATTAGGAAATTGATCATTAGGCAAATAGGTTTCAGGCAAACGAATTTTAGGCAAATTCACTTTAGGCAAATTTCATGATTAATGGAAAGGAGTTTGTGATTCTTTGGAGCTAGATGGTGAGAGGAGAGGTCAAACCTGGACTGATGCTCAGATTTGTCTTGTGGTCTAGCAGATGTGACCGAGGCATCAGTCATGGGCATTGCGAATCCACAAATGGAAGGAGGAATCATGGCAGCGGATGAAGGGCAGATAGTAAGTTTAGGTTTATTTGTGTTGAGTCTGAGTTGCTTGGGAGACTCCAGGTAGAAGTGTCCAGCAGGCAGTTAGGTTTATGGAGCTGGGAGTGGAAATCTTGCTGGAGAACATGTGGAGCCATTAGCACACGGGCGTTCAGACAAATATGGACACGTGGGGGGCATCGTAGGGGCTGGAGAATCTCTGTAGACTTCTGTTCCAACGTAAGAGACAATGAGGCGTTCCCTCCAGTCATGTCTTCAGGAAGCTCTTCAGATTCTCCAGTGCACCAGAAGTGTCCCCATGGTCTGGTGCATGTGGCCTTGGCTTGCAAGTCGGGGGTGGGGTGGTGTCCTCCACATTGGATCCCGGTCTGAGCTCACTGGATATTTAGCGGTTGGTGTGTGTTGGAAACTATAAAGAAAAACTGAAAAAGACTGATTCTTTGGAAACAACATTGGGGCATCAGTGTCATTGCTTTGGAACTCCTCCCGCAGAGTATAACCTAAGAAGGAAGCATGTGGAAGGGCAGATGTCCATGTCCATGTTACCTCCCCACTGCCCACTTCTGGTTTCATTTGTCACTGTGATGGACTGTTCTGGTGAGCTCAGACTTACCTTGTCAACTTTCTGATGTCTGCCTTGGGTCCTTTTCTTGATTCTGTAGAAGCTCTCTTGGTCTGTGTGCAATCACAGCCCTGAGTGCAGGGGAACCAGTGTTCCCCTCATGAGGTGGGCACTGGGAGCCATGGAACCATGCCGTAGCCTCCTTCCTGGAGGTGGACAGCGCTGGAGGCACCCTCTATACTTCCTAGGGGCCCTGGTAGAACCCTGTTCCTTAGGATGGCGACATGGATAACACATCCTGAAACTTGCTCTTCTTTCTTCCCTCACTCCTTATTCTTTAACTCTAGATTCCTGGAGCACGTACCACATAAGTCACCTGCATCCGAGTCCTTGCCTCAGGCTCTGCTTTTGGGGGAGTCTACCCTAAGATAGCTAGCTTTGTCCACTCTTCACCAAAACACTGTGAGTTTGGCCTTGAATGAAGGAAGACTGGTGCCCAGCAGAAGCATCAGGGTGCCCAATGGATATAGCAACACCCAGCCTCAGGGGACCAGGAGGTGAAGGGGGAAACCAGGGTTGACCTGCAGCAGCTGCAGGACTGCGGGCTGGATGTGTCCATGAGCACATGTGTTACTCCTGGAGGACTCTGGAACTATTTGGTAGCAGCTTTGCTGAGAGCTGGGAATCTGCATTGTCAGAAATGCGTTAAGAGCCAGTGAAACACTGGTTATGGCAAGATTTGTTATCATCAGAGTATGCTGGTTGCAGAAGCACTGAACAATGACAGTGAGTAGAATTTCCTAGGAATAGCTCAGTGGTTCTCAACCTTTGGTACACATCAGAATCACCTGAGGAGCTTTAAGAAATACAAATACACCCAAAGTAGAATCTCCAGGGATCTGGCCATGCCTCTGTTCCAAAATTCCCCAGTGGACACTGGTACTCAATCAAATTTGATGACCCCTGTTCAAAAGTGGGACAGAAAAAGGCCAGGGACAGAAGTCCGAGGAGGCATTAACACTTAAGATGCAGGCAGAGAAAGGCGAGTCTGTGAATGAAAGTGAGAAGGAGCAGTGAGAAAGCCAGAAAGCCTCAAGGGGTTAGGCATGCCCGGTAGGGGGGGAAGTTGTAAAAGGACCTTGGGTGGTGTCAATGGTAGGAGCGGTTTCAGGGAAGCTATGGGGTGTATGTCAGGTCTCAGCAGATCAAGGAAGGAATGGGAGAGTATACAGTATACACGGTCACTTTCCCATGGCTCACAGGTCACACTCTGTCTCCCACCAAATCGTAACCAGCTCGTAGGAAAACACATGTGACAACGAGCATATGACGGGGAGGTGAGGGTGGGTGGTGATGGTTTTAGTACGATCCTCAGCACCTGGGAGACTGAAGGACCCCTAGAAAAGGACCCATGAGGGGCGCCTGGGTGGCTCAGTGGGTTAAAGCGTCTACTTTCGGCTCAGGTCATGATCTCAGGGTCCTGGGATCGAGCCCCGCATCGGGCTCTCTGCTCAGCAGGGGGCCTGCTTCCCCCTCTCTCTCTGCCTGCCTCACTGCCTACTTGTGCTCTCTTTCTCTCTGTCAAATAAATAAATAAAATCTTAAAAAAAAAACACAAACACTGAGTTACACACACACACACAAACAAACAAAACACAACACTGAGTTACAAAAAAAAAAAGAAAAGAAAAAGAAAAGGACCCATGAGAATCTCTAATATTTCCAAGAAACTAAGATTTCAAAAAAACTAAGAAAAAAGACTTCGAAAGAACGAGGCATTTCAAAACAGTGGATGCAAAGAGTGGGACTGAATTTTGATTCGGTTGAAAGAAGGATGTCTAAATAACATCCCTTCCCCTTTTGGGTGGCCTTCAGGTTGCAGCCTCTGGCGTTATGTCACGCTCCATGGGAGGCTGTGGCACCCCCGGAGGGAAAACTCCTCTTCCAGCATCTTCTCCATCACACTTGTCTTGCTTTGTGGCACTTTGGCCTCTAGATGGCGGTAAATCTCCATCTTGGGAGCCTCCCCTCCCTGGCGTGCGGTCCCTCAGAAAATTGCTTTCTGGTAGAGAGAAATCAGAGTCATTTCTTCAGAATTGGCTGGAAGCTGCTGAGAAAGCTCTTCCTTGCCTCTTAGTTCTTGAAAGGCCTCCAAGACACTGGCGAGAGTCCAGCATTTGGAATATTGAAATGTAAGGGAGGAAGGCGCTGCTGTGTTCATTGAGTAGCCGGGAGGTGGGAGATGTTGGTAGCGGGTGTAGGCTGTGGAGAGCAGAGGACAACTCCCCTGCTCCTCAGGAACCGCCTCTCCCCTGTGCCCGGTGCCTCACAGTTCTTACCCTTCTTAGAGGGAGCATTATTCATCCCTCTGCAAGGTAGCCAACACTGACATGAACCAACCTTTCTGTTACTGTTTTGTGAACTTTTCTGCCATACGCTGTCATGGGCTGAGTGCTTTAGAATCTCATTTGACCCTGCCAGGTAGGTCCTATTATTATCATCCTGTTATTTAAATAAATGAAATACTTGGCCAAAGTCAGTCAGGGATTAGTGTTACAGCTGGGATTTGATCCTAGAGCTTGAATTCTTAATCACTATGTTGCTTTACTGACAATGTCTAAAAATACCCTCTAGCCTCTGGGAGAGGAGCCCTAGGGGTGGGTCAGAGGTCAGTGTCTGGGGAGAGCGGCTGAGGACATGGGGCTCGGGCTTTCTGAAGAGGGTATGGGGGCACCCTGGAGAGGGTGAAAGAGTTCCAAAAAGAATCAAGATGTGTGTGGGGGACAAAGATGAGATGATTTTTCTTCTCAGTGCATCTTGCTTTGGGACTGGGTTGTTAAGGGTAGGTAGATGACACCAGCAAATGCATTCAGCATTTTTAGCGCGGGAGTCAATGACTTTCTTGGAAAGCGGTCGGCGAAATGGCCTGTTCAAAGCAGTAAGCAAATCAGATCCGATCCTGAAACAGAATGGGCAGTTGCTTGCCTCTTGCATCTCTGGGTGGGGGCAGCATGGGTTCCTGGGTGAATGTCAGAGAAAAGTCACATGAGACACAGGAACCAGGACAGCTTGGGGTCAGGCTTGGTGCTGATGTCTCTGCTGTGAATTTCCTACACAGGAGGCACCAGGATGAATATTCAGATTTTGCTTTGGAGAATGCAGACAATAGAGTTGAGGTCATATTACCCGCACTTTCCCCAGTTTGCCTTTAGAATGATTCATAATGTTAAAAATTTGTCATTTGTATGGTGACTAACATAACATAATAAAAAAAATTTGTCATTTATTGGCTATGTGCTTCCTATGTGCCTGGCCCTGTAATGGGCCATTTATGTGCATTGTCTCATTTAGTTCTCATCCAACACCATGGGGTATTACCTCTCTTCTACAGATGAGGACACAGGCTCAGAGAGTTTAAGTAACTTCCCCAAGGTCACACAGAGAGTGTCAGAGGTCTGGTCTCTCTGACTTCAGGGCCTTGCTCTTAACCACTCTCTTAGGCAGCTTCTTCTCTACCTAAAGCTGGTTCCTTAGCTGGGACCATCAGAATGTTGACCATTAGTGTGACCCCTCCTGGAGGCAGGAAGCAGAGACGTAGGGACGGGTGCCTGATCTTTGCTAGAACTCTAAAATCACAGGCTCCTGTATGTCTCTCCAGAGCCGGCAAGATTCAGGCTGCGAGGAAGGGAGTGAAATGTAAAGGGAGCTTTTGAAAACCCCAGAACTGTCAGGCCTGAAGGAACGACAGCATTTCTACCCATGGGCTGTGTGTGGGCTGGGAGGCAGGCCCTGAGCTGTGGAATGAAATCCTGAGGTTGGCCACTTATTTCTAGTTGTTTGCCCGGCTTAATGGCTGCTGTTAACTCTACTGGTACCGTATTCAAATGCCTGTAATTAATACCAGCATTAATACTCGTGACAACTTACTTGCTGCCGGTGTGTGTGTGTGTGTGCGTGTGTGTGTGTGTGAGATGGGGTTGGGGGGGAGGGGGGCGGGGCTGCCAAGCATGGGACAGCTCGATCCTGGGGATTACTGGGGTGACTGACTTTGCAGCCACATTTGCCTTCCCCCCTTCCAGTGCTCAGGAGTGCTCTTACTGTGTTACCAACATCCATCCTAAAATTGCTGTCAATAGCTTTTTTCCCCTTTTCCCAAGGATCCTGAAATGTTTTGCATGTGTTCTTCCTACTGAGAGATAGGAGCCTGGTGCTACAGTTTATCCCCATTTACGAGATGGATGACCTCAAGAACAAACAGGCACCTGAGCTGTGCTTCCACAAGCAGCCTCCTTTCGTATATTACATTTCTCTCCAGAGAGAGAACAAAAATACAAAAAGACAGAAGCTTATTTATGGAAATATAGAGGAAAACATTTGAACATCCATTTTTATCAGTGCTGCATTTTTCTACTTAACATTAATCCTTTGTTTCATTTGTATTCTTTACTAGAAACACATACCCATGTTAGCAAAGAAAGAAAATTAAAATCTTGTCAATCTTAAAAATGAGTCAATTGTCTAAATGTTTTTATCTGAATGGTTTTATCTAAATGTCTTTTTCTACATGTTAGCCTGATTTTTCCTCTCCATATACTTTCAAGGAAAATTTGTGTTTCTTCCACCTATGAACTAACATTTTTTAAAAAAGATTTTATTTATTTATTTGTGAGAGAGAGAGAGAGAGAGAGAGTACAAGCAGGGGGAACAGCAGGCAGAGGGAGAAGCAGGCTCCCCGCTAAGCAGAAAGTCTGATGCAGGACTCAATCCCAAGACCCTGGGATTGTGACCTGAGCTGGAGGCAGATGCTTGACCGACTAAACCCCCCCAGGCGCCCCTCATATTGGTTTTTGTGTGAACATAAGTTTCATTTCCTTTGGGTAATTATTGGGTGATTAGGAGTGAGATTGCTGGCTTGTATAGTCAGTATATATTTAACTTCATAAGAAACTAGTGAAAGAGAACATAAAACTAAGATAAAAACAGTTTTATAGTGCCTAAACTCATTTGCATTCCTACCAGTCCATATGAGAGTTCCTTTTTCTCCACATCCTCACCATACCTCTTGTTTCTTGTGTTATTGATTTTAGCCATTCTGACAGATGTGAGGTGAAATCTCATTGTAGTTCTCATTTGCATTTTCCTGATGATCGGTGACGTTGAGCATCTTTTCACGTGCCTGTTGGCCATCTGTAGTCTTCTTTGGAGAAATGTCTGTTCAGGTCTTCTGCCTATTTTTTAATTGAATTATTTGTTTTTTGGGCGTTGAGTTTTAGAAGTACTCTCTATATTTTGGATATTGACCTTCAGATATGTCATTTGCAAATATCTTCTCCCATTCTGTAGGCTCCTTTTAGTTGTGTTGATTGTTTCCTTTGCTGTGCAAAAGCTTTTTATTTGATGCAGTCCCAATAGTTTATTTTTGCTTTTGTTAGGAGACCTATCCAGAAAAAGTTGCTATGGCCCATGTCAGAGACATTACTGCCTGTGCTCTTTTCTAGGGTTTTTATGGTTTCAAGTCTCATATTTAGGTCTTTAATCCATTTGGAGTTTATTTTTGTGTATGGTATAAGAAAGTGGCCCAGTTTCATTCTGCATATTACTGTCCAGTTTTCCCAAGGCCATTTGTTGAAGATTGTCTTTTTTCCCATTGAATATTCTTTCCTGCTTTGTGAAAGATTAATTGTCCATACAATTGTAAGTTTATTTCTGGATTCTGTTGTGTTCTATTGATCTATAAGTTTATTTTGTGCCAGTACCATACTGTTTTATTTTATTATTGCAGCTTTGTAATATAGCTTGAAGTCTGGAATTGCGATGCCTCCAGCTTTGCTTTTCTTTTTTAAGGTTGCTTTGGCTACTTGGGAACTTTTGTGGTTCCATGAAAATTTTAGGATTGTTTGTTCTAGCTCTGTGAAAAATGCTGGTGGCATTTTGATGGGGATCGCTTTAAATGTGTAGATTCTTGCTCTGTTTCAGCACCATTTGTTGAAAAGATTACCTTCTCTTCATTAAATTGCTCTTGCTTTTTTGTTAAAAGTCAACTGGCCATATTTATGTGAGTCTATTTCTGGGTTTTTATTCTGTTCTGTTGATCTATGTGTCTGTTGTCTCCTCCAGTGAGTGTGGGTAAGTCTTAAGAACAGATAGGGAGTGAGAGGAGAGCATGTGGGAGAGGAATGGTGTGGGAGGGGCAGGAAGGGCTGGAGATTTTTCAGGGGATAAAACCTACAGAAAAAAAAATTTTTTAAAAAAGACTTTATGTATTTGAGAGAGAGCATAAGCAGGGGAGAGGGCAAGCAGGCTCCCTGATGAGCAGGGAGACTCAGGGCTCCATCCCAGAACCCTGGGATCAGGACGTAAACCGAACGCAGACACTGAACTGTCTGAGCCACTCAGGCATCCCCAGGGGATAAAACCTTTAAGATGAGGTATCTGTTGGCTAAGAGTGAATGAGAAGAAGAAGTCAGGCAGTCATTTCAGGCCTTGGGAACATCATGTTCCCAGCAAAGACTGGAGGGTCAGAAAGAAGGGGGTAGGGCAATTGTATGATTCTCAAGGTCAAGGGAGGTGTGCTTTGATGCAAGGGTAGAGTGGATACAGTCACTTCAGAGGACATTTAAGTGGGTATCCAGGATGTGTAAAAACACCACATTCGGTTCTCTCTTGTTATTCAATCAGCACATTGTCCCGATCTCTAAAAGAGGGAGTCTGGCTTCTCATAAAAAAACACATCCCGGGCTCGGCTGCTCAGTCACCTTCCAGAGGGACGAGCCCACTCAGCTCAGGACCCACAGCACCCTATTTATTTGTACCTATGCGAATTGAAACCTCTCCATTTTCCTTCCTCTCTTGCCTGCGGCTCTGTCCTGAGGGCTCGGTGAGTCACAGTGCACTTCTAGGAAGTGCCCTGCAGGTGGCGGCAAAACCAAGGCTCAGCTAGCGGAAGGCTCCTGGCTCTCCGCCTGCAGTTTAGAGCCGCTCTAGTACTGCAGAGCACATCGAAATGTGGTGTCTGCATAATAGCAGACTTGTTTTTAAATCCCCCCAGCCCTGGAAATAATATCCTCTAAGTCTTTCGGAACCAAACCTGTCAAATAGAGTGTAACATGTTTCCTAATCATTGGGGCCCTCTTCTCCCTCGTGAATGGGTGTTGGTCTCAGCGGGAATGTTTTCTGCAGCTGTGAATCATTGAGAAGATGGTTCCGATTTGCTCTGGTAAGCTGAGGAAATAGCCAAGCACGTGGCATGAAGTGAAATAAGGACAAACGCAGGCGCCACCCCGGAGGCAGGCAAGGAGGGACAGGAGACAGTCTGGAGGGCCGGGAGGTGAACTGGATGCTCCCGGGGCCCCGCGTGCTCGCTGAGGCACACCTCGGCCAGGTAAGCCTCTTCCCCAGAACGTACTCCTCCCCCCGCGCTCCTGACTTCTAGAACTCCGTCGTGGAGGCCAGAGCTTTTCTCAGAGTTCAGCTGTTACCTCTGCAGGGACGTCCTCCCCCTAAGCCCTGGCTCCCTCGTCTCCCACGGATCCACGTTATGCACTTGCTCATAGCGCAGTGCAGCCCGGCTTTGTGGGATTTTCCACGGTGTGCAATTACGTGACTGCGGTCATCTGTACAACGTCTCACTCGTCTACTAGATGGCACATCCCTTGAAGGCAAGCAGAGTTTTGTTTTGCCTCATTCTTTATTCTACTGGCGTGATGTAGCTCCTGGCACAACGGTGGCACAAATATTTATTGAGTAATTCAATGAATATGTAAACAGAAGAGGGAGTGTGCTGTAAAGGCAGAGAGCGGGGTGGATCTGGGTGCAAATCCTATGTCTCACACCTTCCCACTCTCTGTTCCTGGATATGTTCCTTGAGCTCTCCGAATTTCAGTTTTCTCAAATGTAACATGGAGAAAACCACGCCTATTTTGCAGGGTGGTCATAAGTATATGAGAAAAATCTACGTAAAGTGATTAGCATAGTGCTTGAAACTGAGTAAGTCCTCAAATATGGTAGCTACTCTCATTTTTATAGAGGAGGCTTCGTAGGCAATTTTCTGGGGGAAACAAGGTGGATTTGAGTTGAGATGAAATGACTAACAAGAGGGCTTGTCCTAAATTTTGGTAGGAAGGAGGAAGAGAGAGCTGTGAGGGGTGATGCTGCTGCTGTTGTAGCTGCTAAAACAAGGTCCTTTCAGTCCTGACGGGGATCAAATGCTCTGAGCTGGAGCGTGGAGTGGGACAGTACTGCTCCGAGTCAGAAGAAGTAGGATGAGTGGGTGAAGCCATAGCCTGGTCTAAAGATGGAATGTGGTTGGATGGTGGATGGAAGCGGCACGAATGTGAGGGTGAGCGAAGCAATTGGATACCAACAAGCCAGTTATGAAAGAATGGTGCTGGGTGGAAGTGGGGTTAAAGGAAGCCACAGGAGCAGGGCAAGAGTTGGTACCTTCTTCCCAAGAAAGGCTTAGCTGTTGTGTAATGCTTTACAGTTCTTGAAAAGCAGAACTTTTAAGTATTAGGAATATTCATAATAGCTAAAAAGTAGTAATGACCCAAATGTCCATCAGCTGATGAATGGTGCACAGAAGCTGGTATATCCATGGAATGGTTTATTACTCAGGCATAGAAAGGAATGAAGTTCTGATCCAAACAATGATGAGGTCGAACCTTGAGAACAATATGCTAAGTGAAAGAAGCCAGACACAAAATAACAAACATTGTAGGATCCCATTTATACGAATGTCCTAAAATAGATTCATAGAGACAGAAAGCAGGAGAGTTGCCTCCTGTGTCTCTGGGGGCTGGGCATGGGAGTGACTGCTAATGGGCTTGGGTGTCTTTTTGGGTGATGAACATAGTCTAAAATTAGATTGTGGTAATAGTTTTACATCTCTGTGAATGTACGGAAGACCACTGAAGCTTGCACTTTACATGGGTGAATTATATGGTATGTGAATTATCTCTCTTTTAATAAGGATATTAAAAAATATCAGGGATACATCACTAGTTCTCAACCCTGGATGCACATTACGGTCACCAGAGGAGGCCAAAAAAAAATACTGATTCACGGGGTCCCAGCTGCAACCCATTTAATCAGAATATCTGGGAAGTGGCACCTTGGCTGGGCATTTGTGAAGCCAGAGTTGACAGCTTCTGGCCTGGATGATCAAGGAAGTGGATTTTGATTTTCTTTTGCCTTTAGTGGACCTACTATGAGCAAAGACTGGGCACACTCAATTTTGTTGTTGTTTTTGTAAATCTGTGTGTCTGGGGTAATTTCTGTCTACTTTTGCTTGAAGGCAGAAGAATGGCTGAACCATGTGGCCTTACTTTAATCTTTCCCATTTAGGATTTTGTGATTAAATTCCTGCGTTGCAAATGTGATGAAAAGAGACAAGCATTCGCTCTGGTAACGTCTGGAGCTTTAGGACAACTAGAAACATTCTGTTCGTTTAAATTTAGTAAACAGAGGCAATGACATGGGTAATAACGCGAACGTTTTCATGCCAAAATTGTACTTCCCACTTAGACAAATTAAAATGATTAAGGTTTAGGAAGAAACCTTTGTTTCATTATTGTCGGCATCACTATCGATATCATAATCAAAAGCAATTAATTGTCTCTTTATTCTGCACATTGGCCCGGGCAAGTCAGACATATCTCATTAGGCCAACCAGGGTGTTTTTTGAAGAATAGTAATCATGAATGTCCCTGTCAAAATCCCTATGAGAGCTGACCAGAACTAGCTTGAATTGCAATAACCTTTTAAAAAATGAAGAGGGTTGCTGATATCTTGAATTTTGCTGTGCAAGAAATGACGCTGAAACGTTCAAAATAAACACATTAGAATAGAGAATGTCATCCTGTTAAATTGGATTTTGGAAGGGCGGCTCTAGTCGCATGAAAGGAGGAAAAAGAGAGGACATTTTCCATTTATTGAGCTACTGTGAGTCAGACATAAAGCTTCATGCCTCATAGTATGTCATTTCATTCTATGTCTAATCATCTTTCCAGGTTAGCATTTTCTTTTTTTGCATATGGGAAAATGAGGCTGCAGAGGCCACCTCGTTTGCCCCCAGGCCCCAAGGCTGTAAGGGGAGGTCCTGCCCCAGCTACCTATACCTCTGTTAACCCCTCATTGTCAAGAAAGGCCAGATTGTTTCTAGTTGACAGCTTTGTGTAGTAAAGAGCACTGAACATTAGAAGATCCAGTTTCCAATTCTGTGTGGTCTTAGGCAAGTCACAACCTCCGTGTCTCAGTTTTCCCCCAAGCTCTAATTGAGGGTGAGAACATCTGCCCCTCTGGGATTGCTAGGAGGCAAATGAGTTGTGCGGGTGGAGGCACAGTCTGGCTTGCTGGCACAACACAGGTGGCCCTCAACAGACTTGGCCTGTCTAAGCCACGGGGAAGCTCAAGTGGCAGAGGTGACCCATCTTGGGAAAGCGCCCAGCCTCCCCTTGGAGTGAAAACCATCCACACCAGCAGTCAGGCACCAAAGCCCAGGTTGGAAGGGCTCCCGGTGGGTTCTGTCTGCGCGGGCAGGTCGTTTGCTTTTTTTTTTTTTTTTTTTAAAGATTTAATTTATTTGACAGAGAGAGAGAGATCACAAGCAGGCAGAGAGGCAGGCAGAGAGAGAGGGGGAAGCAGGATCCCTGCTGAGCAGAGAGCCCGATGCGGGGCTTGATCCCAGGACCCTGAGATCATGACCTGAGCCGAAGGCAGAGACTTTAACCCACTGAGCCACCCAGGCGCTCCTGGGTCGTTTGCTTTTTAAAGGAATTATTTTCCTGGCTTGAGTTCCTTGGGAAGCCATTAGAATGCAAACTAAGAGGAATCTAGGGAGCACCTGCTCTCTGCTAGGTGCTCTGGGGAATAGCTCCGTCTTTAAGAAAGCTCACACGTACTCGTGGAGGGCAAAGCAAACATCTGTGAAACAAGAGTAGTACCCAAAGAAATCATATTCCTTTTTTTTAAAAAAAAATAGCATACATAATGAAAATTCAAAAATGCTGAAGGATTTATGGTGGGGAGTCAGACCTCCACCCCTCAACCCCCTGCTTTTTCTCGCCCTGGTTTCTCTCCTCAGTTTCTTCGTACTTTCTGGAGAAATCCTTCCTATATGCAAATATATAGATATGCATAGCACCTTCCCTTGTATCAAAATGCCAAATGAGACAACTGGAATACTGTTCTGTGCTTCGCTTTTTAAAATTCATAATAGATCTCAGATATTGTGCTGTATCAGTACATATTGATCTCTCTCATTCTATCTAATGGAACTCCTTTGTATGAAAGTACTGCACTTTATTTAATGGCTCCTTATCAATGGTCTTTTAGGTTGTTTCCAGGCTTTTGCTACCTGAACAATGCTGCAATAAATTTTCCTGACAAAGAGCCATAATTAAGGGCTCAATTGTGTGTTCAGACTGTAAGTGATTCTCACTTCACAGCGTGGGTGCTAATAGTGTTTTGGGTGGGACAGTTTTTTGTGCTTCAGGACTGTCTGGCCCCTGGCATGGTTTTTGGAATTTCTGCCCTGCACCTCTCCTCCCACTCCCAAGTTCCAGTATGTTCCCATTGTGACAACGAAAAATGCCCGCCCCTCCTCATTTCTAAATGTCCCGCGGGGGGAGGCCATTGTCCAGAGTGGGCACTGCAGTGAATGTGGGCAGTTCGAGCTGGAAGCCTGGAGATGGAGGAGAGCAAAGGGGCAGCTGAGCAGGACTCTGAGGACTGGCATAGGATTTGGGAACGACCAGAGAAAGGACCGGAAGCAGAGTCACCTCACTGAGGGATTTCGCTCTCTCTCTGCACCTGCTTGCTTACTCCCAGAGAGAAGTCGCCATGTCTATAGAACTGATCGGCCTGCCAATAGGTCCTTAGTCTCCCGTGTGGGTCCTGGAAGCACTGCTGGGTCTTTGCTTTAGTTCCTTTCACCAGGCTGCCGTGTTGGCCCCAGGGCCCTCCAGTCACAAGTGTGGAGGTGCTGGCCCGGTGACCCTTCACCAGTAGAATAGGGACGGGCGTCCATACAGTTGAATGGGGCACCCGACTGGGCTGGGAGGCAAATTACACAGTGCTTGAATTTTCACTCTGCCATTTTTGTGCCTGTAAATCATAAATTCCTGGGCAGTCAAAGCTTTACATCATCGGGCCCCTCTCATTTGGAGAGAACGAGTCAGATTGATGTCTGAATCAGTTAGATGTGAGGAGAAATGTTGCAGAAGAGCCCACAGGTAGGGGGTGTGAGGGCTGGGGGAGGGGAGGGATGGACTCCGTGTCAAGGGAAAAATGATCGAAGTCAGTGATTTCCTAACTGGGTTTCACATCAGAAATACTCAGCAAAAGTGTAAAAAGAAAACATGCATATTCCTCGACTCCACTCCAGACCGAAGAAATTAGATTCTCTAGGATTAGGGTCTGTATTTTTATTATGATCCTCAGGTAATTCTTATGCTCTATAGTAGCCGATCAAGCTTGGAAAACTCTGATTTAAATAGACTCCAATCAAATCATTCCCACATCACAAATGAGAGGGTTAGAGGAGCCCAGTGTGCCACTCTGCTGGCTATCTACCCTGTTGGTAAAGGGAGTGAGCAGGTAATATGCTAGGTGGTTAATTATATTGGCATTTATTCATTCTGAAATGTTTACAAAAGTAATTAGAAGTCAAATTAGGTTTGATGCTCAGTGACCTTTAAGGAAGGGCTCGACTTCAAACAACCAAAAAAAAAAAAAAAAAACCACACACACGAAAGACAGAAAAAATATGCTTATTTCAAAGGTTAATCAGAGCAAAACACAGCATGATTAGCTGGGCTCGCCAGCATGCCAAAGTTGGGTGTTATCTGACATTAAGGATGAGAGGAAATGGAGACCACTTCTGGGTTGTTGTTTTTCTGGATGTACAATGTGAAAGCCACCTTCTTAGAAAGAAGAATCCTTCTCGGTATGAGCCTGGAGTGGAAATGGTATTCCGAGAAGATACGCTGATCGAGTCTTCCTAGACCTGAGTCTTTCTTGGCTGGCTGAGCAGTTTTCAACTTTTTGCCCCTCCTGCTGGGAAGATCTTTTCAATTGTGAATTCAGAGGTCTTGCTCCCTGTGGGAACATCATCAGACTCTTGTCTAGTCTCACCTCAAAGCCTAGAGACCATCCCCTGACCTTCCAACGGTGCTAAGTCCTCCCATCCCCACGGAACTGCTTTCTCCTTTGCCAGCGATGTGGATCTGGGATCCCAGGGTGCATTTTCCTGACAGTGGGGTTCAGGCTGACTAGCTCTGTGATCTTAGGCAAATCTCCCAACTCTCCTCTATTTCCCTTTTGCCTTTCTAGATCCATTTTCCACTGTGTTCTGTGCCCTAGGAGATTCCTGTAAACTGCATCATGTGGACTTTCTTACCGGCTGACTTCCTGCTGGATTCCGCCGGTTGGGCTCTCTTCCCTGCTTGGTTGGTTGCGCTGGCCCTAAGAAGGGTCCAACACTCCGTGACTACATCTCCCCTGGGGGCAGCCTCAGCTGCACCTCTGGGGCTCTCTTCCCAGCTCTCTTTGCACCTTCCTTCCCAGAGCCAGTGATGGCTCCCCCTGTTGGTAGTTGCTGGGTACTTCATCCACCTGTGGTGTTTCCCTGACCTTTGAGGACCTTTGTAAACAATAACTTTAAAAGAGTCTCTTCAGTTGAACAATTTGAGAGAAACTGTTTTAAATCTGGGTCCTGCCTGATGGACTTTTTAAAAAGCAATCAAATGGCTGGGGGGTGGGGCGCGGAAGCAAACCTTCCCCTGCCTGCCTTGGTGTAACCGTGAGGATAAAATGAAGATCCTTTTGGGGAGTACGCTTTAGAAATGCAAGCGTTCTACTGTGGGGCCGCATCAGAGTTACGGCTCTGGTGACTCCAGATAACGTTGGACACATCTCCATAACCCTATGCCATTTTGGAGTTTTCAGTATTTGATATTTGTGTAGTAAATTCTCGATTAATTCAGAGAGCAGAAAGTGGGGAGACGATGACAAGACTGTTTTCCTCCTTTCAAGTATGTCGACTCACGATGTTTCTGGAAGACACAGGTGTGTCTGGTTTTATTGTCTTTGTTATGAATGGACATTCCTTCCAGATTCTGGTAACAGGTTGGGATTTATCTATATACTTAGTTTTCAGAGTTGCCGTAACTTTTGGTTTATGTCTGTGTTCCATAGATATTTTATTTAAAGTTAGAAGCTATGTCAAGGGTTGCTGGAAAGATTTCATTTTAGTCTAAAAACCTTGAAAGCGTACATTTTTAAATGGCTGCACAACTATGTTATAATTGTTTAACCATCGCCTCATTGTCTGATAACTACATTGTTTCCAGTTTTGCCCTATGATGAATAGTGATCGAGTGACCATTCTGGTCCTCACAGAATTGTTCAGCAATGCTAGGCCCTGCTCAGGTCAGGTCCTGCTGGATACTGCAGGAAATGAGGCAAGGCCCCACTGTCATGAACTTACGTTCTAGTTGGGGCAAGAGAGACAGTAAAGAAACAATTGAATGAAAAGGGTAAAGCAGGGTAAGGGAGAGAGATAATGGGTTGCCTGTTTAAATAGGGCAATCACAGAAAGCCCTTCTCATTTTTTGACATTTGAACAGAGATCTGAATGATATCAGAGGGCAAGCCTGGCAGATCTCTGGCGGAAGGGCATTCCTGGCAGAGGGAATGGCAAGTGCAAAGGCCAGAAGGCGGGAGTGTGCTTGGCATGCTTGGGGAACAGCAAGGAAGTCAGAGGGACTCAGAGGAATGAGCGAGGGACGGTAGTAAGAGCTGATGTCAGAAGCTGGGGGCAAGATCTTCAAGAGTCTCATAAGCCATTGGAAGGGCTCTGATTGGTCCTTAAAATGATGGGAGACCCTGGAGGGTTTGGAGCAGGGGAGTGATGGGATCAGACTTTGATTTGAAAGGCTTTTCTTTCTTTTTTTTTTTTTTAAAGATTTTATTTATTTGAGAGAGAGACAGAGTGAGTGTGGAGGGAGGAGCAGGGGGAGAGGGACAAGAAGACTCGGTGCTGAGCTCAGAGCCCCATGTGGGGCTCCATCTCCTCACCCTGAGATCACGGCCTGAACCAAAATCAAGAGTCGACGCTTAACCGACTGAGCCACCTAGGCGCCCCTTAAAAGGCTCTTTCAGCTGCTGTGTGGAAGATGCTCGGAAGGGGTTGGAACAGAGTGGGGGTGAACACTTGGGAGGCCTTGAGGGTAATTCAGGGAGAGATGATGGTGGCTTGGACTAAAGTTGTCACGGTGGAGGTCATGAGGAATGGTTGGACTTTGGGTGTATTTTGAAGGGCAAGGTGGCGGATTTTAATCATGGTTGGAAGCAAGGGATGAAAGAGTTAAGGATGACCCTGGGTTTTGCCCTGAGTAATGGTGGTAGAAGGATAAACAAATGAATGTCGTTAGAGCAGGAGTTCTCAATATGGGGCACTTTTGCCCCCCAAGGGGCATTTGGCAGAGAGTCTTGTTTGTCACAACTGGGGTGGAGAGTGGGGGGCAGGGCCCTCCCACAATGCATAGGACAATATCCCCCCCCACCAGAAAGAATTATCTGCCCCCAAATGTCAATAATGCCAAGACTGAGAAACCCAGAGTTAGGGTGATCACTGCTTTTTTCTTTGCTCAGCCTCTTTCTTCTCTGGGCTTTGTTCTCTCCCTCCAGATGGGTTTCTTGCTGTGTCTTAGACAAGTTAGGAAATGATTGGCCCAGATGTCCTCCTCCCACCAAATGCGACCTTTAAAGCTCCACATTCATATTCAACTCCCTGTACCTGGTCTCTGCTTCAATTCTACATTTTTAGCTGAGAGAATTTCACTGGCCTGGGCATTTTTTCTGTTCCAATCAGGCATGTCAGAGGCAGGCTCATGTGGGTCCCTGTCCATGTAACAAAGACTGCAGGAAAGAAATTCTGGAAAAGAGCAAAGGTCAGATAAGAAAATGAACAGAGTATCTGTTGTATGAACTTGGAGAATTCAACCTGAAGACCTGACTCCTGGGAGCCCCACCCAGCCCACAGAATCGTCCAGGCCCTGTCCTTTAAAATTAGTAGGGGAGGGAAACCAGGGAGAGGGGTGATGGCAAAGGATCTCCTGGGCCATATTCCAAATCTGGATCCCCACTGAGCTGGACATAAAAGAGAAGACTGCTTGCTGTGTTTTTCCTTTCCCTTTTTAATTGAATTTGAATCCAGCATATCTTCAGAGGAAATCATTTGCAGCAACAGTCATAGTTAGTGAGTGGCAAGAATAGTAATAGTGGGGAGAAAGCATGGAAAGCAGGGCACATTTATGGTGACATATGGCTCTCCTCCTGGATTTTCATTGACTACATTATCCAGGCAGAAACTTGCTTTCTGAGAGAAAGGGGTATTCTGCAGATGGCAGCATATTGGAATCATTGTCAGAAAGAGGAGAGATGATATCAGGCTCATATTGAATCAAATGTTCAGTTAAGAATGGGTCTGAGATAATTTTTCCATGCAGTAATGAGCATTTTAATATTTCCAGCCTTCTGTTCCATAGGACTACTGCGCTTCTCACAAAGGGATGTCTCTGAGGGCCTTAAAACTGGGCTAATGAAAATGGTGGTTGGGAGAGAATGATGCTGGTGAGGAGAGGGGTAGCTCAGGGAAGTGCTTCTGCGGTCCTGGCGTGGGCAAAGCCGGACACCATGGTGACTGAAGTGACTCTTTTGCTCCTCCCGCCCATTGGAAGTAGGTGTAGTTCTCAGATCTTTGAGTTAAGGTTTTGAAAGTCCCTGTAGAAAGACAGATATTATCTACTCAATAAGCCATGAGAAGCTAGTTGCGCTTTTTGAAAAAAAAAATTTTTTTATTGAGATATAATTGACATACAATACAATTCCCCATTTAAAGTGTACAATTCCGTGGTTTTTAGTATATTCACTGAGTTGAGCTCCCCGCCCCCACCCCCACTCTAGACTTTAGAACATTTTCATTGCCCTCAAAGAAAACCTGGGCCCATTTCCCCCAAAGCTCCAGCCTTAGACAACCATTAATCTACTTTCTGGCTCTAGATATTTGCCTCTTTGGAAAATTTCACAGAAATGGTGTCACACAATATGCAGTATCTCATGTCTGGCTTCTTCCATTCAGCATGATTTCACGGTCCATCCATGTCATAGTCGGCGTCAGTATTTCTTTTCTATGGCTGAATACCATTCTGCTGTGTGGATGGATCCCATTTGATTTAATCCATTCCTCAGGTGATGGACATTTGGGTGGTTTCCAGGGTTTGGCTGTTGTGGGGGATGCTGTTGGAAACATTTGTGTGTAGGCCGTTTGTGCTTGAATCAGTCCACTTACAGAGACGATGGCTCTAGAAGTCTGCCCTGATCCACCTTCTCTCTCCCTTCTCCCCTCTCGGTGTCTTGTATGTCTTTCCCTTATTAAGCCTTGTTGCAGCCTGGTGGGACGTTTTTCTCACCATCCCCAGTGTCGCCTCCATGAAAGCAAGGACTGTGTCTTATTCATCTGTGCCCAGCAGCTGATAATATTATGTCTACGGCTAGTTCTGCTTCTTAAGTAATTGCTGGATTTTCAGTTATGGCCTTTAAAAACAATGAGTTTTTGTATCTTACTCTTTCTTTCTTCCTTCCCTTCCCTTTCTTTCCCTTCCCTTTCTTTCCCTTTATTTTCCTTCCTTGCCACCCTCCCTCTCTTCCTACCCCTCTTCCCTCTACCTTCTTTCCTCCCTCCCTCTTTTCTTTTCTTTCCCTTCCCTTCCCTTCCCTTTTCTTTCCTTCCTTCCTTCTTTTCTTTTCTTTTCTTTTCTTTCTTTCTTTCTTTCTTTCTTTCTTTCTTTCTTTCTTTCTTTCTTTCTTTCTTTCTTTCTTCCTTTCTTCCTTTCTTCCTTTCTTTTCTTTCTTTTCTTTCCTTTCTTTTCTTTCTTTTCCTTCTTTCCTTTCTTTTCTTTCCTTTCCTTCTTTCCTTCCTTCCTTTCCTTTCCCTCCCTTCCTTCCTTCCTTCCTTCCTTCCTTCCTTCCTTTCTTTCTTTCTTTCTTTCTTTCTTTCTTTCTTTCTTTCTTTCTTTCTTTCTTTCTTTCTTTCTTTCCAGTTAGTTAACATACAGTGTAATATTAGTTTCAGGTGTAGAATTTATTGATTCATCACTTACACACAATACCCAGTGCTCATCACAAGTGCCCTCCTTAATCCCCATCACCCATGTAACCCATCCCCCTGCCCTGTATCTTACTCTTCAAAGGAATTTTGGAGTATGAGTTTGGCCTAAAAAATCCACATTTTTTCTCTAGTGTCCTTGGGTCTGCTTTGGCCTTGGCCTAACTCAAGGGGGGCTGGAATCTGTCTTGTTCATTCATGGTGAGCCAGAGGGAAGCAGCAAGGGGATTTGGAACATGATTTTTTTTTTTTTTTTTGCTCATCTTTATGATGTTAAACAATCTTTTTGTGTCTCTCTTTATTTTTGAGCTCTGAAAGAGGGGGAACACCTACGGGAGCTCCAATGGGGGGTTAATTCAGTGAGGCATTGGCACAGGTGGTTACTAACCATCTTGAAAGTGTGGGGCTACGGTCAGTGGGAGGCTTCTTGAGGCTGGCAGGGGACAGTGTTGCTGTTGATGACACAGTGGGACTTTTTCTTGAGCATCTGCTTGGCCTGGAGCTGACATCTTTTGTACTTTTTACAGGAAATGATCAGATCTTTCTTTAGTAGCTCAGGACTATGTGTGCCCCACATGGCTTTTGAAGATGATGCAGTGTCTTATAGCCAAGTGACAAAGGTCACATCGACTGGACTGAGTCCTCCGATGGGCTGACTCCTGGGCTGTCATGGCCGTGACTGCCTCCTTGCTGTTAGGTCATGGTGTCCTCCACAGTCCTTAAAATGATAGGAGAGCCTGGAGGGTTTGGAGCAGAGGCGTGACATAATCGGACTTTGGCTTAAAAAGCTCTTTCGGCTGCTGTGTGGAAGATGCTCTGAAGGGGTTGGGGTGGAGTGGGGGTGACCAGTTAGGAGGCCTGGGGAGTGATGATGGTGGCCTGGGGAGTGATGATGGCAGCCTGGAGCAGGGTTTCACAGTGGAGGTCATGAGGAATGGTTGGACTGTGGGTATATTTTGAAGGTAGAGGTGGCCGATTTTAATCATGGTTGAATGCAGGGTAGGGAAGAAAGGAGTTAAGGATGACTCTGGGCTTTACCCTGAGTAATGGTGACTGAAGGATAAACAAATGAATATCCAGTTAGGACAGGAGTTTTCCCCCTTACATGCCCTCCCAGAGCTCTTTCCTCCGGTTTTGAAACTGCTCATTTGCTGGCCTGTAGACCCACTAGTCCCATGGTCCTGGACAATCCGGGTGTTGTTTCAGCTCTGATGGTGCTGGGCATCCAGTAGGTTCTCGGCGACTGTGTATGAGTGGGCCACTTCCTGGCCTCCCTGTAGGGCTTGCTGGGGGTGAGGGTCCAAGAGGAGGAGGCTCTCTGGGTGTGGGAAACAAGTATGTGCGAGGGTGGAGTGAGACTGGAGCTTGGCACGTTTTGGCTCAGAGAGAGGCAATCCAGAATGGAAACCTCTGTTCTCAAGAGCTTGTTCAAACGGCCTTTGTGTTTAAACGGTCTTCTAGTTGGTGGTATCTTGCTACTGATACTTGGGGTGCTAGGCCTCAGCGTAGGGCTTCTGCGGTGACGTCTGGCTCTGAACTTGTAGAGAAGGCATGTGGCTTTGCAATGAATTTCCTCTGTTGATCTGGAATTGCCTCCGCATGTTGAAATCACCTGAGACGACCTGTTTGTTTCTGCCGAGATGATAAACCCCTGGGCATGTGTTGCAGTTGATACTTTCCCAAGTGCTTTTCAAGAATTCTTTCAGGACTGCCGAAGCTGTGTTTCCTACTTCTGTCATCCTGAGCGCTGACAGGACCCCGCCTGCCCAGAAGGCTCAGCTACATCAAACCTCAGTGAGTAGGTGGTAGCATTTGCTTTTCCAGTCTTGACGAATAAGGCAATGAGTATTAAGGAGGCAATAACTCTTTAGAGCCAAGTACAGGTTTTCTTAATCTTTTTTCAGCATGTTGTTCATTTCTAATCACTTTGCTGATAATTTGTATTGGAGATACATGACTGCTTAAATAGTTCATATGTTCTGGGAATAAATCTATTCCTGTCTTTCCTTTGAGCTCTCTCTTTGGATTTCCTTTGCCTTCCTTCGAGAATGACAGCTGGGTGAACAAATCGGTGAGGTACCTCCCTAAAAAAAAACCAAAAACAACACCAAAACCCTCAAATAAATGAGGGTGATGCTTCTCTGTAGGTTTTGAGAGAATCCAACCCCAGAGGTGCTAACAGACCGAATAACACTGAATTCCAAGGCTCAGAAGCCCCATCAGTCTGTTCCACAGCTGGGAGGGACCTTTCACGTGCATTGAACACTAGGAATAACTAATGTGGATTTTTCCTTCTCCTTTAAGTACTTACCAGGGATACCATTCACCCCGCGATTAATCAAAACCTGGTTTGGGAGTTTGCCATCTCTTCTGCTCTATGTTTATCTTCAGTGTCCTTAATGACTGTAAGCCTTGTGAGGTCGTATTTTTTTTTTTTTTTAAGATTTTATTTATTACAGAGAAAGAGTGCACAAGTTGAGTGAGGGGCAGAGGGAGAAGCAGACGCCACGCTGGGCAGGGAGCGGATGTGAGACTTGATCCCAGGACCCCGGGATCACGACCTGAGCCGAAGGGAGACGCTTCACTGCCTGAGCCACCCGGCACCCTGAGGGCGGGCGTGTCTTCTCTGTCTGTACAGCACTCACAGTGCCTCTCAGGGGCTGAAACCCAGTGAAGAGCTGGTTTTGAATATTTGCAGACATACCTCATTTTATTGCGCTTGCTTTACTGGGCTTTGCAGATGTTGTCTTTTTTTTTTTTTTTTTTTCCCACAGATTGTGGGTTTGCGATGAGTCTTGTTGAGCAAGCCTTTCGGTGCCATTTTTCCAGCAGCACTTGCTCACGTTGTGTCTCTGTGTCCTATTTTGGTAGTTCTTGCCATAGTTCGAATTTCCCATTATTATTGGATTTGTTACGGTGATCTGTGGTTAGTGATTATGACTCGCTGAAAGCTCAGATGATGGTTAGCATTTTTTAGCAATCAAGTATTTTTTATTAAGGCATGCACATTGTTTTTCCTAGACATAATGATATTGCACACTTCACGGACTACAGCATGGTAGAAACATAACTTTTATATGCACTGGGAAATGAAAGATTTCATTCGACTCACTTTACTGTGATATCTGTTTTATTGCCGTGGTCTGGAACTGAACCCACAATGTCTCCAACGTGTGCCTGTATATTTCCATATGAATATTCCACCTTCAGTTCAAACCCTGGATGAGTTAAGTTAGTTTCTTTGTTTTAAGATGGACTTATGTCAGGGGTGCCTGAGTGGCTGTCGCTCACACATCTGACTCTTGATTTCAGTTCAGGTCATGATCTCAGGGTTGTGAGATTGAGCCCTCCTGGTGGAGTCTGTTTGTCCCTCTCCCTCCCTGTGCTTGTGTACTCTTTTTCTCTCTCTCAAATAAATAAATAAATTTATTTTAAATATTTATATTTAATTTATATTTAATAATTTTATTTATTTAATATAAATATTTAATATAATTAAATATTAAAATATTTAATATATTTAATTTATATGTAAATAATTTTATTTATTTATTTGAGAGAGAGAAAGAGAGTGCACAAGTGGGGTGAGGGAGAGAAGCAGAGGGAGAGGGACAAACAGACTCCACGATGAGCAGGGAACCTGAAGTGGGACTTGATCCCAGAACCCCGGGATCATGACCTGAGCCAAAGGCAGATGCCAAACCGACTGAGCCACCCAGGCGCCCCTCAAATAAATCAATAAAATCTTTTAAGAAAACAGATTTAAGTCATGGATGTCATATATCAAGATAACATAAATTACAGAAACATAGGGAAACATGAAGTGAGGGTTGGGCCATAAAGTGCGGTCCCCATGAGGTGTGTGTGTCACAGGTGAATCCCAGAGGTAGCTTTACAAGACAAAATAGGAATCCCGACTTGTTACACAGTCCATTGTCCACGTGATGAAAGCAAGCCAGCTTCTCAGGAGGAGCACACCACTGGATCCTAAGAGCCTACAGGAGTTTCTCGAAGGCTCTCCATGAGACTCACAGCCCTCTGCTGACCTGGGCTCTCCAAGGGATAGATTTTGACTTTAGAGAGGCATGGATGGACTGCACAGCTTTCAAACAGTCCTTCATAAATTTTATTTCTCTCAGCTGAGCTTTTGATCAAACGCAGTTTATTTTTAAGAGAACATATCCATCTTGCTCCCAAATGAACTCTCCCTTCTGCTTCTCTTTTTCTGAAAGAAAGCTAAAATCACACAGCCATGTAAGTCTGCGTGGTTCGAGCTTCCCAGGACTCCTTTGCTTGCTTCTTCTCATACCCAACCAGCCGGTATCGGAGCAGGGTTCTCGAAGCCTTCTGTGCCAGGCATAAAGACGTAAACTGTCCATTTGCTGAGTTGGGGAAGGGAGTAGGTTTGGGGAATTCGGGGAGATGCCTGGGGTGATAGTGTGGGCATGGGGGTGAGTGAGTGGTGGTTTCAGGTAAGGGACCACTTACTCACAAGTAGAAAAGTGTTTCAGTATTTTAACGGCTGGTGCACCCGCACTGGGGGATGCTAGTGTGTGTCAGCCCTGGGTAGACGGGGTCACAAAGGTGACTCAGTCATGGTTCCTACCCTAGAGGAAACTGGAGTTCACCATCTTCAGAATGCATTTCAGAAACATCCTTTCCTCTTTCTGTCTATCCCGTGACTGTAGTTTAGACTTTCCCTGTCTCGGGCTCCATCCAATACAATTACCTCTTAACTGGTAACTGAGACGGAATTTTAATTGCTTCCCTCTTTTATTTTCCCTTTCCAGTGTTTCAAGTATGTACTGCCAGAGAAAGTTCCCAAAAATACTGCTTTCATCACACTATTACCTTCTACTCCAAAACTGTTAATGGCTTTTCTCTCCTTTCTAGGATAATATTCACAATCCCTAGCTGGGCACCTGAATGACTGTATCAAGGAATACGGTGTCACTGAAGGACCAGCTCTGGGTCCCCTCTGCTCTTAAGTAGCTTAAAGTGGGCAGCGAAGGTGTGGAAGAGATGTTTGTAATGATTATTATGCAGAAGCAGCAAATATGGGAAACAGGCAGGTGATAGGGGTGTGGGGTGGGGCAGGCTGGTGTCACTAACAGGATGGGGCAGTCAGGGGGTAAAGTCCCTTTGAATCTGACTTCTCTTGGTGAGCCAAGAGCAATGGGTTCCCAGGCACAGGCCCCTGATTTGGGGCCTGATTTGTGGTTGAGCCTGGGAAGGATGAGGGAGGTTTGTCAACCTGAAGGTGACACTTATTCTTTCTGTGCTGCCAACCCAGGATACAAAGCCTTCTTGAAGTTTTGGTGCCCTGAGTAAATTCCAAATGGGGCAGTGCCAGTGTATTTGAGACTTACCTTCGCATACTTATCACCTGCCTCAGAATGTTGCCTTCAGCCCTCAGTGGACATCTGGCTGTCCTGGGCCCGGCTGGCTTCACAGGATAAGCGCTGGGGGGAGTGACTGGGCACCTTTCCCTGAGCTGTTCTTGAAGCAAAGTTTGGCTCAGTAGCCCCTGGGCTTAGGACAGGAGAAATCATCCCTACCTCCAAGAACTGAGAACCTACCATAAGCTTCCTTGGGTACTACAAGTTACGCATTTTGCCAACATTTGCACACGTGATCTTGTTTAGTCTTCATCTTTATCTTGTAAGGTAGGTATTATAAGAAAACTGAGGCCCAAAGGCTACTTTAGCCATGATTGCTCTGTGGTAAATCTTAGAGTCAGGATTGTAAGGCTACCAGAATCTAGACTCTTTCCACTCTATCGCTTTGCCCTTCTGGAGCTAATACTTTCTGGGAGTGTGGGCAGGATCAGGATTGCCGGTGTCCTCCATCTGCCACGTTGGGAATGGGACTTTTAAACCCCTAAGCCCCACTGCTATTTCCTCTTATTAATGAAGGCAGTTGAATGTTCATCTGCCTTGGGGAACAAGGATACCCTTCTTCTCAGGCAGAAGAAATACCCTTCTGTATTTCATGATCGAGTGACCATAGCAAATGCCTCAAGCCCCCAGTCATATATCTCTACATTAACTTCAGTGACTTTCTTGGTTTTTAGACACCGAAGGTCCTTTTAGAGCGGGCATTCTGCTCTTATTTGCCAATATCTTCACTATTAACCTTAGTTTACTTCAATCATCTATACTATTTCTGTTTGGAATTTGATTTGAGTCGTTGTGAGGTTTAAATAAAATAGTGCATGTAAGATGCTTAGTACAGTGACTGGCACATTTTAAGAGCTCAATAAATTGTAGCTACCATGATTCTCACTGAGTTGAGAATATCCTATAATCACAAAACAAACCCTCAATCCACATTACTTATTCAGATGAGTCTCACCTGGCAAGACCGGGGAGATGGGGTCCAGGTCAGACAAGTTTTCAAACAGGGAAAGGCCTGATATATGACCATGCACCCAGAGGGCGTACTGAGTAGCTGAAGGACTAAGGCAAAATTCAGCAGCAAATTAAGACCCATGGGCCAAATCAGCCCACGGCCTGTTTCTGTATAACCAGCGAGTTAAGAATGTTCTTTTCAGCTCCAAATGGTTGAAAAACATCTAAAGAAAAATGACGTTTTATGAGGTACGTAAAAATTATATTAACTCACATTTCAGGGTCCATAAATAAAGTTTTATTGGCACACGGCCCACTTGTTTATGCATTGTCAGTGGTTGCTTTCACTCTATGATGGCCGAGTTGAGTAGTAACAGCAGAGATTGGCTCCCAAGGCTGAAAATATTTCTATGTAGCCCTTCATAGTAAAAGTTTGCCTTGGTCTAAGGTAGGATGATTTAAGGAAGGGAAGTGAAGGAAAACTCAAACATACTTCACTCCATTCACAAAGCTTCCAAAGGGAGGCGCTGCTGACTTGGGCCATGAAATGAGATTCTGTCTAGTTTCAGTTCAGTTTGGTGAATACTTACCGAATGCTCCCTATATGAAGGACATTGCCCTGGGTACAAAGGATTATTCTCTGCCCTTGGAAACATCACAATATTATAAATTAATGGAATTATGGGCAGAGATGCCGAATCACCTGGATTTCGTTTCAAATCCTGGCTCCATCATTTACTAGCTGTATGCTCTGCTGGGTATCTTCCTTCTGCTTTTCTTCTCTTTGCTGCCCTGATCTGTGCCTGGGGAGGTTGGTTCATGGATTTTAGCAACGAACTCCCTTTCCATTCAGCTTCCACGTGGTTTTGGCCAATGGGAGGTTTTGGCCAAAGAGAGAAATCAGATGGTAGGAGCTAAGGGAGTCAAGATTTTGATTCTCCTGTTTCTCTCTTTGCCACTTTGTGGTGCTTGGCTGCATGGTTCTACTGAAGGCCACAGCTTCTGTTGGAAGGCCTTTTCCATACAGCTACTCTTTCTGCTGGGTACTGATAACTACTCTTCCATCTTTCCCTTGGTCTGAGGGCTGTAATAGGCTCTAATGTCAATAGCTTTAGGCTGTTGCAATAGCCCTTATAGGTTCTTTTACATTACCCAAGCATTTATAAATAGTTCAAGTGAGCTTTAACTTCCTCATCTGTAAAATTAGGGTATCATATGGGTTGTTGTGATCACAAAGTATACAAGCTCCTACACAGTGTCTGGGCATGCAGTAGGGGCTCAACAAATGCTGGTTATCTTCCACTTTCCTCGAGAGCTTTTGGTTTCTTAAGGGAGAGAAGCCAGAGGCTACAAAAGAGTTTAAACCAAATTAAAGTAGTAGTTTAGGGACTATTAGGAAAGGACACATTTGTAAAAATAATTTGTAAATAAAACTAGCAGGAATTGGGTGTATGGGATGGGAGTGCATGTTAGGGGTTGGCTTAAGTGCTTTGCTTGCGTTACTGTGTGGATGGTGGCATCGTAACAGAGGTCATGCAGGAGGAATTCCCAGATTAGAGAATGGGATGATGAGTTCCATTAGGACAAGTTAAATTTGAAATGCCTGTGGGGTGGCCACTTGCCGGTATTATGTAGGAGTGTGGCTGGGAGGCACTGGAAAAGGGTCTGGGTGGGAAAGGAGCATTTGAGAGACATCATTGTGCAGGGAGTAATGAAGAGTCAAAGAGACTCCTGGGTCATGACTTTGGTGGGAAGACAGGATGCTTTAATGGCAAAAGGACTGGACTGGAAGTCAAGTGACCTCACTTTAGGCTTTGGCTTGCTGTTTAACCTTGGATACAATACTTCACTATGTTGAGATTCGGTTTTCTCAGCAAATAAGCAAGCTGGAACTAGATGGTGTCTGGGATGCTACAGGGCTTGCGGTCTAATTGGGAGGTAAACCCTGAAAGAAGCAGAGATTAATGATAATATTTTCAGGAGCTGTATGGACAAAAGCCTCCAGAGATCCATGGTCTTCCTAATTAATGGCTATTGTTTATGAGAGGAAGGTTCAGAAAAATGGTCTAAGGCACAGCTCCATGGAATTATAATAATAATTATAATAACAATGGCCAACATACATTGAGTACTTACCTTGTGCTAGGTACTATTCTGTGGGCTTCACGAGTATTAACTTTTTTTTTTCAAGTTGTTATCTACTTATTTATGTATTTGAGAGAGAGAGTACACGGACTAGCACATGAGGAGGGGGGAGGGGCAGAGGGAGAATGAGAAACAGACTCCCTGCTGAGCAGGGAGCCCGATGCAGGGCTCCATCCCTGGACCCCAGGATCATGAGCTAAGCCGAAGGCAGATGCTTAACAGACTGAGCCACCCAGGAGCCCTGGTATTGACATTTAATATTCACAACGGTCCTGTGCAGTAGGGGTGATTTGGAGGCCTCCATTTTACAGATGAAGAAAATAAGACAATACAGAAGTTAAACATCCCACTCAGAGTCATAAAAGTGGTAAGGAATCCAGAGCCTAAGTATTTAATCCCAAACTATTTATTCACAGGAAAAGCTGTGAGCTCTGGGAAAATGAGAGTCAGCAGCATACACATTGAAACTAGTAATGATTTTAGGTTATTACTAGTAATGATTTTAAGAGAGGCAGAGTCAGGAAACAGACTTGTCAGTTATATTTACCAGTTGTAGGAATCTTGGTTGCTGATTAGAATTTTTTATTTTTACTGCATTTGCAGATACTAAATATACTTTCGATCAGTACATTTTGGTGAACATTTAAAAAAATTACATGTGAACACACACACTGTGTCTATATATATGTGTGTCTCTATATATAATGCACTCATATATTATTATATAAAAATTCCATCTTTTGTGTACCTTATCCCCTCCCCACCGCCAAGAATTAACTTTTTCTGAATTGTTCTTGGCTATGAACTTGGCTACTTTTTACAGTGAAAGTAGGTGAAGACAGATGAAACGGACTCTTGTGGGTATTGCATGGATATTGTCGAAGTCATTGCTTATTTACATTCAATAATGTCCCTTTTCCGGGGACTTCTCAGCTAGAAATCTCCTGTGGTCTCGTTCGTATTAATTATAATCCTTAAAGCAATCACTTTAGTTTTTCATAGAGGCTTTAATGAAGCAAATGATCAAGTGCTTCTTTTCACCTTGAAAGTTTAAGAGCCAAATCTGTGGCCAATGGCAGCATAGGTGCTCTGCATTTTTGAAGCTTTATTCTTGCTCCCACTTTATGATCCTCTGCTTACTTTTTTTTTTTTTACCTACTTTTATTTCGTGGCATCTTGTTGCAATTTATATTGCTATACTCAGAAACTAGGCAGAATTTAAGTAACATATATGCCCTCACGTGGACCACATTTGTATCCACAGTGCATTTTGGACGCTCCGGGAGGCCAGAGTTGGCTTGTCAGCATAGGGACTATTAAGTTTCTGTAACTACTCAGCATACTGGCTGATAACAAGGAAGTCATCCAAAAGAAACTGATCATTAAGAGGATTATCACAACCATCCATTCACGTTCCTTCGATGAGTGTTGGTTGCACTTAACGACGCACTGAAGATCAAGTCACACTGCCTTTCAGCAGTAATATGAGCTTAATAAGCATTACTGTGATGATGACAGTGAGCAAACAATCATCTTCGTAATGATAACAATTTGGTCCAGGCAGGAGGGAAAATATTCCTGGCCGGGCTTGCTTGACTGTGACAGGAGATGGGAGGGCAGAAGCTGGTGGAGGCAACGAAAGGGCCGGTGGGGTTAGAAATTATCCAAGAAACGAGCGTAAGAAACATGGAGTTTGGATGGGGATGGAAGGTGTCGCAGGACTGAAGTGCGTCGTAGCGAGAGCTTGGCTCAGAGCGAGGAGCCAGGGAGGTGTAAGTTACACTGGAGTGTGTGAGGATGGGTGCTTGGGTCGGACGGCTGGCTCTGCTGTTCACTGGCCGCGGGCAAATCACTTGACCTCTGCGTGTCTCAGTCTTCTGGTCTGGAAAAGCACGATCAGAAAGTACCTACTCCAGGGGTACCTGGGGGGCACGGTCGGTGAAGCATCCAGCTCTTGGCTTCTGCTTGGTCCTATCTCTGGGCGGTGAGATCAAGCTCCGTGCTCTGCTTGGGATTCTCTCTCCCTCTGCCCCTCCCACTCGTGCTTGCTCTCTTTCTCTCTCAAATAAAATAAATACATCTTTTTTTTTTTTTTAAAGATTTTATTTATTTATTTGACACAGAGAGAGAGATCACAAGTAGGCCGAGAGGCAGGCAGAGAGAGAGGGAGAAGCAGGCTCCCTGCTGAGCAGACAGCCCGATGCGGGGCTCGATCCCAGGACCCTGAGATCATGACCTGAGCTGAAGGCAGAGGCTTTAACCCATTGAGCGACCCAGGCGCCCCTAAAATAAATAAATCTTAAAAAAAAAAGTACCTATTCCTTGGGGTTGTTCAGGGGTAGTTGAAGGATAGGATGGTAAAGTCCTATAAAGTGCTAGGTCAGTGCTTGGTGCCATGTGGGGGTGTAACTGGTAGGGGCGCTCCCGCTGCTGCTGGATCCTCGTACAGAGGATGCAAAGATTCTCCTCTCATCTCAGGCTTCTCAGGGGATCCTACCACCTTTTGAAAGTGGGAATGTGGCTATGGGAGCCATGTTATTTAAGCCACATATAGATTATTGTCTGTAAAATGTATTAAATGCTATATATTTCAGTTGACGCTTCATTTTTTTAAAAAAAGGTTTTGAGAGAGAGAGAGCATGAGCTGGGGGTGGGGGGAAGAAGGAGAGGAACAAGCAGGCTCCCTGCTGAGCAGGGAGCCCGATGCACGACCCCATCCCAGGACCCCGAGATCATAACCTGAACTGAAGGTAGACGCTTAATTGACTGAGCCAACCAGGCACCCCCAACAATTCATTTTCTATCATATTCTTATCGTTTCTTCTCCCTGTATGGGTTGCTTTGCTCATATGTAAGCCTGGATGAAACATCTACATGGTAGAGGTTTTCTAAATCCCCAGTGAGTTGAATTGAGGGATGCACTTAATATTTTGAGACAATTAAGAAATGAATGAGCTTGAAATTTCAAATGAAACTATTACCAGGCAAATGCCAATAATAATAACAAACTTAAGATCATAGAGTGTTTTTGACCTGTCTCAACCCTTTCCTAAATATATTAATTCTCATAAACCCTGTGAGGTGGACAATATGCTACAAATGGCCCCATTTTACAGATGAGGAAACGTGTGGCTTCGAGGTTCAGTCCTGTGTCACAGTGACTAAGTGATGGAGCTTGAATCAGCATTCAGGTCTTCAGACATCTCCAGCAAAGACATGGTTTTCCCATACCGCTTTGGTGTTAGGAAACCTGAGATCTGTGATTAACTAACTGATCAGTAACTTCTGTGGCGTTGGTCTCCTTCACCTGTAACGTGAAGGGGATCACAAAGTAGTTTTCCCAGGCTTGGAGATGGTCACATGCTTGCGCGGAGCCCGCTGATGCGGAGGAAAGGGAGCGGGCAGGAAAGTGAGTAATTGCAGATCCGCTTTCCACCTGAAGGGGGCAGTTGCTCATCATTTCTAGCTGATGATTGGCAGCCAGGAGCAAGAGGTCCAAAGTGGCTAAAGCTTATGATATTTTATTTTATTTTTATTGAAACATAATTAACCTACAATGTTATATTAGTTTTAGGTATTTAGTATATTAGTTTTATATATTATATCAATGTAATATATGATTCAACAATTCTATATATTACTCGGTGCTAAGTGTAGTCACTATCTTACGATTTTTTTTTTAAGAAAAGCACCAAATTTGACTTTATGTGACTCTCCTGATTTTAAGTATTGATAACTAATTCAAATTAAAAGCAAACAAACAAGTCACAAGGGTCAAATTAAAAGATATATGGGTTAGATCAGGCCCCAGCTGCCAGCTGGCTGTCCCCATGTCAGATGATTTTTCAAGGTCCCTTTTCAAGCTCTAAGATGTGGTAAAAGAGCCTAGCAGCTTCTTGCTGAAAGGCAGGATGCCATTCATCTCCACTCATCATTGAAACTCATCATCGCGGTTTTCATCCGAGAATATTCACTGGTTCCAGGGGATGATGCTGCTCTGAGCCTCCAGGTTCTCATGCACAGAGGGGCTGGAATTACCAGGCCACACGGCGGTGAGTGACAGATGTAGATGCAGGGGAGAGGAAAGCAGACCTCGGTTTAATTATGGAAATCTATGACTACGCTTTAATAAGGCACTGCAAATAAAACTGTCATAACTGCCAAGTTTGGGAAATAGGATGAGCAAAGTTTTCACTCCTGGCGCTATATTTGGGAAGGAAAAAAGGAAGAAAAATGCAGAAGAGTCGGTTCCTCTTTGAAAACCACATCAAGGATTCCTGAGCGTCTTGCTCCTGCCAGGTGGCATTTGCAGTGACCCTGGTGCCGAGAGCCCAGCAGCCCACACAGATCTCCTCGGGAAAGGAGAGAGCTGACGTCTCAAGGTTGGTGTCTTCTAACCAGATCTCAGCGAGATGGAGCTTTTCTATCATCTCACCTGCCAAACTCTTCCTCCAGCTCGTTGCCCCCTCTTTTGCCTCCCAACGCTGCTACTGCTGCCTAGTTTCGAAAAGTGACAAAAGGTGACAGGGGCTTGGTGGTGGTGGGATTGGTAGTGGCAGTGGGCATTTTCTTCCCCATCAGGTGGTGGGGGCTAGATGCTGCTACCTTTATTTTAACCATACAAAGACATATTTGTTTTTCTTCTTTTCATTTTTTAAATATCTTAATATTAAAAAAAAATTCCCCATCTTGACAATATAGAGCTTGGATTTTCGTGGTCAGGGCTCTGTTGGGCAAGAGCCACCAGAGGCCCACTCTGAGGAGCTGAGCCAAAAGGGCCCATAGGGAAGGAATGCCCAGAGCAGATGTTTTGATGTCCTGAGCCCTTACCAGCTTAGATCTTTTCTCAATGAAGGAAACTAAAAGGGCAACCCACTCTCCCATTTCTTTAACAAGTAACCAAATAAATTGCATGGAAGAAGAGAGAGGAAGAGTGAGAAGGAGGAAGAGAGAAACACAGAGAGATTATGGATAAGAAGTCTTCCGAGCCATAGCCATCAATGAAATGTTGGTGGACCTTATTTGGATCCTGAATTAAACAAACTAGTATAGGGGCGCCTGGGTGGCTCAGTGGGTTAAAGCCTCTGCCCTCGGCTCAGGTCATGATCTCAGGGTCCTGGGATCGAGCCCCGCATCGGGCTCTCTGCTCAGCAGGGAGCCTGCTTCCCCCTCTCTCTCTGCCTGCCTCTCTGCCTACTTGTGATCTCTCTCTCTGTGTCAAATAAATAAATAAATAAAATCTTTAAAAAAAAAAAAACAAAAAAAAACCAAACTAGTATAAATTTACATGCCAATTAGAGAATATTGGGGAATAGTAAGGAATTATTATTACAGTTGTTATGTGTGATAATGATTTTGTGGTTCTGTTTTTTAAGAGTCTTTATTTTTTAAAGATCCATGTCATACGGTGTATGGAGAAGATGACATCATGTCTGGGACTTTTAAAAAAGTAATCCAGGAAGGGAGGGGTCCAATGGGGGCTAGATCCAGCTTGTACTTGTTAAATTTTTAGGCACTTTGTGAGCCAGTTGGTAGAGTTATTAAGAATTAAATTCTGTAAACCTCCCTTTTAATAAAATATATTGTTAGAAAGTTAATAAATACAACTTTTCACTTCCTGGGTATTTTGCGACAATTATTGTTATCAATGCTCTTGAAATGACTGCATCTATTGTATCTCTGTGGCAGGAATATTACATACCTGTGTGCTCCTGCACATTCCTTCCCAATCCCTGTTCAGTACCATTATGTTGGTAAGTTGAAATCAGAGAAGTCCCCAAATACTACGATCCAGAATTTCTCTGGGGTGATCCAGTTATTACGCATCTACCACCACCCCGCTGGAGAAGTGGGAGGGTTTGGGTAAAATAAGACTCCTCAGGAGTTGACAATCACCTTAAAATGGAGTGAAAGGAGAGTGGGGGCTCACTCATTATTCTTTCTACCCCGATGTGTTAAAATTGTCTGTACTGAAAAATGTGAAGAAATGTGCCAGTTCAGGTGATCCCTTGAAGACACGAAGGTTGTAGTCAGACAGGTAACGAAGACCCTATGGTGCCAAGGAAAAAGCAGTCATCACAAGGACATGAATTCTGCTCGGGTTCTGCTCTTGATGAGCTGTGGGACCTGAGGAAGTCAGTTACAGCCTGTGTGTCTCACCATGCCTAAAACGTACCTTGTACTTAATAAAGGTTTGTTCAGGACCATCAGGTGAGTACCAGGATGAGCTAAAAGTACAGGTGGGATTGTGGGAACATATTAAAGAAGGATGACAAAATGAGAGAATTATCCTTCCTGACTGATTTCCATGTGTTCTAGATGAGAACATCTGAGTGACTAGTTCCCCAAAGCTTTTTCTCTGGAGTAATTTTAGCTTCTTAGCTCATGGTGATGGATCCTTCTGGGAAGAGAATTATTTATGATTACAGAAGGACCTTTAGCATAGAAGTTAAAAGTACAGGCAGACAGAAAGTGGAAATAACCCATTGATTGACGAATGGATACATAAAATGTAGAATATACACACGATGGGCTAGTACTTGGCCATATGAAGTAGTCAAGTACGATACATGCTGTAACACGGATGGACCTTGAGAACATTGCACTCAGTGAAAGAAGCTGGCCATGTAAGACCGCACTGTGTGATTCCATTGATGTAAATGAAATGCCTGGGAGAGGCCAATCTCTAAAGACAGAAAGTAGATTAGTGGTTGCCCAGCGCTGGCGAGTGGGGATTTAGGAGGTAACAGCGAGGGGGGTGTGGAGTTTCTTTTTGGAGTGATAAAAACATCCCCAAATTGATTGTGATGACAGTTGCATGACTCTGTGAATATACTAAAACCATAGACTTGCGTATTTTAAATGAGCGAATCTTATGTTGTGTGAATTGTATCTCAGTAAATCTGTCAAAAAAAGAGTGCAGGCTGACTGAGTTCAAATTCTGGTTCGATTTGCCTCTTAGTTATGGGACCTGGGGCAAATTTTCTTAACATTTCTGTGCTTATTTCCTCATCTATAAAATAAGGATAAAGCTGGTACCTGCCTCATGGGATTTTCATGAAGAATTAATGTAATCTTCACATGGAGTATATCCAAATGCTGACAGTATTCCCTACACATGGAAAGAAGGCAGTAAATGTTAGCTACCATCATATACATGTTAGCGAGGAAGGATTTTCTCTAATAGGGGAGGAGACAGGAAAAGGATCAGCTGATATTTGGTTTTCTACTATTTAATCCTGGCCTGAAGAAGTGAAAGTGGAACCACTTTCAGGTAACACCAGTGGCAGTGGGTTGAACAGTGGTTGCCAAAAGATATGTCCGTCCTGCCCACCCATCCGCCTCCACCCCCAGCCTTGAATGTGACCTTCTATAGAAACCCAAATTTGCATATGTGATTAAGTTAAAGATCTTGAGATGGGATCGTCTTGGAAAATCCTGTTGGGTCCTAAATCCAGTGTCAGGTGTTCTGAAAAGAGAAAAGCAGAGGGCATTAGACAGTGCAGAGGAGAAGGTCGTGTGAAGAGGGAGGCAGAGACTGGAGTTTCGTTGCCTCAAACAGAGGAGTGCCTGGAACCTCCAGAAGCTGGAGGAGAAAAAGAAGGAGTCTCCCCTAGAGCCTTCAGAGGGAGTGTGGCCCTGCTGACACTGGGATTTAGGACTTCCGCTCTCCACCTTGTGAGGAATGCATTTATGGTTCTATTGTCACCATGTTAATGGCAACCTTAAGAAATGAGAACCAGGGAAAGGTTACACTTCCTAAAACTGCCTTTGTGACAGCACTCCACGTAACATTTCCTCTGCTGATTTGTGTATCAAAGATCAATTTTTCATTCAGAAAATCAAGTTTTTCTTTATAGACCCAATATCTTCTTTGCATCTCCCTGAAGCCCCCTCAGGCCTTTCCCCTCCTGGCTCAGGAGACCTTTAACCGAGGCCAATCCGCACTCTTCTTCCTTCTGAGCTCAAGCTGTGCTCTGAGTACTTTGCTCTTTCTCTTCTTCACCAAAGAACTTTCTGTTGGTGCCCCCCCCCCCCCATTTCCTATGTTGCTTACATGCTATAGTGATGTCTCTACAACTAGTTAAGTTCTTGAGTATAAAGAATCTTGTATTTCTTTAGATTTTGCCACAGTACCTAGCACAGAGTTAGACACATAGTAGATGAATAAACGAAATGACTCAAGGCAAGTTGGATGCTCTGAAATGACAGGAGAATTTATCTCTCTACCTTTTTTCCTGGTCCCTGTTTCTCTCCTCCTCCATTTTCAGAGCTAGATGACTTTCCCAATGGAGGGTAAAAGATATTAGGGATAAGTGCTGGACAGATTCTCTTTCTCTGGACAGGCTCCTAGAACTAATAGCTTTTCCCTTTGCCAACTTCAGCTTTATTTGGCTAGCTCTTTTGAATCCTCCAATAAATATGACATAGGATGGTACATTGGGTTTCTTATCACCTAAGCATTCTTTCTTTGTACATAAATAAATAGCTTGATAAGAGAGGCATGCTGGACAGAACAGATAAATGGTATGAAACTGAGAATTTGCCCAGAACATCATCTTCTGTTGCCTCTGAGTTCAGGAACAAGCATGTGGTACTTTGTAGATGTGTCAGAAAGGCCACTGGACGTGGAGTCAGGAAGCTCAGAGACTCCGTCCTGGGCCAGTCACTACCTTCTGTGACCTTGAGTGAGTCACCCTGTCTTGCATTTTGACTTCCCCACGGAGAAGATGTCAGAGGTGAATGAGGTGATCTCGGAGACCCTTTCATATTTGAATAACGCTATAATTTTGGATCCTTTTTTTTATTCGTCTGAATTCTGTATGTCTAACATAGGTTGTGTGTGTCAGGATCCAATCAGAGAACAGAAACCACACTAGCTGCCTCAACAGAGGGAATTCAATACAGGGAGTAGGTCACACAGGTTTTGGTGGAAACTCTGAGGTAATCCAAAGGTGATAACTGCAGGGAGTCACGGCCACTTAGGTGGTAACAAAGGAAAGATGTTAGGGTTACCAGAACCTGGAAACATGGAGGAGAGGCCTCCTCATGCTGGGACCCAGATTTCTGAGGAGATCCTGGCACTTCTGACAGGGCACAGTGAGGGCACAGTGAGGCTGTTCTGAAAGTGCCAAAAGTAGGTGGAGGCTGGGATTGGCTGCTGCTGCTGGGGGGTGAGGGGTCTTTGGTAGGGCATCAGTGCTGGGAATAGCAAGATGTGCTTGCTTCCTGTCTTCCAGGCTTCCTCGTAGGCCTTGTTAGCAGAACCCAACAGCCTCTGCCAGCTGCCAAAGAAACGGGTCATTTTCAGAGTCCCAGCCTCAACATCAAAGGGCAGAGCACAGAAAGACAGATTTGGAGTTAAGACAACAGCCTGATGACCGGTACCTTCATTTTATACTTACATGTTTTTTTTTTTTCTAAGATTTTTTATTTATTTATTTGACAGAGAGAGAGAGATCACAAGTAGGCAGAGAGGCAGGCAGAGAGAGAGGGGGAAGCAGGCTCCTCACTGAGCAGAGAGTCTGATGCAGGGCTCGATTCCAGGACCCTGAGATCATGACCTGAGCCGAAGGCAGAGGCTTTAACCCACTGAGCCACCCAGGCACCCCTATACTTACATGTTTATTTTGTATTTATTTATAGGTGTTTGATACATCTGGGCTGAAAAATAATAGCAACTGGATAATCTGTTTTGGGGGCAAGAGTTGAGAGAGATTCACTTAGTCGACAAATGAGTATTTGCTAAGAGGAGTAAGAGAAGGGATGGGCAAAGAGAACATGAAGAGGCAAACAAAATGGTGGGCCTGTTTTCCACTTGGCTTCGTCAGCTACACAGAACTCTTATAGGAATGGGATTTATGCAGTCTGAGGCTGGCTTTATTTTGGACATTTTAAGTGGGGTTTTGGTATACAAGTGCTTAACTGGAGATTAAAAGATTCATTAGCAAAAGGAGCCCTTCTACAGCCCTCAGGAGGGAAGCTCAACCAGAGTCCGTGGTGTGGGGCACCTTGGAGTTCCTCAAGGGTCTGACCTACGAAACCAGAAAGTAGGTGGTGGTTTTTTTTTAAGCCACTAAATTTGTGTTAATTTGTTACAACAGCGACAGAGAACACACATGGCACTAGAACAACGCTCCCGGGAAATCAGGTTTTGTTGATGCTTCCTAGTGGCTTTCTCCAAGTGCCCGGCCAGGAATCCTGGAGGCTGCCATTTGCAGCTGTCTTGAACTCTCTTGCTTCCTATGGCGGTCCCATAGAACGGGGGGACTTGGGACATCCTCCCTCCACCGCTCTGCAGACAAGTTCCAAGAGAACCTGACTGCCGTCTCTCTGTATGGTCAATATGATCAAGACACAGTGAGTCTGTCAAAACAAAGAGGAATGGCGATGGGCTGAGTCAGAGAATGTAAACTCTTTCTTTTTCCCTTTCCCTTAATCATGTTAAGTTTCCATATCTCAGGGGAAGCATCGCTTTTACTGGCCATCAAGATGGAGAGGTTGCGTGATCAAATCGCCGATGGAATTGTTAAGCTAAATTAAACTGTCAGGCGCTCAGATGAGGCTTCTCTGTTGATTGGAGCGCAGTTCACTCCATAAGCAGAATATGCCTTGTGATCTTGTCCGGATAATATGCGCGGCCCGGCTGGAGGAAGTATTAGCCTTCACTGTGTCTTTTTTTTTTTTTTTTTAAAACCTCTTTGGAGGAGAGGCTGAGTGTCAAGCTATTTCTCTTGACTCGTGGTTCACAGGGAAGCTCTTACTACAGAGTGTTTCTGGTCTTGGGCAGCCACTGTTTCATTAAGTGGCTGCAAGAGATCTGGACACCAAGGGGTTAGATGAGCCGTCAGGAATTTCATAGCACAGAAATTGGAAAGGTCTTATTGTTTTCCTTATTTCTTATTGCTAAATTCCATTACACACTGGTCACAACTCTTAGGGCAGATCATTTCAAGGTTTTATTGTGTTCCCCTAGTTGTTAGCCAAGTGATCTTTGGCCCCAAACCTTCCTGCTCCTCACGAGTTAGTGTTTGTCATTCCCAAGAGTGGCTCTGTAACTGTCCAAAGGGGCTTTCTACGTGCTACTTCTGCACATTTTTTTTTTTTGATTGATGTTTTTAATGTATCGCAACACTTGTCACCTTCTCCTCCCAGAGACCAGATTTGCATTTATGGCACCGTGCTAAAGGAAATAGTACTTCCTCTCTTTGCCTCTTAATAAGAACTCCATGTTTCTTGTTGATGCTCTCATGTTTTCAAAGTTTGCTTCATGTCTGTATTTGCATCGTATTAGGTGGCTCTTTAATGTGTGACATTCCCATAGGGGCTTCTGGGAGGTTCGGGGCCCAGTTTGAAAGGAGGGCTGCCTAGTTGGTATCCTTCTGTGGGCACAGACATTTGACTGCATGCAAGTTGGGGTCTCTCAGATCAAGGGGTGCTTATAGTTTGGGACTTTATACACAGTTAAGAAAAGTGGTTGAGGATGACCTTTTGGAATGAACTGATACTAAAAAATATCATTAAACTATAATCTATATGGGAGTTAAGAAATCCTTGTCCCTTAAGATCAGATCAAGTTTGGTTCAGAATTCTGCTCTTTCCAATCCTCAATTTCTTTGTATTATCACAGGTGCCTTTGGTTCTGGCTTTCTGTCCGTGCCTAATTCCCAGTCCCTTCTCTGGGTCTGACACTGGTCTGTTTACTCTGACCTAGGTATGAGACTCAGGTGGTTTCCTTACCGCGCGCACACACACACACACACACACACACACGCACACCACCTCTTATGCAATTTGCTGTCCCAAGGTCTTTGCATGTGGCAGCCTTTATTGCAGGTTTGGGGAGACCAGAAGAGCATTTGGATGACAACAGTGAAAACAACTTCCAATGGTGTGTTAGACATTAACTTTCTAAAAGTCCTCTAGCCTCCTTGGTGTGTTTTTCAGCCATCCTCCTGGTGTTCCATCTTGCTTCCTTACCTCTTTCTTCTCTGTTGATTAGTTTCTGTTTACTTCTAATGCATAACCCTTTATTGGTCACGCTTATTGCTTTGTCTCCTTAGCTGACTCTGGAATTGTTGGCATTTGGGGCTGGATAAATCCTTGTTGTGGATTTTTTTTTTTTAATGCATCGAAGGATGTTTAGAAGTATTCCTGCCCTTTACTCACCAGATACCAGTGAGGTGCCTCCTGCCTCCTGCCCCCAGCTCAATAAACAAAAATGTCCCTAGGTGTTGCTAAATGCCCTGAGGAGGAAGTCTACCCCATCTATAACCATACCCCCTAGCCCACACCCTGGGGTTGCAGCTTCACCTCAATGCCTTGTTCTAAACGAAAGCCCTTCCTGCTCCAGAAAGGCATTCTAGGACCAATTTTTAAGATACCCTTTTTCATTCTCCTGCATAAGTAACACTTATTGTTGAACACTGTGCTAGACACTGTGGTAGGCATTTTATTTATACATTATATCATTTAACTATATGCAGTTATCAAAAGTCATTTCAAGCATATATGTGTATATACACACACACATATATACACACATATACTTTTTACTATGTGCATGACGCATTCATGCATATGTAAACCAGATGTTCTGGAATTCTCTGGCCTTATGGGAACACCCTTTCTTGTGATAGACATTAAGTGTTTAAATAGACCCCATCTCAAGTGTTGTGGGGTCTGCCGGTGCTCTCCCTGATACCTCTGAGGATTCCGGGGGGAGGGATTCTATCTCTCGAGTCATCCCCAGTGTAACCTGCTTCTCTGTGGTCACCTACTCCAATCAGTGCTCCTGGATCCTGTGGTCATTGTCCTCTCTGCTTCTTTGGACACTGCCCTCCATTCCTCTTTGTAATGTCTAAAAGCAAAATCAATACAATGCTGTTTGTGTTGTGAATAGTAGGCTGTGTGTTTGTTTGTTTTTGAATGGGGTAAGGGAAAACACTGCTTGGGGAAGATTAGTGAACAACTTAAAACTGAAAGTCAGTTATCACTGATTTTTAGTGTCTCTTGGATATGTTTTAGCATTTCTCACTGGTTGCCTTTGCCTTCAGTCCTGGGTGTCCTGTCACCTTACCACCTCTCATTCTTCATCCTTCTCCTTTCCCCTCTTACCTTCCAGCCGCAGATCTAACATCCTGAATTATGTGTCAGTTCCCATCCCCTGCTTGTCCCCACACAGCACACTGGACTACTTTCTTCTTTGTGTCCGAGCTCATATCCTACCTGTAGACAGTAATGGCTTGTTCTGTCTTTGATTGCCCAATATCAGACACTAAAATATGTATCTTTGTTCCCTGTGTTTCTCTTGCTCTAGCTGTTTCTTCCTACTGGATGCCTTCCACTGTCGGAACCAGCATGGAGATGCCAGGACTGGAGGAGGTGGGACTCAGAAATGCACACAGGCCAAGTGTTTCTAAATGATAGAAGCTTAGCCACAGCTGCAGGATGACAAGGCCGACAGCTTACGGAGGTCTACAGACCCCCTTGGTTTTTGGTGGGCAGAGAACAACAGTGAGAAGTCTTTCTTCATGTCAAAAAGCCATTTTTCTGTTATTTTCCTTTCACAGGACCAGATATTCTAGCAAAGGTAGGGGAATAGCTGCTCTTTAAACATTCATGCTCATTTGTAACAATCTTAGGTAGTAGATGGAACAAATTACAGCATCATAACTCTTCAGAACAGTTAACTATTCCGGAATTGAGATAAAATAAAAAAATAACTTCACAGAAGAGGAGAGACGACATAAAATGCTTGCAATATTAATTGTTTTAAAATTCTCCCTTCCTCGGGACGCCTGGGTGGCTTAGCTGGTTAAGCGGCTGCCTTGGGCTCAGGTCATGATCCCAGGGTCCTGGGATCGAGTCCCACATAGGGCTCCTTGCTCGGCAGGGAGCCTGCTTCTCCCTCTGCCTCTGCCTGCCACTCTGCCTGCTTGTGCTCTCTCTCTGACAAATAAATAAATAAAATCTTTAAAAAAAAAAAATTCTACCTTCCTCTATGCTCTCCTGGCGCTCTCCTTGTTTCTTGATAAGCCCCATATTTAACTTCACTTATAGTTAATTATATATAGGTTATAGATAAGGAAACTGATTCCTAGGACAGTTAAATGAATTGACTAAAAGGTGGTGGTGCAATAAGGAGAAAACATTGTTTTAAAGCTTTTCAGTTATTATTCCTAATGTCCTCCTGTTTTATTTGAGGAAGACCACTGACAATTAAATCAGATATGGGTTTAACAAGCATGTAATGATGCACCAATGATTAGCCAGTTACTTGAAAATGCTTGTCAAAGGGATGAATTCTGTCAGGGAATTCTCACGAGTACCTTAAGAGGTAGTATTCTTCTAGTTGCGAAGAGCAAAGCTCAGAGAGAGGAAGTGGCTTGCCCGAGATCCCACAGCCACGGAGCAGCAGACTCAGGATTCAAATGCAAATATTTGACTTCAAAGCCCTTAACTCCTGAATGTACAGCCGCATTATCTTCCTCCTAAATCAGTTAATTAAGGAGGGGCATGCCTCACAGACACTTGTTAAAAGGATTTTGTTAAGTAGATAAGGCTTTGTAAAGATGGGAGCCCATTTAAAGAATTTATTTATTTATTTGTCAGAGAGAGAGTGAGAGAGAGATCACAAGTAGGCAGAGAGGCAGGCAGAGGCAGAGGGAGAAGCAGGCTCCCTGCCGAGCAAGGAGCCCGATGTGGGACTCGATCCCAGGACCCTGGGATCATGACCTGAGCCGAAGGCAGCCGCTTAACCAACTGAGCCACCCAGGCGTCTAGATGGGAGCCCATTTAGCTGAATTTCTGGTAACCCACGCCCGTCAGGTCTAATCCAGGTGGGGATTTTGGAAATGAACTTGCAGATATGTGATCTGAAGACTGAGTAACTTCTGTGGTGGTAGACAGTCTTGAAGACAGTCCCAAGGATTCCCACCTCTTGGAATTCACCCCTCGTAAACACCCCTCACACGTTGTACCAGGGCTGGCCTGTGTGGACAGCAGTCTGCAGCAGAAATGATGGCCACTAGCACACTAGGACATACAAGGACGTTATAAAAAGACTGCAGCTTCTGACTTGGGCGCTCTCTGCCGGCCCCAAGTGGGGGAGCTCTCATGAGTGCCCCCTTCATTTTGAGCCTCCCACCTCACTTGCCTCACCTGATCTCCTCTCCTGGACCCTTCTCCCTGACCCTTCTCTCTTGGATCTCTGGGCATAGTTGTTTGCTGTGTTGTGAACAGCCTGATGGGCCTAGGAACTGGGGCCTCAGGTCAACAGCCCATGGGGAGCTGAGGCCTGGCAAAAACTGTGAGAGTGAACTTAGAAGTGGATTTCTCAGCTCTGGTTGGGCCTTGAGATGACCGCAGCTGCTGCTTATATTTTACCACAATCTCGTGAGATTCCTTGCACCAGAAGCTCTCGGTGAAGCTGCTTTCAGATTCCTGATGAAGCAGTTCTGGGCTTGCTAACCCTTCCTAATTCACCATCAGATCGGCTTTGACATGTGAGAGGACTGTGACTCCTCCCTCCTTTCTTTAACCGGGGTCCTCTCTCCATGAGGGGCTCTTGTGGTTTTCAATAATAATAGCTTTTCTCCCTTATCCTAATTTGATAGGAATTTGTTTGTGAACACCCCAAATATATAGAGACAAAGTACCTGTTACCTAAGTTTCACATTTGTTCTCTTAATGGAACTCATCAACATCTGCACAGTCCCTTCAGATGTGATGGCTAATTTTCTGTGTCAAGCTGACTGGGTCACAGGGTGCCCAGATCACTGGTCAAACATTTGTGGGGCTGTTTGTGAGGGTGTTTCTAGAAAAGATTGGTATTTGAATCGGTAGACTGAGTGATAAAGAAGATGCCCTCCCCAGTATGGGTGGGCATCGTCAATCTATCGAGGGCCTGACTGGAACAAGAAGATAGAAAGGGAAAATTTGCTCTCTCTGATTCAGCTGGCTGTCCGTCTTCTCCTGCCCTCAGACATGGAATGTCCTTGGTTGTGAGGCTTTCTGACTTGGACCGGGACTTATGCCAATGGCTCCCCTGGTTCTCAGGGCTTTGGGTTTGGACTGAAATGGTATCACTTCTTGTCCTGGGTCGCTCTCCACCTTACAGACGGCAGATCATGGGACTTCTCAGCCTCCATAATCATGTGCGACAGTCCTTCAGAATAAATCTCTCCCTCTCCATCTTTCCCTCTCTCTACCCCATTGTTTAAGTTTCTCCGGAGAACCCTGACCAATACAGCAGGTTTGTGAGGACGTCAGTGGTGATGTGTGTCACTGTGTCTTGGATAAAGTGTGACACCAGCACCACCGCAGCAGCAGCATGAGGAGAGAGAGCCTGGGACTGGCAGATGGGGTCCCGATTTCCACCCTCACTCTGCTCTCAACTAGTTCTGTGACTTTGATCAAGTCCTGCTACCTTTCTGCCTCATTTCTCATTTGTGCAAGGGAAATGAGATTATTATGAGGATGACTGAGATAATAAATGGGACGATGCATTGAAAAGCACAAAGGGTAATACAAATGCTGTGTAGTATTAATCAGGTTCTGTTTATTATGACTGTGTTAAATAATTAATCACATGATAGATAGTTTAAAGTGGAAATAAGGGATCTTCCCCCCAACGCAAGTGGATTTGCTTTACAAAGTGGAAATGGTTCATCATCATCAGGTTGGGTCATGATGGATGTCCTCATTCATTCATTCATTCATTCATTCATTCATTCACCAAATATTTCCTGCTATGCCTTCTATGTTCCGGGTACTGTTTTAGGGACATCTAAATGAACACAATAGACAAAGACTCCTGCCACATGGGGCTTTTCCTGATGTGTTCCTCTTGTGAGGGGCAGGGCTGTGGCCCTTCTTGCCCATGTTGGCTGGTTTAGAAACAAGGGAGGATGACTGAGAGCTGCTTTAAGCAGTCTGAGGCCCACTCTCTGAACCGAGCAGGCACTGTCCTAGAAGATGGAGCTGGGTGCCAAACCAAGGGATTCAAGAACAAAGGAGAGACAATGAGGGAGGGGTCTAAGGCTCCCTAAGGAGGGCAAGATCAGGAGAAGTTCCTGAGTCAAAGGAAAAAGTGACTGCCAGCCTTTTGGGCAGTTCAAGGACTCTTAAGGAGAGGGGATCCTGGCAAAAGAAAGAAAGGTAGAGTAATCAAAATTCCATGATGTACAAGGTGGACCTGATGGTGAGTTGAAGGTTAGAACAAGCAAGGGCTGAGTTGCTTCATATCAGAGAATAAGAAGCTGGGGTTTTAAAGAGGCAAAGAATCTGTACTCAGAAAACTATAGAATACTCATGAAAGAAATTGCAGAAGACACAAAGAAATGGAAAAACGTTCCATGCTAATGGATTGGAAGAACAAATATTATGAAAATGTCTATACTACCTAGAGCAATCTACACATTTAATGCAATCCCTATCAAAATACTATCAATTTTTTTTCAAAGAAATGGAACAAATAATCCTAAAATTTGCATGGAACCAGAAAAGACCCCAAATAGCCAGAGGAATGTTGAAAAAGAAAACCAAAGCTGGTGGCATCACAATTCCAGACTTCAAGCTGTATTACAAAGCTGTAATCATCAAGACAGTATGGTACTGGCACAAAAACAGACACAAAGATCAATGGAACAGAATAGAGAGCCCAAAAATGGACCCTCAACTCTATGGTCACCTAATCTTTGACAAAGCAATAAAGAATGTCCAATGGAAAAAAGACAGTCTCTTCAACAAATGGTGTTGGAAAAATTGGGCAGCTACATGCAGAAGAATGAAACCAGACCATTTCCTTACACCACATGCAAATATACACTCAAAATGGTTGAAAGACCTCAATGTGAGACAGGAATCCATCAAAATCCTTGAGGAGAACACAGGCAGCAACCTCGTTGATCTCAGCCGCAGCATCTTCTTCCTAGAAACATAGCCAGAGGCAAGGGAAGCAAGGGCAAAAATGAACTATTGGGACTTCATCAAGATCAAAAGCTTTTGCACAGCAAAGGCAACAGTCAACAAAACCGAAAGACAACTGACAGAATGGGAGAAGATATTTGCAAAGGACATATCAGATAAAGGGCTAGTATCCAAAATCTATAAGGAACTTCTCAAACTCAACACCCAAAGAACAAATAATCTGATCAAGAAATGGGCAGAAGACATGAACAGACATTTCTGCAAAGAGGGCGTCCAAATGGCCAACAGACACATGAAAAAGTGCTCAACATCACTTGGCATCAGGGAAATACAAATCAAAATTACAGTGAGATACCACCTCACAACAGTCAGAATGGCTAAAATTAACAAGTCAGGAAAAGACAGATGTTGGCTAGGATGTGAAGAAAGGGGAACCCTCCTACACTGTTGGTGGGAATGCAAGCTGGTGCAGCCACTCTGGTAAAAAAAGTATGGAGATTCCTCAAAGAGTTGAAAATAGAGCTACCCTACAACCCAGCAGTCACACCACTGGGTATTTAAAGATACAAATGTAGTCATCTGAAGGGGCACGTGCACCCCAATGTTTATAGCAGCAATGTCTCCACAATAGCCAAACTATGGTAAGAGCCCAGATGTCCATCAACAGATGAATGGATAAAGAAGATGTGGTATATATATACAATGAAATACTACGCTGCCAAAAACCCCCTGAAATCTTGCCATTTGCAGTGACATGGATGGAACTAGAGGGTATTATGCTCAGCGAAATAAGTCAATCAGAGAAAGACAATTATCATATGATCTCACTGATATGAAGAATTTGAGAAACAAGACAGAGGATCATAGGGGAAGGGAGGGAAAAATGAAACAAGATGAAACCAGACTCTTAATCTCAGGAAACAAACTGAGGTTGCTGGAGGGAATGAGGTGGCAGGGATGAGGTGGCTGGGGGTGATGGACATTGGGGAGTGTATGTGCTATGGTGAGCACTGTGAATTGTGTAAGACTGATGAATCACAGACCTGTACCCCTGAAACAAATAATACATTGTATGTTAATTTAAAAAAAGAAGCTGGGGTTTTGGGAGCACACCAACTTATTAGCAGGAGTGGAAAGATCACCCAGGGATACGGATATGATGATGAATGGTGGGCTTGGGTCACAGTGTAGAGAGCCTTTGACATGGGTGAGGATGTGGAATGTAATTTTTGATGCTGTGGGCATTATAGGTGGTTTCACAATAGAGGAATGATGAAGTCTGAGCAGATCCATCTGGCAGCAGGATGTTGAACTGACAGGAGGGGGAAGAGGTGAAAGAGATTAAATGGGGAGCGAAAGGAGTTGACAGTTCCCTCTGTGTTCAGAGAAACATGGGTTTCCCATCCTATAATGTGAAGTTGTTCTCATCCTGGTTGCACATTAGACTCCCCTGGAAAATGTTTAAAAACTTACTGATTCTTAGGACCCACCCCAGACTCATTTAATCAGAATCTGTGAGCTCATTTCCAAGACATCAGTCTTTTTTCCCTTTTTAATTTTTTTAATATATTTTTTATTTTTATTTTTTATTAACATATAATGTATTATTTGCCCCAGGGGTACAGGTCTATGAATCATTAAGCTTACACATTTCACAGCACTCACCATAGCACATACCCTCCCGTGTCATAACCCAGCCACCCTATCCCTACCCCCCCACCCCCCAGCAACCCGCAGTTTGTTTCATGAGATTAAGAGTCTGTTATGGTTTGTCTCCCTCCTGATCTCATCTTGTTTCATTCTTTCCCTCCCTACCCCCCACAACCCCCCACCCTGCCTCTCAAATTCCTCATATCAGAGAGATCATATGATAATTGTTTTTCTCTGATTGACTTATTTCGCTCGGCATAATACCCTCTAGTTCCATCCACATCTTTGCAAATGGCAAGATTTGCATTCCTAGATTTCCTAGATTTCCGTTCCTAGAATTGCTGCTCTTCTTCTCTTCTATCTCCTGTTAAGTTTGTAGGTGTTCAGAATGGTTTGATAACTATCTAGCTGAACTCCTGGGACCTGATGATATTTAGGTCTACTACTCCTCTGCCATCTTGCTCCTCTGGTCCTTTTTTTCCTTTTTTAAATGCCTCTACATGATTGTGATATGTAGAAAGAGATGGGAACCAATGCTATGTGAAAACTGAGCCAGATTCTCATGTGTTATTGCCCTATCTTTATAAACATTTAGAAGGGGAAAAAAACCCCTCATCATTGCAGGCTTGACGGGCTTCTGATCTTTAACTAGGTTGTTGTGGACTCTCAGAATTTAAAAAAATGGTTGATAAAGCCTAAGGTAACAGCTGATGATGGTCATTCAGTTTATGGGGGAGTAGCCTGGAGCATATGGCTCAGTATAAAAGCTCAGCAGCTGGGTCTGCCTGCTTGGTCCATTTTCCAGCCACATTTAAACCCTTGTCCAAACTTATTAATCTATGTGACCAGTTGTAAGTTGCTTGACGACACTTTGCTTTAATTTACCCCTGGGACACGGTAAATATTCAATTAACGTTAGCTCTTATCGTGAGTGATCCTGAAGAATTTCACTGCAATCCCAGAGAGAAAGATGTTGTTTGGGTTACTTCTGACTAGTTTTCTAGTTAGTTAGGTTCATAGTAGATGATGGTTGACTGGGAAAGACCTAATTGGTTCAGAAGACAGTTCTAAACCTCATCTGTGGATTTTCCTGGAGGTCTCAGTTTTTATCAGAATTTTAGAGACCACCTCAGTACATCAGAAGGAGGCCACTGCCCAAAAAGGAAAATATTCTGTATTATAATGAAAAGCATCTTCAAATGGTGCCCCAAAGTTCCAGGCACATAGGATATAAATGTTTCTTAGAGAGTTATAGATGACTGTCAGAATGAATTATTGGGGCCGATTTTCAAAAGTGACTCATGTTCTTTATTTTGAAGGCCTTCTGTTGGCCTTTCTTCGCTTGTTTAGGCATGGGGGCACACATAGATCTTTCCGGAGGGTGGCAATGAGAATCCTATGGTTTTGCACACCTTTCTTTTCTGGACCCCCGTGGCTTCTAGCTGGGCTTTAGGTAAGCTTTTGATTCTTTAAGCACAAGATACTTTGATGAGAAAAGGGATCATCATCATTGGTACTCATTTCCTCTCAGTAAATGGTTTCTGCTGTTTTGAGCTGTTGAACTTGTGGCTCTGTGTCTTCTAACTGGATCCACTTCTTTTGAAGTCTGATTTGGTTGGTTGGTTTATTTCTAGGCTATGACTAAATTTGTTCCCTTGCACTCTAGTGTTTAATGAGATAGGGAAATTCTTTTCTGGTTCCCAAGAAAAAGATGCAGCTCAATGCAGGTTAGAATGGATTGGGCTTAAAGTGAAGTTGTGAGACTGCCCTAGGAACATGAAGAGGGGGAATTTCCTCCTCACGAGTGGCTGGAGTGGGTCTCTGGAAGGCAGGGGCTACATATTTCCCACAGTGCTTAGCACTTGTCAAATGCTCAGATACATGTTGCCTTGAAGGACTTGTTTGGTCTGCATATCTGACCTATAGCCCGTATATCAGAGGCAGCAGATCTAAGACCAGGGACCTCTCCTTGGGGCCCTGCTTCTGGGCCAGAGATAGGAATCTTTGGGGGATGAGCCAATCATCAAAGAGGAAATTCAGTCCAGTTCCCTGTTCAGAGGCTTCCAGGTTAGGTCAGAATAGAGGAGAGCCAAATAGGAGATGTGATCTTCTAAGTAGAGTTTTTAGGCCAGGGAGACTCAAAAGTTGTCACCCCGCCTGCCTCTTGCAGTCAGACCAGCTCGGATTTATGACAACTGTGATATATAGGATGTGATTGCACCTGTTTACATTGGGAACTTCTTTGCCCTAATTTATGAGTTTTCCTGTGTACTGAATCATGAAAGCTTTCTGCTTGCTTTTCAGTGAAAACATTTGACTTCCTTCCAACGGAAGCACATAATGAATAGACACATTCCTATCTCCCCCAAACCCAGCTGAGCCACTTAAATTTGCTTCTCCTTTCTCTCTTTCCCTATCTATGACTCCTCTCCTTTCCTTTCCTTTCTCTGTTTCTAAAGTAGTCCACAAAGTGTAATTGCTCAGTGCCTTGCTTAAGTGTTTGAATTCTCTCGGGGGCGCTTATGTGTTTCCTAATGCAGGACCGAATCTGGATGAGTTTCAAGCAAGTGGATGATGTGGCTTGGCAGAAAATAAGGGAAGCCTTTTACTCTGCGAAGATGCCGGGGTAGCGTCACTGTTGGATCAGCATAGTTGAATAATTCTGGAGCGCTGGGGCATAGGTAATTTCTTGTCTGTGATGTGGGTAATATTGCAGAATCGGTGATAATTACTCAAGTGCTTTGAATTTCTAAAGAACTTAAAAACCCCTCTGTCAGGCATTTATGAGAAAAAAGCTGAAGATTTATGGAAGTTACAATAGAAATATGGGGATAATGGGATATGAGACAATGATCCTCCTCGTTTTATTTAAGATCGTAATATTCTTACAGTTACTGCCACCCCTACCAGCATGAACTAAAAGTTGCTG
>CM052894.1:54065058-54076932 GCA_028534135.1 Potos flavus | reverse complement strand
CATGTAATTTGACATCTGATTTTGTCTCAATGATAAGTGAGAACTTCCTGTGTGCCTCTGGCTCTTCTTTTGACCACCATTACTGTGTTATGATTCCAGGACACCACCATGAGCGAGGAGCACATCAAGATCTCTACTTACCAATTCTGTGCCCTTAAACACCATGACTTTCTTAACTCTGACTTTGACACCTTAAGATCTGGCCAATCCATGATTTGTCTCACTCTCTGGAATGAACCCACTGGTCATACCTCCCTGATCCCCATCCTCACTAAGACTACCTCCACTTGCTATCTCTGTCCCCATCTACAGCCCCTTTTCTTTTGCTACTCATTCTCTGATATGAAGACAATGGATGCATTTTAGTAATGGATCTTTGTAGAGATTAAAAGAAATTAGTACTCAAAAAGATAATGCCGGGGCGCTTGGGTGGCTGTCAGTTGTGTGTCCGACTCTTGGTTTTGGCTCAGGTCATGGTCTTGGGGTCCTGGGATCGAGCCCCATGTCGCATCCTGCATTGGGCTCTGTGCTCAGTGGTGAGTCTGCTTCCACCCCCCCCAAGACCCTCCCCCAGCTTGTGTACTCTCTCTCTTTCTCTACAAAAGAAAAGAGATGATGTAGTGAGGTAGATAGGCAAGGTAGTTAACAATTCTGTTAGGGCTTTACCTGTGGCCTTCAAAGACTTCCATGTGGGTTTCTAGCTCTAGAATCCACTCACAAAGCTTCCTTCTGTAGTAAGAGCAGAAGGATGCTCTCTAGGTGTCAGGACTGTCTTGGTCCAATGACTGCCCTAGAGAGTGAGTGTCCTGTGAAGCCACCAGGGTGAACTCTGCACAGTCATCACAAGTCTCCTCTGCTGCTAAGCCTACAGAATTCAGCTTCACCTGAGACATGAGGGATTGTACTCATCACTTATTAGTGATGATTTAAGCCGTTGGACTAGAAGCATTTGTGAGTAAAATTCTGCTTTCAGAATATTGCACATTCTCTAATAGTAGGACTTTTCATCCTGGGCTCTCCTGCCCCCCCCCTTTTGTTTTCATGTTTATAGAACCTTCTGGACATCACCAAAGTCTCCCCAGGCATCTAGAAGCTGTTGGTATCAGTGTGCTCATTTTCTCAATGGGAAGAAACCAAAATGAAACAAATGAAACACAGATTTCAGTCAAATCTGATTTCTGCCTTTGCTTGATATTTGGTGCCATGAGAAATGAACAATGTGAGTTTGAGCTGTAGCCAGAGACTGAGAAGAAAGTACCCAGAGATCAGTCAGCCAAAGTTCCAAAGGAAAGAGGATGTTCTCCTTTGTCTAGCTGGCTTTGCAACAATAAAGGACAGGAGGATACATGATGGTTAAAAGTCATCTGATGAAACTTGGGACTTTCTTAGAGAAATAAGTAGTTCTTTCTTTTAAAATTCCCATATAACAAATTTAAGGAAAAAATAAAAATAAAATAAAATTCCCATGTAACAATAATGATAACAAAAATATTTATTGACTGTTTACTCTGGGCCAGACAGTTCCCCCATATTATCTCATTTTTCTTCACAATAACCTGAAGAAGTAGACATGAGTAGCTTTACTTCACAGGTGAAGAACTAGAGACTTAGAGCAGTTACAGAACGTTCCCAAGTCATGTGGCTACTGCCCTGGGCATATACAGATCCAGGTGTGTCTTACTCAAGAACTTACACACTAGGGTCAATGCATAGAAGCTGTCAATACAAGGTCTCTGACCTTGTAAGAGTTCTTATGAAGAGGTCATACAATGATAATATGTCTGAGATGTGCTTCCTGTTAATCTGGGTGGTGGGGAAGAAATGCATGGTCCCATATTGAGTCTTAGTGAAGCTGGGAGAAGGTACATGGCAGTCATGGTATTATTCTCTTTACTTTTCTGTATGTTTGAAATTTTACATGATATCAGAAAGATTGGTGAATGGATATACAGAGTTATATATTTTATTTTTTTAATAGTTACATATTTTAAATTAAGATACACTTTAAAGGCCTCACAAAGAGGAATTTCAGATATTCATGTTTGACCTGTCTGACCCCCATGCATTTAGTCACTGCTCCAGCTAGAGTTTTGTCCTCAGCGGAGAACAGTGAGGCACAACGGTACTTGCCGGTCACATTTCTTGTATTTCCTCTTAAAGAAAGTGACCTTCTTTGTCTTCTCAAATATCGTGGCATTTCTTCTGGTTTCCATATATGTAGATAGTCAGACAGCTTCTGCCCTTTCTATTTGAAAACTGGAGCAGGTTTTCCTGTTTTTCACAGTTTGGCAATGGGGCTTCTATGGAGCACACAAAACACCCTGAAAAAAAAAGGAGCAGGAAGCAGGGGGCAGTGAATGAGGTGGATTTGAAGACTCAAGACAGACAGTGGCTATTATTCAGAGATCAGAAACCAATGTGAAAGTGGGAATTGAAAAAGGAGGAAGCAGAGACATCAGTTAAGCTATTTAAGGGAAAAAAGAGCCCAAAGTACATCGTAAAGGATAAAAATGTGGGCATTTACGTCTTCATTAAGGAGCTTATTAATTAGAGTTGAGTTGTTAACTGGTTTATAGTTCCCTGGGACTAGGACGAACCTCTAAGAGGAGCCCAGGCAGAGAAGAGCCAGGCTGGATAACTACCGTGGCTTGCCTTGGGATTTGCCCCAGCTTCATAGACAGCTTAATATCTGGCAGCCAGGTGAATAAGCCTGGACTGCCCTACCCAAGGGGTGGGAAAAATTCCCAGGCTCCTGGCCAGTTGCTGAAGTGGGCTTCTCCCTTCTTTTCGTGAAAATGAGAGCAGGGCTGAGTAGTCTTGTCTGGAAATGGCTCAGGACCTCCAAGGGCCTTCCCAAAGTGTAGAATGTTCTCTCCCAGATCCTGGGTGCTCAGAGGGTCTCTAGACCACAGTGATGTACCCAGGCACCACGCAAAGAGTGGTCCCACTAGCAAAGAGTGGATGGCATTTCTGGCAGAGCGCAGCTACCCCTTTTGTTTCTGTGTCTCTCATTTATGGTCCCACACTTATCCATTGGGCTCGATGATTTTATTGATTTTTCTTGGATCTTGACTCTTCAATTCTCCCTTAAGGAGGAAAAAGAAGGGACGCCTGGGTGGCTCAGTCGGTTAAGCATCTGCATTCGGCTCGAGTCGTGATCCCAGGGTCCTGGGATGGAGTCCCATATGGGGCTCCCTCCTGAGCGAGGAGCCTGCTTCTCCCTCTGCCTGCCGCTCCCCCTGCTTGTGTTCTTGTGCACTCTCTGACAAATAAAATCCTTTAAAAAAAAAAAGGAGGAAAAAGAACAAGCTGGGGTGGCTGGGAAGAGAATGTCAATGTGGTAACCTGCTAGATAAAAAGTGAGAGAAAGATGAAGACATGCTTTGAAATGAGTGCATGTCCTACCTAAAGACAATCAGGTGATGGTTTCTAAGCAAACACTGGCCTGGACAAATAGAACATAATAGAGGAGAAATTTGCCCTGCAGATCTATTGTTTGGAACTGCTGGTGTTGAGTGCCACTTTTGGGACCCACCCCGTGTTTTTGTGGGAATGTCCTCTGGGCCTACCCAGTCCTAGGGTGAGGATGTGGGTGGGGTGTCTGTGGTCCAGATCTGGGTAGGGAGTGTCCCATAATGAAGGTGTGAAGATTCTCTTCTCTCATTCCTGATCCTGATAAGTCCCTAGTGCCTATGTGAGAGAGTGCATTTCTTGCCCCACTGACCTAATCCTCAATTGCAAAGAAGATGAACATTGTCTTTAGTGTCCAATCTCTCCCCCTCCCCACATTCACATTCATTCTCCTCTGGTTCTAAGTCTCTCCTCTTCCCATGTGTAAAGACTGCTGTCTTGGTATCTTTTGGACTCTAGTAATTGAACATACTCATCTACACGAAAGTGGTAAAGGTTTCAAGTTGTGCTTGTTTCAGTTCTTTTGGCGCATGGAAAGGTTAAGGCTTAATGCAAAAGGATAGTCTCTGATCATAGCTTTCCATATATTTTAGCACAAGGGTAGTGAATATGTTTTTGGAAGTTTGGAGAAGTCATGTGGTAGAGTCTGTTGATGACTTTACCCAACTTCCATTTTTACTTAACCCTCCTGTCTGGAGAGGTTGGAAAGTTAAAAATGACACTTGCACTAGCTCTTACACTTGTGGCTCTGGATGTGAAGTAGATTCTTCTGAATAGATGCCCTTGTGCTGAGATATAGACAGTGGGAGGAAGGCAGAGGCCATCTTCTTGCCTCTTTTGTCTGTTTCTGCCGGCAAGCAAGGAAAGGGAAATGTAAGTTGTTTCTGCATCGCTGTCCCAATGTCTGACCTCAAGCTCCCTGAGTTCCGAGGGGCACTTACGGTAGCAATGTCTTCTTGATCCCACTCCTGGCTTCTTGGCACCAGGCACATGGATAGGATTGATTTTCTATTTATATTGCCAGTGGCAGCTTCAGAGGTGGATCAGTTTTACATTGTTCTGGGAGTCATTCCTGGAGGCTCCTCTTAGAACCTCTTCCTTTAGCCCATCCATGAATTCTGTAAACTTCAAATTTCCTGCATTAAAGCCCTTCATGCTCAAAATACCTGGAGCATTTTATACTTAAGGCATGGAACCTTGACAGTTAGATCCTTCAAGCAGTTTATATTAAACTGACTCCTGAACCAAGTTCTGTTCCTAGAATCTAAACCTGAGGTTTGACATGCAAATGAGGATGGGAGTAGGGTCCCTTTCAAAGAAAAGAGCATGCACGTGTCGCAACTAAGTGCCATGACCGTGACACTGACTTGAGTTTTCACTAGACAACATGTTCCTTGCTGTGAATGTCACCAATGTTGCAAAGAGGATTTAGGTCACTGCAGATTGTAGTGTCAGCCAGGGCTTCCCCCCACCCCACCCCTTCCCCTTTAGCTTTTTTGGTGTTAGGCAGATGAGGGTAGGTAGGCTCAATAGGTGAGGGGTATGTGTGTTGGCGGGTTGCCTGGGTCTTCCTTGATTGAGATAGATCAGTGAGGCTAATGTAGTCATCTTTCCTTGTGGGGAATGTAGTTTGGTGTGGGAATAATTGAATTGGTAATGGGAAAGTGGAAGTGTTGTTTTGTGTCGAAATATTCATTTCTCCCATAACTGTTGAGTAAATGTAGCCATTAGTGTATGCATACAATCTTCCCTAATCCTCTGAGTATTCCAGCAGCAGGTAGACACTTCCTGCTGAGAAACATTTGAATGAGATGAGCATTTTTAAAAGAGCATGAATCTGTTTGCCATCTGGGGAGGCAGGAATTATTCTTCCGTGTTCAGCATGAATTTAGGTGAATTCGGGAGAGGGGAGCGGTGATGTTGCTCTACATTTTGGCTGTCTACTGAATTCAGCTTTCCTCGTAGCAGCTGCAGCTAAAGATACTCCTAATCAAACAACAGCTTACAGGCAGAACATCACAGAAAGCGGGGGATGCCTCTGAGGTCTTTCAGACAAGGGATAGTCATAGGTGACATCTGTTTTCATACTAAAGGCACCATTTTTTCCAAGATGGCCCCAAAACCATTTTTAGTACTCTGTAGGAATTAGTTCTTAAATATTTGGTTGCCTTACAGCAAATGACCTTGCCTCAGTCAGAGAAAACATCCCTGCTCTATTTTTTCACTTTATTTGCTTCAGCATTTAACACTCATGTAGATGTAAACAAAAAGTTCTTAGTGTGCACCAAATATTAGCTCAGTTCTTATAATGGACTTTGAAGGTAAGTACTATTATTTTCCCCATTTTTATAGATGGAAAAACCAAGGAACAGAGAGATTAAGGAAATTACCTATAGCCCCACAGCCATTAGGGGCTCCAGAGTTTCTGCTCTGAACCACTGTGCCACAGATAGCTCATCTTTCCCTTCATCGTCTCAGAGAATGTGCCATCTTTCTTCTCCACAAGGCATGGGATGCTGCATTTTGTACAGATTGTTCACTGAGGGGGCCCAGTCAGGAGGGCTTGTGGAATAATGTCTAGCCCCATCCTCTGTTCACCAGACTGTGTGTTCTGGTGTGCAGTACTCCCTACCCCCTGGAGTCTGATTTGGACTAAGGTGCTTCAGGGGATAGCAGCAACTCACTATGAGGTCCACTCCTCCATCTACATACACACTGGATCCCACCCCTTCCCATCTCTTCCAAAACCTTGTAGCTTCAGTGATTTCCCAAGCATGGGCAAGAATTTCACGGGATGAATAACATGAAGCTGTACTTCTTAATGTCTATTCATCATCTGCATAAAAGCCTTTAGATGTACTTGAAGGCAGCGCTAGCTTCTCTTGCCTATCCACAGAGCTAATATTTAAGCCCTTTCATTAGCTTCATAGCCTTTTTCTAGGACTCTTTGGAAGTACTCTAAGTCCCTCAATTATAAAGCTGCTCAAGAATGCAAAGCAAAGTCACCATAAAAGTTAAAGGGAAGTATTAATTAAACTATGGAACCCAACTGCCTTTTATAGCATTGTTTCTATGGCGAAGTGTGTTCTGAGTTTCATTTCTGGATGCCTGGAGAGCTTTTCCCTCTCACCTAAGGGCTTGGGAATGTAAAGCGACTGGTGCTGACAACAAGGTGCTGGCTGTTTGTATGACTTGGCCATCTGCCACTGGGTATTCACAGCTTGGTACACCTCTTCTGACAGGCTTCTCAAATCCACTCTTGCCATCCTTCACTTCATTCTTGACATAGGGAGCCAAACTGAGCTTTAAAAATGCAAGTGTGATTATGCCACTCTTTTCCTTAAAATCCTTGAATGGCTTCTAATTGCTATTAGGATAAGATCCTTAACATGGCCGATGAAGTGATCTGGCCCCTGTCCAGTTTTTCAGCAGCATCTCGATCTGTTCTTCTCTGTCCCCGTGCTTTAGCCATATTGCTCTCCTTTTAGTTAGTTCTAATGGTCTAAGCTCTCTCCCACTATGGTTTCTTCATATATGCTTTTCCATTTACTCAAAAATATTCTACTCCTTTCTCTTCACCTGGCCAATTGCCGCTCATCCTTCAGATCTTCAACCTAAATGTGACTTTCTTAGAAAAAGAAAATGTTTTTGTACTCAAGACATCGTGTAGTTTTGCTTTATAACATTTATTACAGGTTAAAATTCAATTTATTTGATGTCTCTCTTCCTGGGGAGACTGTAACCTCTATTAGGTAGGGGCCATGTCTGCCTTATTTTTTTTTTCTTCTGGCACCTACTAAATGTTGAATAAGTAGTTTTTGAATGAATAAACTGACCGGATTTCACTTGCATATGTGACTTTTCTTTCCCCACTTAGACTTCAAATTGCCTGAAGGCAGGAGCCATATCTTTACTCATTTTTATAGGGTCTAAATTGTCTAGCACAGGGTTTTGCAAAGTGTGAACCTCAGTAAAGAATTGCTGGTTAATTAATTGACCTGTCAAGCTCAGATGAATCAGTTAAGGTGTGGAAAAATAAGGAAAAGGTCAGGATGAAATATATTGGGGCATTCTAATGACAGAGTGCAGTCTGGTGTTTCAAAGAATAGTGATATATTGGTCCCTGTTTATGTCCAATATCAACAATCTAGTAGATTATGCCCTATATCGAGCCCTCTATTTTCAACCTGATTGCTTGTTTAACTGATGGTTTTTGTCTCCACTCAGTGTTTGGTTAGCATAGGTAAAGGTCTTTGACCTGGGTTAGTAACAGCTGCTAATTGTTTTTCCTCTTTTGTTTCTGAGAGTAATTGGTATTTTTCATCAACTTGTTGAGATGCTGAGGAGCACCTATAATAGGTAGCTGATCAGACACATTGTGAGGATGGAAACCAGATATTTCAGGTTTTATCTTTTAAGTTATTGATTTTAGATGGAAACTCGTTTTCATGGCTAGAGACCATACTTACTATCTTCTCAGTTATCCATTTTTAATTCTTCCTGTTGGAAGGAGGCAGGGCAGAGTCCTGTGCCTCTTATTCAGAGGGTCATAAACAAATTCTTCCCTATGCCTATTGATTCTGACTTGAATTAGTGAAGTTCTACTCTTTTCTCCCCCTCTCTTCTACATTAAAAAAAATCTCCCCTGTGCTGTGAAGAAGGACAGGGAAGCCAAAAATAATGGGAATAGATTTTGCATCTTCTCTTGCCCTCTCTGAGTGATCATCATCATGGCCTTCATTTTCAATACCATCTTGGTGCAATGTACTTTATGTTTATTTCGAATGCTTCTCTTCTAATCATTGTGCAATTTATAGCTGAGGAATCTTGGTCTCACCGAAGTCAAATGTCTTAGCTAAAAGCTCGTATGTCCAGATAATGAATAAAACTGGATATATTTTCCAGGACTTTCTGGTTGTAAAGAACAAACACTTAGTGTATAGCTACTAGCTTAAGAAAAAAGGAATATTAATTAAGAAAAAAAGAAAAAAGGAATATATTGCAAAGAGTGTGGCGTGGTCTACAGACTGGAAGAGATGGAGGGGCGGGTCAACTCTGGAGACTTTCAGAAGTGGGAACAGAAACCTGAAGCCTGCAGGAATTTCTTAGTCCTTATAGCTGTTTCTTTGGGGGGTATTTATATGATAGGGTCATACTTCTTGGTAGGCACATGAGTGTCACTAGGGCTCTCATGCATTGGATGCAGTGTACAAATCTGCTCCATCCAAGGGTTGTGGTCACACGGAAGACATCTAACATTTGTATATTCATTATGGCAGATTTCCAGCAGATGGCACTCAAGTGTCTTTTCTAACAAAAATCAATAAAATGATTTGAGGGAGGTACATTTTCCTATTTGCACAAGTGTGCCTTTGTGGGTACTGCGAATCTTGTCTTCCAGTAGCTCTGCGATTATGCTCTTCCTGATTAAAACCAAAGAAGAAAGAGATATCTTCCCCTCAAGCTCCAGCAGAAAGAACCTAGACAGTAACTTTGATGGATCTGTCTTGGGTTCCATTGTGGATCAATTTCTATGGCTGGGAGTAAGGTTTCATGGTTGACCCTGCAGACAGCACAGTCCTCCTCATGGCTCCCTAGGGTATATATACCCACACACACTCTTCTTTCAATATATAAAATCCCAACTGCTGTTTACATAAAATAGTGAATCCACATGTAATCACAAATACTCCTTCAAGTATGGTATTTCAAAGTATCATCAATTACTGCATCTTTGGAAGAGATGCCTTTCTCTCAGGTCAGATACTTCAAGATTTTGAGTCCTGTGGGTATTGGACCACTTTAACCATTTCTAACCTATCTAAGACACAGCAATACAGGAAAAAGAAAGTAGCTAAAATAAAAATTCCTGTTTGAAAAGGAGAAAGAAGGATAAGCAACAGAAGTGGGAAAACTACAGAGAATATTCCATACTCCATTCAATGGGACCAGTGAAGCATATCTATTTTTGGCTCACTGTCCTGGTTTCTGTTAGATCTTTGACATTCTGTCTCCACAAAGCTTTGCCTTGATCGTTTCTCTTCATGGCCACGGTAGACAGGGAGTCAGCTCATGGGAGGCTATATTCTTCCAGAAGCCCAGTTGCTATCGTTGTGGTTATAGGTACCCAGGAATTGCTTTAGAAATGGAACAATTACAGTCTTCTAATTTAGGAGTTTCTTCAGCAAAACACTTCTTTTAAAGTGCCAGTTGGCTGTCAATGTTGAGTTCATGTTGATGAGACCTGTTGATTTATAACCAACCAGAAATCTTGCTGAGTCATAATATATTTGACTCTAGACCCTGTCTTTGAAATTTATATTTTCTAGAAACATATCTGCAGCAATTCACCCATTCTCCTGTGGCCTCTCTTTAATAATTTCTCCCAGGCCCCTGCCTCTAGGGCAACTGAAGCAATAAGTGGTATTGGTAAAACAGAGCTCTGGCCCCCGTCTGCATCCCAATTATTTGCACCTTATGATGTGAAAAATTACTAGCCTATTACAGGGGATTGTGGATGTCAGGAGTTGCTTGGGAGAAATCTGGGTGGTGGGGCTTTCCTCATTTCTAGGTTACTCCCAGGTTATCCCCTCTATTTGTTGGGGAAATAACTTCACTGTCAGGCAGAAAACTGATCCTTAACAGTTTTGCAGACAGCATGGTCTTTGGACCCTTGGTAGCTTTGGATCACTAGGTACAGACAGAAAGGGCCTTTGTCTTAACAATGCTGTATATCTATCTTCTTATTTCCTATCCATTTTAAGAAATGCCATCCTGCATCGAGGCTTCCTTTCCTTTTGAAGGACCTTGCTGAAGGCCATAAGCAGTATCCAGCATGCTCTTATGTCTTAATATTTTTCTACCAAGCTACCAAAGTGTTATCATGGTCTTTCTGCCCAGATACAACAGGTAATAGTTAAAATCTACTTTGTTTTCATATCAGATGGATTGCCATCTTCCCAGCTGGGAGTGGTGTGATTTTCCGTGCCTCTAACTCTTATCCACCAAACCCGTTCTACTTTTTTTTTTTTTTTTAATTATGTTATGTTAGTCACCATATAGTACATCATCAGTTTTTGATGTAGTGTTCTGAAATTCATTGTTTACGCATAATACCCAGTGCTCCATGCAATACCTGCCCTCCTTAATACCCATCATTGGGCTAACCCATTCCCCCACTCACCTCCCCTTTAAAACCCTCAATTTGTTTCTCCGAGTCCATAGTCTCTCATGGTTCATCTCCCCCTCCGATTTCCCTCCCCTTCATTTTCCCCTTCCTTCTCCTAATGTCCTCCATGTTATTCCTTATGTTCCACAAGTAACTGAAACCATATGATAATTGACTTTCTCTGCTTGACTTATTTCACTCAGCATAATCTCCTCCAGTCCCATCCATGTTGATGCAAAAGTTGGGTATTCATCCTTTCTGATGGCTGAGTAATATTCCATTGCATATATGGACCACATCTTTATCCATTCATCTGTTGAAGGGCATCTTGGCTCTTTCCACAGTTTGGCTATTGTGGCCATTGCTGCTATGAACATTGAGGTGAATATGGCCCTTCTTTTCACTACATCTGTATCTTTGGGGTAAATATCCAATAGTGTAATTGCCAAAATCCATCCTAATTTTAAGTCTCTGCTCTCTGTATCACTCTAAGTCCTGATGCTCGTATCTGTATTAGTCATCTTGGGTTGCTAGTGATGGAAACTTAAATGTAACTAGCTCGAGAGAAAAAGGAGGAGAGGAGAATTATTGAAAGGTCCCAGGTAGCTCACGTAAGAGCTGCAAGGGAGAGGCCGCTCTGGGGATCGTGTGACTCAAACTGGGAGGTTGACTCCTTGTGTCTATCTCATATTCCAGATTCTCCGTGCATATTGGCTTGTTTGCTCAGACTCTTCCACATGGCTGCAGGAACCTCTGGTCACATCCTCACACCTGGTAAAAAAGCAGGAAGACGGATCCTTCCCTTTCTGCTCCAGGAGAAAAATCCTGGAGAAGCGCTCTGACTAGCCCTGCTTGGACCAGTTCTTGAGGCTGAGGGGTGGAGTCAGCATCACTTAACTAACTCACTGGCCCACTTTTCAGGTGTTGGGAACCCTTACCTTAACAGGTGTTGGGAATGCCTCCTGTAATGAAAGTTGCTGAATTCTTAGTGTCTTGTTTGTTTTTGTGGGTGGTCATCATTAAATACCCCGGTACTTTTGAAAACACACCTGAGGAATTGATAATTTCCTTTTAATAGTAGCTATAAAAAACCATTATCCATTATCTTCAGAGATGACCACCTTTCTTTAAAGACACTGTCAATTTTTCTTGCTGATGCCACCTGTCCAGTTTTGGAAAAACAGTCACGTTCTGCCCACATGATGCTTTTGACGAATGTGGTCCCTGGATATTCAGCTGGGACGGTGATCTATAGAGACAGCAATTGAAATGGCCAATCACAGGAGCCACTAAAT
>CM052894.1:53960298-54064958 GCA_028534135.1 Potos flavus | reverse complement strand
TGTTCGCAGAGGTGTTTAGCTAGAGGTGTTTTTGGAGGGTTGTTATGAAGGCACGTGAAGAAGTCAGATGTTGGCATCACTGGCTTTAACAAGTACATAGGAAAGGCTTTCCAATCTCAAGGGCCCATGTAATTGTGGCTGCGGAATGAGCATTGATCTTGGAGATGGTAGCTATCTGAGTTCTAGTTTTTTTTTTCCTACCTTGAGTAATTCTTTTGAGCAAGAATATTTATTAAATCAACAAACATTTTATTGAGTGATTATTATGTGCTAGGGCCTGGAGGTAACAACAGACCTGATAAAGTCCCTTCCCTCATGGAGACTTTTTTTTTTTTTTTTGGTTTGTTTTCCTGTGGGAAGATACAGAATACAAGCCAGATAATAACCAAGACAATTATAGATGATCAGAATTCTCATGAAGGAGGGTGGTATGATTAAGAGTAACTGGGGAAGTCTTTTAGGATAGGGAGAAAAGGGGTGAGATTCATGGGAGTTAGGAATGTAGCCTCTGGAATAAGACAGATCTGAATTTGAACCTCAGTTGCTTCCAGTTACCATCTGCGTGTTCTGAGAAGAGTTACATAACATCTCTGAACCTCAGTTGTTGTTGTTATTTATTTAGACTACTGGGGGTATCTACCTACACTGTAAGGTTGTACATATAAAATGCATAATAAGTACTTACTATTGCGTATTCTCGCTATTGTCCCCTGGGTTGCGACAAAGTGATTTTGAAAGTCTTTTCTACAAAGTTCTAGATTTCAATGTTTTTGTGGTCCCAAATTTCTTTCTTTAAAAAAGAAAAAAAAAAGTAACCTCTCTGATTACTTTCCCAGTTCCAAAGGCTTTCAATGAAATAGAAGATGGATAATTGTTATTTCTCCTTAACCTTGCAGTCTTCTGAGCTGACTGTCTTTAAATAGGAAGCGGCGATTAATCTTGCAAAGTTCAAAATCCATTACCTGGGGATATGGTTAATGTCTCCCATCTTGAAGTGTGATTATCTTTTTAAGGACAGAGTTGGCTAAAGAAAGCCATGGTTGATTTAAACAAATTCCGAATCAACCATTAAACCAACAGTTGCTCTTAATTTAATTCATTGCATATGGTTCCAGGTGTGGAAAATCAAAGGATTAGTGGGATGAACAGAATCAGATTTCTATTTCTCTGTATATTTATATGTAAACAGATCAGAATGGATGGTTTCTTATACCACACTCTTCAGGGACCCTGAAGCACATATCACCTGCACTGGTGGCAGGGCTAAGATGCCAAGTGCCAGTGATCTGCAAGGCAGGCGCACACTGTAGAACTTAGAGCAAGAGGCACATGTGTTCTATTCTCGGCCACTTACTTATTCTGTGAATTTGTTCATCCCTTACCCCTCCTTGCAAATATTTTAGGCATTCTGTCTGTATGTTAGCTATGAAATAAATTCCACAGAGGCTGAAATCTCTGCCTTATTATAAAGCCTCTTTGGTTTCAAAGCATTGTCCCCAGAAGGCTTTTGCTTAAATGTTTATGCAGGAAAGAGCTTGTAAAAAAACTAATTTCGTTCATCAATATACTACAATTGGAAGTTAAGGGTGTCAACCATCCACTTTTGCTGTATATTTGAGTTATTGCCAATCAAGAACAATCTGGGCCATATGGGTTTGAAATGCTGCTTTGTTAATTGCCCAATAATTGCTGCCTTCTCTTGCATTGTTTGGATGTGTTTGACTTAACTGTGTTGAAGGACATAACTTGGACCAGAAGATAAATGGGATAAATGGGACTTCCCCCTACCCACCACCCCCCCCATGAAATTCTGGGCAGCTGCATGCAGATTAGGGCTGATGTGATTTACGCGCTTCTTAGTCACTGGCATGGAAGCTGGGGAATGGTGGGAACAATTCCTGGTGGGCCAACTGCATTGTGACAGAGAAAGAGAGGGGAATGTAGATGGGGAGGAGATAGAGGGAGAGAGAGAGATTGAGAAAGAGAGAGAGAGGAGAGGGGAGGGAGAGAGATTCCCTATTGTGGCTTCTAAGCCTTCCACTAGTCAAGGAGTTTCTTAGGGGATAAGGTCACTTGTCCATGACTACGAGAAGAGTTGGTCTTGGCAAACTGTCCATTTCTTTTCCCATTTTCAGTTTCATTTTCTTCATTAGTCCGAGTTCCTAGGTGTCTCACACTCTGGCACCCTACCTGCCTTGTCCTCTCAGGTTGTCTTATTCTCTGGGACATTTCTGACCTTGTCACTCTCCTCTGATACACAGGCCCCATCATCCGTGTCCTCAGCCTTCTATCTAATCTCCAGAACTAGTTTCTCCTCTGATGTTCATGTTTGGCTATGCGGTAACACTTTTTTACGGTATTCTCTGATGCTCTCATACAAAGTTATGATTTATATGAAAATTTCAGTTTTCAAAGTAGGCAAGTGGGAAACATGTTTTACTCACAGAAAATTTATCTGCCCTTAAATCACATAGAGTGGGCAAGAGCCTACTTTGCCTCTACACAAAATCACTGTTGGCCATGGTCATCTCCCATAGCTCGATTTTATCCTTATCTGGATCTCTGACAAACCAAATCAAATTGATTCAAAAGCCCTTTGAGGAACAAGAAGAAAGTCTCTTCTCTACAATGGACGGGCTCTGATTTAGTGTGAGAAGGATCGAAGGGACTGAGGATATTTAGTGTTACCAAAGAGAAACTATTGGGCAGACATGCTATCTGCTTATATTTGAAATGCAATTATTCAGAGGGGGTTTGTTCTTTCTTTACCTAGAGGGTATGAGTTAAAGAGGATCGGATTAGGAACTTTTCATGGACTGACTTGCAGACATGGAAAGCTCTTCATCCAGGGAATAGACTGCCTTAGCTTCCTGACTTTGAAGATGCTTAAGCAGACGCTAAATGACTCCACACTTCAGTGCCGCAGGATGCCTCCTGTGTGTGGAATCAGGTTAGACTAATGACTTCTGGGGTCCCTCCCCATGCTGAGATCTAATGGTCTTTCAGTGCCTTCTCTCCTCTTCTAGTTGTATCTACTGCTCAAGGTCTGGGGGAGCCTTTGAAGAAAAGGACGAAATGCTTCAGACTTCCACAATTGCCAGACTTCTTAGCTTTGTTACAGGCAAAACAACTGGGAGAAGTCTTGGCTACGTGATGCTAGAAGAAACTTTTAAGGAACTGGTGATCCGAGGGCTATTGTCTTCATATGAAAATGATGCTTTAAGATCACAGAATTTTGAGAAAATTCATGTCAGCCTGCATCACATCTAGTTGGTTTTGATGGCTACAGTCTCTAGTTCATCCACCTGAGTCCATTTTTATATAAGCTCTTAATAGTTGAAGTATGTATATGGGATGTGTTTACAAGTCATAATTGTACGGCTTGATAAAGTATCACAAAGTGAACACAGATTTAATTATAGACATTACTTATAAGTATACTTATATTTATAATTATTAATTATAATTACTTATGATTTCCATGTAGATCAAGAAATATATTGCCCAGGAATAGAACTGCACCACAAAAGCTCCCACCCTTCCCGCCTGTGTTCTTTCCTGGTCTCTAGCCTATCATCTTGTCCCCAGAGGTAAGCATATCTGGATCTCTAACATTATAGGTAACTTTTGCCTGTCTTGAGTTTTATGTATTCACACCACCAGCAAATAAACATCCTAATGGCTCCACATTCTTTACATTTTTTATGGCACTTGGTATTACTGTGTCTTTTCACCTTAGCCACTTTGGTGTACTGATGTCATACCAGTTTTAAAATTTGCATTTCCCCAATAACTCAAAGTCGAACGCCTTTGATAATATTTGTTGGCAATTCACATATCCTCATTTAAGAAGTACCTGTTCATATCTTTTGCTCAATTTTCGACAAGCTTGTCTGCAATTTTTTTTTCTTTGACGTGTAGACATTATTTATATTTCTGTCTGTGGTATGAGATAGGGGTCGGGCCCCCCACCAGCACACCCCATAAAAATATCCAAGCTACTCAACACCATTATTGAAAGTAAAAAATAAGGGCGCCTGGGTGGCTCAGTGGGTTAAAGCCTCTGCCTTCAGCTCAGGTCATGATCTCAGGGTCCTGGGATCAAGCCCCGCATTGGGCTCTCTGCTCTGCAGGGAGCTTGCTTCTCCCTTTTCCTCTGTCTGCCACTGTGCCTACTTGTGCTATCTCTCTGTCAAATAAATAAATAAAATCTTTAAAAAAAAAAAAGAAAGTAAAAAATATTCCCTACTGCTGTGTTCTGCCACCCTTGACATAAGTCAGTTTTCCACAGAACTCTGGGCCTATTTCTGGACTTTCTTTTCTGCTTCAGTGGTCTATTGTCTATTCTGTCTTAATTACTACAGCTTTGTGACTCTTGATATAAGTCCGGTTCTGCTCTTCAAGATTGTCTTGATTATTCTTGGCCTTTTCCATTTCCACCTAAAATTCCAAATCAGTTGTCAATTTCTATAATTAAAAGAAAGCCTGCTGGGATTTGGAGACAACTGACATCTTTACACCCTTCACTCTTCCAGTCTATGTTGTAGAGGTTTCTATATAGAGGTCTTATACATTCTCCACTGGATTCATTCCTAGACTTTTAAGTTTTTTAAATGCAGAAAGAATTTAAAATATTATTTTCTATTTGCTGGTACATAGAATTAATATTGCAATTAACTTTTATATTAATCTTTTATCTAGGTAACTTGGTAAGTACACTTACTAATTATAGTAAATTTTCTGTAGATTCTTTTGCATTTTCTATCTATACATAATAATATCTGAAAAATAGTGACAGTATTTCTTTTCTCCTTTTTTTAGTCTTTTTACCATGCATTTCTTTTTTCTGTGGTTATTGAAGTATAATTAATATATGGTATTATATTAGTATCAGATATACATATAATGATTCAACATTTCTGTACATTTCTCAGTGCTCATCATGGTAAATGTACTCCTAATCCTCTATTTCACTCATCTCCCCACCAACCACCCCTCTGGCAGCCACCAATTTGTTCTCTGTATTTAAGAGTTTGTTTTTTGTCTCTTTTTTTCTTTGTTTAGTTTCTTAAATGCTACATATGAGTGAAGTTAGTATTTGTCTTTCTTTGAATGATTTATTTCACTTAGCATTATACCCTTTAGGTTCATCCATGTTGTTACAAATGGCAAGATTTTTTTTTTCAAATTTTTATTTAAATTCCATCTAGTTAACATACAGTACAATGTTGGTTTCAGGAGTAGAATTCAGTGATTCATCGCTTACATACAACACCCGGTACCTCATCACGAGTGCCCTCCTTAATCCCCATCACCCATCTAGCCCATTCCCCACCCACGTCCCTCCATCACCCCTCAGTTTGTTCTCTATCTTTGAGTCTCTTAATGTTTGTTTCTCTCTCTCGTTTTCTTTTTTTTCCCCCTCCCATATGTTCATCTGTTTTGTTTCTTTAATTTTTCCCATAAGAAGCACCTGAACAGTTTATTAGGGTGAGTTATTTTTTTAAATTAAAATTTAATTTAAAAAATTTTATTTTAAATTTAAATTCAATTAATTAACATATAATGTATTATTAGTTTCAGAGGTAGAGTTCAATGATTCAGCAGTTGTATATAACACCCAGTGGTTATTACATCACATGACCTCTTCAATGTCCATCACCCAGCTACCCCATCTCCTCACTTCCCTCCCTTCAATCACCCCTCAGTTTGTTTCCTATGTTTAAGAGTCTCTTATGGTTTGTCTCCCTCTCTGATATCATCTTGTTTTATTTTTCCCTCCCTTCCCCTATGCTCATCTGTTTTGTTTCTTAAATCCCACATGTGAGTGAAATCATAAGGTATTTGTCTTTCTCTGACTGACTTATTTTGCTTAGCATAATACTCTCTAGTTCCATCCATGTCATTGCAAACGGCAAGATTTCATTCTTTTTCATGGCTGAGTAATATTCACATATATATATGTATACACACACACACACATATATATATACCATATATTTTTGATCCATTCATTAGTCAATGGACACTTGGGCTCTTTCTGTGGTTTGGCTACTGTTGATAATGTTGCTATGAACATGGGGTGTGTGTACTCCTTTGCATCATATTTTTGTATCCTTTGGGTAAATACCTAGTAGTGCAGTTGCTGACCCAACCAACCTTTTTCCTTTTTGAGGAAACTCCATACTATTTTCCAGAGTAGCTGCACCAGTTTGCATTCCCACCAACAGGGCAAGAGGGTTCCCTTTTCTTCTCATCCTTGCCAAGATCTGTTGTTTCCTGTGTTGTTAATTTTAGCCATTCTGACAGTTGTGAGGAGATAGCTCATTATGGTTTTGATTTGTATTTCCCCGATGATGAGTGATATTGAGCATCTTTTCATGTGTCTGTTAGCTATCTGGATATCTTTTTTGGAAAAGTGTCCATTTATGTCTTCCACCCATTTCTTGGCTGATTTTTTGTTTTTTGAATGTTGTTCTTTATAGATTTTGGATACTAACCCTTTATCAGATACGTCATTTGCAAATATCTTCTCCCATTCTCTTGGCTGCCTTTTAGCTTTGCTGATTGTTTCCTTCCCTGTTCAGAAGCTTTTTATCTTGATGAAGTCCCCGTAGTTCATTTTTGCTTCTATTTCCCTTGCCTCTGGAGACGTGTCTAATAAGAAGTTGCTATGGCCAAGATCAAAGAGGTTGCTGCCTGTGTTCTCCTCTAGGGTTTTGATAGATTCCTGTCTCACCTGCAGGTCTTTCATCCATTTTGAATTTATTTTTGTGTATGGTGTAAGACAGTGGTCTAGTTTCATTCTTCTGCATATGGCTGTCCAGTTTTCCCAGCACCATTCGTTGAAGAGAAGATCTTTTTTCCATTGGATATTCTTTCCTGCTTTGTTGAAGATTAGTTGCCCATATAGTTGTGGGTCCATTTCTGGGTTTTCTACTCTCTTCTATTGATTTATGTGTCTGTTTTTGTACCAGTAGTATATTGTCTTGATGACTGCAGCTTTGTAATATAGCTTGAAATCCGGAATCATGATGCCTCCAGTTTTGTTTCTCTTTTTCAGGATTGTTTTGGCTATTTGGAATCTTTTGTGGTTCTATATACATTTTAGGCTTGTTTGTTCTAGCTCTGAAAAACGCTGGTGGTATTTTGATAGGGGATTGCATTAAATGTGTAGATTGCTTTGGGTAGTATAGATTTCATCAGGGAAATACAAATTAAAACCACAACAAGATATCACTTCTTATATTCTCCCTTCCTTCCTTCCTTCCTTCCTTCCTTCCTTCCTTCCTTCCTTCCTTCCTTCCTTCCTTCCTTCCTTCCTTCCTTCTTTCCTTCCTTCCTCTGGATATAATCTCTAAATATAAGTAATGATAGAAGTTTTTCTTTTCTCATTTCCAATCTTAGAGGGAAGCCTTCAACATTTCACCATTAAGCGTGAATATTTGTAGTAGGTTTTTGATTCCTTTCTTTCTTTCTTTTTTTTTGATAGATACCTGTATCAGTTTAAGGAAGTTCTATTTATAGTTTGCTGAACCAAAGTCTTCTGACTCCAGCCTCTAAAATCTTAATTTTGACTTTTATACGACTTTCATTTATCTGCTGTAAACATATTTGGCATTTGCAAGTTTCAGTATTTGCATTTTTGGAGAGAGTGGGGGAGCACCAAGACTTGTGCCTGTGGAGGTTGCCTGCTCTTGGTATTATGGGAGCCTGTCCAGTGTGTCTGATGGAGTTTATTCAATCCCTCTCCCTCTCTCACTTTTGCCTATTCATGTTTCAGAAGCAAGTTCTAACTTCCCAAAGCTTTTTTGACTGAATTTATTATTCATATTAATATCAAATTAATTTCTTTATCATCATTTCATTGGTAAAGATGTTTGGGTGCAGTGAAACGGAAAAGATTCTCCTGTGTCAAAGAATAGGTTAGGACAGAGTTGATGTAGGCAATGGTCCTAACTCTCCATCCAGTACTACCTCAAAGCTGAGATGTTGTCCCTCTTAAGCCTGCTAATTGTTTTTGCTCTTTATTTATTAAATAACAAACTTATAACAGCATTAAATTCAAATTTAAAAAGAGAAAAAATCTATTAATTTCTCCATGAAAGAGTTGCCTCTCTTAATTTTTGCGTATTTCTCACTACTCTTATTATACACTTGTTAAGTTGATGTAATTTAGAAATGATAACCCTTTTGGACAAACTAAAAGTTACAGAAATGTAATAAATGTGGGATTTGTTAGAAAATTTAAACTCTGGTTTTCTTTCTTGGAAAATCATAGTGGTAATAGCTGTTAGACTATTCATAGGCTTCATTCTATTTTGATGAAGTGGTTGTGGTGTAAATTATTTTATCTTGATTTTACTCTGGGGCTTTTAGAATTAGATTTTGGTGTAGTCAGCTTTGATTTAATGCTTGTATGCATTACAGGTATTAGAAAAAAAATCCCATTCTCCCAAAAGTCTTTGGAGCACCAGCAAACTAATTAAAGCTACCCAGCTCAGTAAATCCATTTTCGATTATCAGTAACACAGTGAATTCTTTTTGTAAGCTCAAAGTTTGCTCAGTACTTGAGGAAAAAACCCAATCTATCATATACAGTGTTTGTTGTTCACTCAGTGTACCTGTAGATTTAGAAGTTTTTCACTTCCAATGATTAAATCTAAGTCATTTGAAAAAAAAAAAAGAAGTGTTTCAGTATCTTTTTATTGCAAAGACCATGCATTAACTCAGATGGCTTGAGTGAGGTACTCAAAGGTCCAAGGATACAGGTTTGAATGGTAGGCAGACAACTAATTGGCTTTGTCTGTTTCATGACCTTACAATCACTTCTTACTGAATGAATCCGTTAGTAGTTACTGAATGCCTAACATTGTCATACAGAAATGTTTGATGTGATTTTACACTGTAATTCTGTGTTCCTTAGTTATTAATCAAGCAAAAGTGTGGTTGGACCATTGCAAACGTGTCTGTAAGTGTAGGGAAAACATCTATCTTAATTCTCAGTACACTGAATGTTGGTTTAGTGGTGACACATTGTATTTAAAGGGATCAGGAGGTACCTGTCCCTGTCCCTGCTTTGTCACCAATTAAAAGTAGAGCAAACACTTTCTGAGCCTAGGTTTCCTAATCAGTACATGAAGTTGATAATACTTGCCCAATTTATCTTCCAGCCTTGAGATGAAGGTCAACATAGAAATTTTAAGTGTATGTACTCTTGATTAGGATTCTAATGATAGACATGGTTTTGATCTTCAGTCCTTCATGTTGTTTGACATACATTTGGTGATTTCTCTTAGGCTTAAGGTCGTATACAGTGATACTTATAAACTAACAAATAAGTCAGAAACTAAGGACTGGCTTAGCAGGCAGTGTGGGATGACAGGTAACTCAGAAATCTCTGGAACTGATGCCTATGTGGGTTTTAGAAGTGGGATTGTAGCGAGAGTCAATAGCTGCCTTGACATTATACCAATATCTCCCCTGTGTTAACCTGGAGTTTGAAATCAACTAAGAATCACCAAACTTTTTCGTAGCCAATGATATGAACTTCCTCAACTGTGCATTTGTCATCAGAGCACTTTTCAGGATCAAAAAAAAAAAAAAAATACAGAGATTTGAGACTCTTCTCTCCCAGTTCTTCTTAACTTTTGAATGCTTTACTGAACCAATGGTGATTGACCAAGCAGAGAGTAACCAGAGACAGAAGAAAAAAGAACCAAAAGAGTCTGGGTTCTTTACTGCTAAGATAGCCAATTTTTCATTTGTTTATTAATTTGTTGTTGTTGGCTCAATTTGTTTGTTAACTCATTCAAAATCAATTGAGAACTTATTATGGCCCCAGTTGCATGTTCGGTTCTCTGCAAACACGAGTATCTCTGTCTTACATCAAATGAGGGAAGTCATTTGGAAATAAATGTTGCTTGTAGTCTTGAGTCCGCAGCAACTCTGACTCCTTTTTTTATCTGTGTAGTTGGGGTTGATGTCGTTAACTCCTCAACTTTAGTTTTCATAATTTCTGGTGATGAGATCTCACATCTGGTTTAGGAAGCTGCCCTAACACAACCTTCAGCCGTGTTGTTTGGGTAGGATTAACCTCTGGAGCTCTGGCATCAGAATGATTTAAGACGACCATTTGCCCCAGTTCTCCACCATGGGGTGGGAATGTAACTCAAGCAGTATCAATGAGACATTGGTAGAACATATGTAGACATTTTCTGAGAGAGAGGAACTTTCTTTGTCCTCTGGGTGGTATGAGAAGAGATTATGAGGCCTTGAACGGTTCTTGTGTTTTTGCTGACAAGATGGGCATGCCTGGAGCTGCTGGGGTACTGACATGGTGGTCTGGTGAAGACAACACCACAGAAAGCATATCAGAGAGAGAATGAAATCAGGTACTGGTGATAATGTCTTGGCTGCTGGGTCAATCCTCACAGGAGTGACTTATCTCTAGATATTTCAGTTACATAAGCTCCTAGATTCTCATTAGTTTTTAGAGCAGTTTTATTGATTTATGATTTAAATATCATAAAAATCACCCTTAATGTTTTAAAAATAGTTTAAATAGTTAAATAGTTTTAAAACAGTGTATAATTTAATGGTTTTTAGTATCTTCACAGAGTTGTGGAACCTTCACCACAATAGTGTAGGACCTTTTCATCCCCCCAAAAAGAAACCACATGCTGATGAGCAGTTATTCTCCTTTCTCCCTCAACTCCCCTTCTGCAACCTCCACCCCTATCTCCCAGCCCTCGCCACTACAACCATGAATCTATTTCCTGTCTCTATAGAGTGACCTCTTCCAGACTTTCCATATAAATACAAATCTGTGGTCTTTCATGATTGTCTTCTTTTATGTAGCATAATCTTTTCAAGAATCATCTGTATTGTAGCATATGGTGACTTTTCCACATCCTTGTTATTGTCCTACTTTTTGAGTATAGCCATCCTAGTGGGTGTGAAGTGGTATCCCATTGGTTTTGATTCATATTTCCTTATTGACTAATGATGTTGAGCATTTTTTATGTGCTTGCTGGCTACTTGTGTATCTTCTTTGAATTCATTTACTCTGCAGGTCAGTTCGAGTGAGAGATTTCATCACTTGCAGCGAAGTGACGCTATGTATCTGACTTGAGGAGGTATGTGTCCCCTCTGGGGAAGAGTTTCAGTGCTCTCTGTTTCTCTCAGCTGTCCTTTAATCAGCTTTAAATATAACATTCAGAGATGTGTACAAGTTGGAAGTAGAATGCTCAATATATTTTCATGGGAACAAACCTACGTAACCATCACCCAGATCAAGAAACAAAACGTTGCTCGCACCCTGGAAAGTGGCCTCCCTCTCCTGGTTACTCCCTGTCTAAACTTTTAACATCGTAACTACATTTTGCCTACTTTTAAACCTTATGTAAATGGAGTCATACAGTATATATTCTTTTGTGTCTGGGTTCTTTCATTCAACATCACATGTGTGAAATCCACCCAGGTTGTTGTGTTTAGCAGTAGTCTGTGTGTTTATATTGCAGTGTAGTTGTACTGAATGCATATGCCATAGTTTATTCACCCATTCTATTGTTTATGGATATTTGAGTTGTTCCCAGTTTTTGGATATTATACTACCTTGAAAAAGTGTTTTGGAGTACTTTCAATATCATGAAGATTTTCAGTGATATTCACTAGAAGCTTTTGCTTAACCTTTCATATTTAGATCTACGATTCTCCTGCAGTTTTGTATATCCTTAGAAACTTCATTCCTAGGTATTTGATATTTATTTGTGCTACTGTAAGTCCTTCAGAAATGATTTACTTTTGCTACTAGCAGATGATTAGGATGGGGAAGCTTACCTTACTCTAGTCTGGGATTGATTTAAATCAGAGCTGTGTTTCATTCTTTTTGACACCTGGGTGTCTCCAGGTACCCTTTCGCAACAGACTAAATGCTTGTGTCTTATGAAATTCATGTGTTGAACCCCTGATGCCAATGCGATGGTATTTGAGGTGGTACCTTTGGGAGGTAATTAGGAGATGAGGATGGTACCCTCACACACGGAATTGATGCCCTCCTAAGAAGAGGCCAGAGAGCTAGCTAGCTCTCTTACTGCCACGTGAACATACAGCAAGGAGACAGCTGTCTGTAAACCAGGAAGAAGGCACTCACCAAGAACCTGACCATGCTGGCATCCTGATCTCAGGCTTCCAACTTCTAGAACGAAGAGAAATAAGTGTTTGTTGTGTAAAGCACCCAGCCTATGGTAATTTGTAATAACAGCCTGGACTAAGATACTTTATTCCTGGGATATTGTCCTTCAGAAGTCCCAAATGAAAGCCTGAGTGTTTATCCGGGAACTTCCTCTTTGGTAACTCGTGAAATATTTTGAATTTTTCTCCCTGCAGCTCCTGAGGCTGCTGAAAGTCAGCTCCCAGCTTCCCTGCCTCTTAGCCATTTTCTGCTTAGCTTTTAACAAGCCATTTATGAATTAGCAAACACATCAAGGGGAAAAGTGGGGCCTAACATCAAATTCACTTCTTAGCACTTGTCCTTCTTTCTCTTTTTAATCTTGGACCCTCAAGTCTTGGCCTCTTTGGTCCTGCTTGACTCCTTCAAACAAATGTGTTTTGTTTTGTTTTTTTTCCGAGCAAATGTTTAAAAAATATATTTTACACAGCTTTTCTAATTGTTATCAGCAGGGAGGTTAATCTGATAGTAGCTTCTCTGCCATAGTTGGAAATAGAAGTAGTGGAGAGCTATTAAATGTTTAACAGCTGGCTCTTGGGACTGGGGATGGGTGAGGAGGGTTTAATTTGTAGTGTTTGCTGATTTCCATAGTGCAAATCCTCTCATGGCCAATTTTGAGCCACCAAAGTGACATAATTGAACACAGAATTGAGCAAAGCCGCATACTGTGGGCTCTCATGAGCTATTACAGACAGGCTGTACCACACTACTGGGGTGTAATCCCATTCCAATGACTATTCTCCCCAATATAGGTGGAAAGAGCTATTTATTCTGTACCATCGACATTCCATATCTGGGTATTGAAGGCCCACTCTCTGCCTGAGTGATTGCGTATGGGGGCAGTTTATTAGTAGATGGGGTCATTGGAAAGGTAGAGTTTTGTGTCTGGAATTTACATTGGAAAGGAGCAAAAGGTATGAATTCAGAAGGGGAGGTAGTCAGAAACACGAAGAAACTGCATTGGATGTATTCTAAAACCTTAATGATAATTATAATAAATATTAAAGAAGCAGTATAAGTTTCATCAGTGAAATTGGTAAAAAAAATTAAAAAATATATTTTGAGTGCAAAATTCCATAGATAAGACCACACATAGCCCAAAACTCTCATACCTTGTGGGAAAGAAAGCTGTTATAATCATTCTGGAAAGGAATATGTATCCCAGGACTGTCTTTACCCTGTGACCAAGTAATTCTACTTTCATAAATAAACTCTAAGAAAGTAGCCAAACATGGTGAAAAAAAGGAATCCACTTAAAAATGAAGAAGAATGGTAGAATATGTTTGTGGTAAACGAAAATGATGTTTTTCAAGAACTTTTAAAGATGTTAAATAAGATGTAAAATTAAAAAAAACAGGATATGACACTTCACATTTTACTGAATTTTGTAAAAATGGAAATTCATATGTATAGAGAAATGAAAGGAAATAGATTTAAAAAATCATGTGGTTATCTCTTACAATGGAATTATGGGCAATTTTTGTTTTCTTGTTTTCTTCATTTTACTTTTCAGATTTTCTAGTTCTCTAAATAAATTTGTGTTACTCTTACATTCTGAAAAAACCCAGTAAGCATGGCAGTGGGAGGAAAAGATTTTAGTAACCCATCCCTATATATGCAAAGACCATTTTCTGTTTGAGATTAATAACCAGTTTAATTAGGAGAATCTCGTTGAATCATATGCTAAGCTGTTTGCAAATGCACTCATTATATTTTCCTGTCTCTAGGTCAGAATTTTCTTCTGTTGCCATACTGTAATTTAACAAATAAATGTCAGATACTGAACAGAGAGGGAAAAAGGCAGTCCTTGCGGGACAGGTCCAAGAGGCATTGAACAGATAAGTTATTTTAAAATCAAGTCACTTTAATAGACTTTTGAACTTCTTTAGTTTCCATGGAACTGTGACACAGGGTTCTGAAGAAAGCTACCTGCTGGCCCAGTGCCAGAGCTCACAGGCCCTGAACAATCAAGACCTTTGAAAAGACAGAAAACCTGGAGTGTGTTCTAGAGGGAGCCAGTCTTTCTTTCCCCGGGGGTTGTGCAGACTTGCCAGAACTTTCAAACTCTCTTTCCTCCACTTTCTAGTTATTTTTCCTTCCAAGTGATGGTAGGCTAGAATTCATTTGAATTTCTGAAGACTTCTTTAACTGATCAGCAAGATTTCTGTTTGCTAGGTACTATTATCTTATCTAACGAGTTCTAAAGAATTAAAGAGCACATGTGAGAAAGCAAAAATAAGTGAAACCTACTGGTTTTCCCCCCTAGTACCAAGAAAAGGGTTTTAGAGACTTAAATGTCTTTTGTTATTAATATGAATATATATGTATATACACACATACGTGTATTCGTGTGTATGTGTGTATACATTATGTGTCTCAACTTACCGTAGCTTTTAAAAACAATTTCAAGATCTACTTTCCCATGAAAACAATGTTATGTTTGGGTTTCCACAGAAGTCTAATATTTAGCTCTTAGGATCTAAGTGAAAATATTGCATATTTGTGTTTCAAAATAAGAATATAATCTCACATTTTTAAACATCTTACTGTTTAAAAAGTGTTTTTATTGTAAAATGCAGCAAACATACAAAGAGAATGGATTTTTTTTTAAAGATTTTATTTATTTATTTGACAGAGAGAGAGAGATCACAAGTAGGCAGAGAGGCAGGCAGAGAGAGAGGAGGAAGCAGGCTCCCCGCTGAGCAGAGAGCCGGATGAGGGCTCGATGCCGGGCTGGATCCCAGGACCCTGAGATCATGACCCGAGCTGAAGGCAGGTGCTTAACCCACTGAGCCACCCAGGTGCATATATGCACAGTTTAAAGGATAATAGGAAAATGAGTAACTGAGTTGTTACCACGTAGCCTAAAGGTACAGAGGTCCCCTTAACCTCATTTATATTCCCACCTAGTACACATTTACATACCTACTCTCATGCCACACTTAAAAAAATAAAAACAAAACAAAACAAAAACCTCTCAGCAAAGTAGAAATTGGTGGGAATTTCCTTAACGTGATGTAAGGCTTCTACAAAAAAACTCCTCTCCCGAACAAAATATTGAATGAATAGGAAAAAGCTATCCATTGTTTCCACTGGTATTCAACATTTTACTGGAGGCCTTAGCAAATGTAGAAGATAGGAAGGAGAAATAAAAGGAACATAGATCAAAAAGGAAGAAGCAAAATTTATAGAAAACATGATTGTGTATGTAGAAAATCCTAAGGAATTTATAAGGAAACTACCAGAAGTAAGAAGAGAATTTAGCAAGGCCCCAGTATACAAGGTGAACGTATAGAAGCCACAGCGTTTGTCCGTATGCAGGAGTAGGACCAGCCCTGCGGGTGAAGCTCGGGCACCTAGCCCGACTAGGGAGGCCCCCGGACGTGCTCTTGTCGCCCGGAGAGGTTCCTGGAGCGGGAGGTGTCGGAGCCCTGACTCACAAACACGGGCCGGCACGAGGTGGGGGGAAGCTGGTGTCGTCTGGCTGGGGATACTGACGCCGGGGCAGCTCGGTCTGGTCCCCACCTCAGCACCTGCCCCGCCGCAGCCCCCGCCCCCGCCCCCGCCGCGTCCCTCCCCGCAGGCGCCCGGCCCCCGGCAGGAGCAGCGATCCGACCCCCTGCTTCCCCACCAGCGGCCACCGCAGGGACCGCCAGGAAAAGATGGGAGGACGCGCAGGCTCGGATCGCCCGCAGGGCGGGGCCGGCTCGGAGGGCTCCGGTAGTCCTTGGTCTGGGACGCGGAGGGGGGAGGGCAGGACGCACACCCAGCGGGGGCGGGGGAGCGGCTGGCCGGCCGTTGGGATCGCCCTTTGCCCTCCCGCGCTCTTCGCTGCGCGTCTTCTCTCGACTCGCGTTGCGACGCGGCACCCGCTGGCCCAGTGGCCTGGCGACCTCCCCGAGCCTAGAGCGGTGGACGGCGCATGCACTGCACTTCGTGGGCAGCTTCGCTAGCTTGTCCTGCTGGCTTGTGGCCGGGACCCCTCTGCCTGGTGAGCGGGCAGCGCCACCAGGATCGCGCGCGTCCCCTGCCTCGGTCCCCGGCATCGCAGCAGCGGTGGTATCCCGTCGTTGGGCAGGCTCGGTGTCCCGCTCGGGCCCCCCAGGGACAGTAAATACCCCTCCAGGGAGCATATGGACTCTCTGTCGGCCACCTGAGCAATTCGTTGCCTTTAGGTGGCGGGAGCCATCCGGTCATCCGCCAGATCCTTCCGGAAGGAGACTAGGCCGAGGGCCCTGTTAGGAGAGCTCTGGAAAGGCACATTGAGGGAGGACCGACAACCAGGGACCGAAGGCGGGACGTTCAGAGAAGAGGCCCTGTACGTGGGAATGTACAGTGGACATCGATGCCTCTGGAAGCCACTGGAGAGTTGCTTCCTGCAGGTGCGGTTCTGAAGGGGATCCTCGCGTCCGAGCCCGGGAGATAGCTTGAGTAAGAAACACCCCGTGTCTTCTATGAATGAGCTCCTTCACCATGCCCAGCTCACATGACCCTCCCTGCTGGAGGTGTCCCAGCCCTCTGGGGGAGTGATCCGGGTTCAGCAGAGCTCTCTGGTCCAGTCTCACCCTGCACCTGCTTCTCAAGAGGTTGACAAAGGCAGCGATTCTCAAGAGGTTGACAAAGGTCATCAGCCCAGTTCTCCAGGTCCCCCATGTCCAAGAAGACACAGGGAGGAACGCTGTCCAGCCTGTCAAGGAGGACTTCTCCTCCACATCTGGCAGCTAGAAGGATGGAAAATCTCAGCGCCACTTCTGTGCCCCTGCCCCTGCTGTAGGGTGGCAGGGAGCTGCCTGCACTCCACAGCTTCCTTGTACAGTCATTGCTGAAGACCTGGGTTTGGAGAAGACAGCAGAGCGCCACTAGTTTGATAAGGTCTTAGAGCTAAATGCGAGGCCACGTCAGACCGCAGTGCCCTGCAGCCTGCCCTCCAGCAGGTTCAGTTTGTAGATCCTGGTTACAGAAACGTTACCAGTCCCTGACTTGACTGACCTGTCCTCCAGGCTCCCGGTCTTGTCTGCTTCACCTTCTCACATACCAAAGATTGCTTGTGAAATGAGTGGTACAGCTCCTTATTCTCCTTTTGCTGATTCTTTCTCCTTTCAGGGTCAAGGTCGTCTTTGGGGTCCTATTTCATCATGAGAATGGAGGCCCTGGTATCCCCATCCATCAGTCATAGTTGTAGCATCTTCTATTTTGCTCTCCCCACACTCCTAGCACCCCAGTCCTTCCCTCAGCCTGCCTCCCGGAGAATGGAGTCACCTATACCTGTGTGTGTGGATTCTCTTCCCTTTCTCCTCCCGTCCCCTCCCGCAGTTCCCAGGCCTCACTGGCCGGCTGGCTGCTCCTTGCTTCTGCAGTCCTGTGCGCCATCATCAGCCACGCATCTGTGGAGTCCCAGCCTGCTTTGGAATGTGCTGTCACTGACATGGACACCACTTCCATTTCTCAGGCTTTCATCTTGAGGTTCCCCACCCCCCGGGCTCTGGGGAGAACTTCTTTTTATTTTCCGTGGCACTTCCTGATTCTGAGAACATTACCCGCCTCCCCCCAACGTGGCGGCATTGGCTCTGGCTCCGTTCCGCCAGCTTGCCCCAACAGTCAGCTGCCTCAATGCAACTTCCAAGTTCCCTCTGACTCTGGAGCCACCCACAGCCCACATTTGGGGTCCCTGATGGGTACAGCCTGGAGCCACCCAATGGCAGCCCTTTCCCTTTTGGCAACTAGGCAGCCCCAGCGGAAACTCCTAATTTAACTCCCGCCATAGCCCAGCCACCTAAGGCATCACAACTCAGTCAGGTTTGTGGATTTGCTATCCCTAGATTCCACCCTTTGGCATCCCTTTCAGCCAGAACTAGGTGCCACCCTAGGCATTTTCCCATTGGAACAGCTACTACTTCTAGCTTTAGAGCCGCCGCCAGGGTGCCCAGCATTGGGGACAGTAGCTCAGTTTACTAACACCACGGCAGACCTATTGGTGTTTATGAGATATGCAGCCCTTATGGGTAGCAACATTTTGGGGTGACTTAGGCTGCCCAGGGCACACCTCCATTCTGAAGCACTCAACTTTGGTGCAGACTGAAGCAGATGGCAGTCCCTCACGTTAAGGACTCTTAAATCTAAGCTTCCGGGTCCTGCTGGCCGATCGTACTCCAGTTGCAAATGGGAAGTCTACCTATACAGAGAGCACATCTGTCCTGGGAGAGCCTTTCCTTCCTGCCTATAGTCAGAGCCCTTGGGGCTAGCTGGGCAAAGGCACATCTGTAGCTATTAGAGGAGTCAGCACCACTGAGAAGAAATGAGTGCCAGGTGACATCTTTGTTTCTTCCCGTGTCTGAGCCGCGGGGACCCTTCGTGTGAGAGCACATCTGTTGCAGCTGGAGAGACCAACACCATCCTACGTTGGGTGGTGCTTCTCTTCCCGCCTTTTGTCAGGGTTCCTCAGGTCCCGCTGGCCACAGCAGGTGGGCTGCAGTGGGAGGGATGAACCCCCTACTTGTGCCTGGAGATCCTTCTCTTCATGCTTCAGAGCAGCCTCAGCATGCCTGGCCGGACTCCAGCTTCAGAAGTCGCAGCAGCGAGTAGCATACCCATGCTTGTAGATGCTCATGTTTCCACCTACAGTCAGAGCCCCCGGGGCCTGTGTGGTACAGAGGAATCCAGCATCACCAGGCTTGGGCTTGGTGACCTTTCACCAACATTCTGAGCTGCTGGGATGCTCATGGTCAAAGCGGGCTTCTGTTACAGTCAGATGGACAATGTCACAGTTTTAGGGAGACACTTCTACTCTCGCTTGTAGTCACAATACCTGGTCAGCCAGCCACGGTACCTGCTTTGACTTTTAGAGGGGCAGCACTACTGAGAAAATACCTATGCTCGGAGGCTCTTTTGCTCCTACCTTTAGTCCGAGTAATGCCAACTTCAGCCTTCTGTTTGGGGCACCGCTCAGAGCTTGTGAGAGACGGAAGTGAAGGAGCACCCGCTCTTCATATTCTCCTAGTGCAAGACGCAGATCTCAGCAATTAAGAAGCAGATGCTTCCGTGAATGGAACTTGCTCTGCTGGGAAGAGGCTCAGCACCTTAGAGTTATGTCAAACAAACAGAACCTCCTTCTTTCTACTGTAAGCTGGAGGTCTCACACCTCAGCGTATGTGTGTGTCTGAGGGTGTGGGGCAGACGAGGCTGGTCAGCAATCAAGACTTGAGAAGTTACGCCATGGAGAGTAGAAGAGAGTTCTTTCTGTATGTATCATCAGCTGAGCCCTTCCTGACTTTGACCATTAGCCTGGCCGACCCTAGCTCTGGGTCAGTTTCCCCCTCATTTTGGAACTGGTGAATGCCCCCTGTGCCTATCACCCTTCCCCCCTTGCTCCTTAACTCATTTGCTCCAGTGAGCCCCATATTTCTGTCCCAGATTTCATGTATAAAGCCTTGTTCTTGCCAATTCATCCTCTGCTCATGTGTCTTTGGTCTTGGACTTGACTTCAGAGGAAGAATGGTGTATGAATGATGACATGTTCAGCCAAACCTAATTATGAAAAGTTTTCCGTGGTGGTTCTCAGCAAGTAGGCAGTGAATGTTCCCCCACTTTCTGACCTCACGTGCTGACTGCTGTCATCTCTGTGCTGCTAGTGGCAGGAGGGCAACCCAGGAAGACGTGAGACCAAGGGGATGGAGAGATGGGGAGGCTTGCCCTGGCCTTTCCCCTCTGGGTTTCTCTCCCACCATCTGACCTCACCGCAGGTGAGACTGTTCCTGATGTGTGTTCAGAAACCACGATATCAGTCATTTAAAAATGTTTCGATGTCTTTTCTTTTGGTCTTTAATTTAGGCTTAGGCCAATTATTCTCATACGCCCACACTTTACCCAGACAGGATGGGTCTGGCATCTAGGTTCATGGACTTATAGGAATAAAGGCAGGAAAAGCTCACACCTGCTCTGTAATGATTGGAAATGTAAACATATTACAGTTGTTATCACGCTGCTTAAAAAACCAGAACATATCCTCTTTTCAGGGGAATAACTAGATAGGGATTATCTGGGAAAATACCAGTTCAGCTCTTGTCGACACCCCTAAAATATCAAATCGCAGGAGTTACACTTTCATCCAAAAACGGCTGACCTTAGAGTCCTGCAGTGTCTGCACTAGATTTAATTGCTGCCAATGCAACCATTTCTAAGGCATTTCACATCAAGAGAACCGACAGGGTGGAGGAGAGAGAGAAGGACAAGCATTTCCCCTGGCAAGTTCCATATTTTTTTATTAGACATTTATTATGACTCTGTACTAGACTCTTCTAGGCCCTAGTGATAGAGTTGAAAAGATCTCCTGCCCCAGAGGAGTTTACAACGTAGTGGGGAAGACAGAGGAGCGGACCAAAAATTACAACCGAAAGGCCAAGTGCGAGGGTAACAGGAGCAGGCAAGAAGGACATAAAACTAAATCTGACATAGAAGGAAAGGAAATTTGAGTTGTTCCTTAAAGAAGAGAGAGGAAGGAGCCAGGTGGAGAAGGGCTATTTTCAGGTCAAGGAAACAGTATGTGAAAAGTTCAGGTAGGGACAGAGGTCACAAGCTAGTGGGGCACCGGGCAGGAGTCAGGTGTGGCTAGTGGCCAGATTAGGGGCTGGGAGACGCTGCTGCAGGATTCAGCAGTGCAGGTCATGGACAAACTTCTATACCACGATGGGGCATTTGTCTTAGCACCCTGAGAGGGAGTGGAGTCATGAAAGGATTGTGGGCAAACGAAGGGCAAGATTATATGTAGACCTTAGAAGTATCTCTGTGGCTGTGTGAGAACGGAAGAATTAAATGGGAGCTGGGGCAGAGGCAAAGAGGCTTATGGGGGACTTCGCAGTGACCCCAGCAAAGACAAGACCGCGAGCTCCTCAGCTGCTGGTGGGGACAGCGAGGTGGGGACAGGAGAGGGAGGTGAGGTAGAGATTTGCAACAAGAACTCACCTCTTCTAATCCTCTCTTGTGGGCAAAATACACGTGAGTGGTTTTGGCAAAAATAATACAAGTACAATTTTTAATAGTGTGAGAAGCCTATGGAAGGTTCAGGTAATATTCAGCAGACAGTTCATTCAATCATTATTAGTTTAATCATTGTCAATTTAACACATTTATCGAGCATTTGGAATGTGTTAAGGACCGTTCTAGGTAGTAGCATCAATTACCAAAAGGCAAAATCCCTGGTGCTTTGTGGAGCCTACGTTCTAGATGGAGGGGAAAAAATAATAAACAATAAACATAATAAGTAAATTACCTGGTAGGTTAGCCAGTAACAAATGTTGTGGAGAATAAAGCAATATATAGGGAGTTGAGATTGGGGTAGAGAGAAGCATAGGTTTCAATTTTAAAAGGGTGGGTAAAGCGACCCTTATTGAGAAAGTAAGATTTGAGCAATTGAGTAGGCCATGGAGATATAAAGGAAAAGCATTCCAGAAAGTGGGGATGGCCACTGCTAAGCCCAGGGGAATGATGCCTGGTATTCTCAGAAGCAAGGAAGTAAGCTAGTGGGTCTGGAATGGGGTCAGCAAGTGGGAGAGTGGGAAGGGAGGAGGACAGCGAGGAAAGGGGTGGGGGGCACAGGCCATGAGGGCCTTGCAGGCTATGGTAAGAAAGTTGGCTTTTATTTGATGATGGGAATGTTTGGAGGGTTAGAGCAAAGGATGACATGATCTGACAGGTTTTAATAGGATCATTCTGTTTGCTGGCATGATGGTGGAAGCAGGAAGACCAGTCAGGAGGCTTAGGCCACAGTCCGGATCAGGCTAATAATGACTTGGACACAGTGATAGCAGTGGAGGGAAAGAAGTGTCAGATTTTTCTATGTATATGGGAATATTCACCATTAGGCTGGATGACGGGAGTGTGTGCAGCTGGGGGAGAGGAGTCGTGGAGTTATCTCCGTAGGCTAGGGTGACTAGAGAAGAATTTTGGTTTCATCAGTTCATACTCATTTATCAGACCCATGGAAACCAGCAGCTGAAGGAGAATTCAGAAGGGAAAAATAAGGGGAAGAGGGAAGATAGCAACCTCCTTGATATGTGTGGTTGAGATGTTGGTTGTACGTCTGGAGAAAAGGCTGAGATCTTAACCTCAAACCACCTCATAAACAAATGTGAGATGAATTGAAGACACCAGATATTAAAAACAAAATTATGAGGGTTTAGAAAAAAGTATAGGAGATGCTATTTATAATTTTGGGCTATGAAGGAGTTCTTAAGATTAAAAATAATAAAATACGGAGAAATATGACTCCATTGAAATGAAAATCCTTTTGTTTAAAAACCATAAACAAGATGAAAAGACATAGGACAGATTTCACACTTTTTTCTCATCAAAAGGCAGAATTCAGAAAGTGAACTGGCAAGGTGCGGACTGGGAAAAATATTTGCAAAACATATATCTAACCAAGGCTAGTGAAGGAGTCCTACCACTTGGTAATAAAATGCCAGACTCCTCCATAAAATACGGGTAAAACATTTGAACAATCCTTTTACAAAGAAGATGCACGAATGTCCCATAATCACATTAAAAAAAAACATCATTAGTCATCAGGAAAAGGAAGATTAAAACCACAGTGAGATACCATTCCATACTCACCAAAATGGATAAAGTTGAAAAAGCCTGATAGCTTCCAAATGTCAGCAGAGATCTGGAGTGTCTGGAAATCTCAACTTCAGTTGAGAATATAAAGTCTCTCACTTTGAGAGATGTTCATGCGATTTCTCACACAACTATACACATACCTGTCCCAACTCAACGGTTTTATTCCTAAGTATTTACTCAAGAGAAATGTACACAAAGACACTTGTACCAGAATATTCATAGCAATTTTATTCAAACAAAACCAAACCTGGGAATATCACAGGTGTCCATCCATAAGAGAATGGAAAACAAACTCTGGCATGTTTATACTACTCAGCTGTCAAAGGGAGTAAATCTTGATAGCAGGTAACAGCATGGAGGATTCACAAAAACTCCATGCTGAATGAAAGGAGACTTCACATGGGAGCGCATCCTGTATGTTTCACCATATGGAATATGCTAGAACAGAACAAACTAACCTGAAGGGGAAAGAATCTCTGAATGGTTGAGGAGGGACTGTGGGAGGACTGTCTGAACCCAGGGGTGCGGCTGGGCCTCAGCAATGAGCAGAGCAGGGAATTGCCTCTGAGGGAGCCAGGTCTGCCCAAGGGGACCTCCAAGAGCTGAGCTGTTCTTTCCCTGGGCTACTGTCCTGCTCCAGAGTTAGGCAATTACTTCATGGGCAAAGTTGCCAGTTTCACTCAGAAATACCAAGTGAATCATATGCTGACTGTTTCCCACTCCTTTAAGTGAGATTTATAGTGTTTTGGTTATATGTCTGCTTAAAATGAGCAAATATATAAGAAAACATTTAAAGGAGAAATAAGAGTGCGTTTTAGATATCCTTACTGTGGTAGGTAAAATCCTTGAGATGGCCTCTAAGATTCCCACCCCTTGGTATAGGCACTCTGAGTTGTCCCCCCAACCCTCTGAGTGTGGGCAGGACCTGTGAATATCATGTGTATCACTCTAAGTCATTATGCTCCCTTGATGGCGAAAGGGAGATTATCCTATCATCCTGGGTGGGCCTGACCTAATCAGGTGAATCCCTAACTGAAGCAGGAGCACACATTCTCCTGCTGGCCTGGGAAAAAGCAAACAGCCATGTTGTGAACTACCTATGGAGGAGCCATGTGGCTAAGACCTGAGGGAAAGCCCTAGCTGACATCTAGCCAGAAAATGTGACCTCAGTCGTACAGCTGTTAGAAATAGAATTCTGCCAAAAACCTGAGTGGACTTGAGAGGATCTTGAATCCCAGAAGAGACCACAGCCCCAGCCAACACCATATCAGCTTGTGAGACCTTGAGCAGAGAGCTCATCTCTACTGTGCCTGGACTTTGGGCCCATGGAAACTATGAGGTAATAAATACATGTTTTAAGCCACTAAGTTTGTGATGGTAATTTTTAATGTAGTGATTGAAAATGATTATATGCACATGTCCCGTGACTTTGGTAGACATTGGAAAGTTTTTCAGTTCAGGAAATGTACTAGAAGTAAGGCAGGAGGCGGGGCTTGAACCAGACTCCTTGGAAACCCAACCACAGGGAGATTTGGAAGGAGTCCTACGAGTGCCCAGGACTTACACGATTTAATTTTTAAATTTTAATTTTAGTATAAGTTAACATACAGTGTTATATTAGTTTCAGGTGTACAATATAGTAATTCAACACTTCCATACAACAGCCGGTGCTCGTCAAAACAAGTGCACTCCTTAATCCCCATCACCTATTTCACCCAAACCCCCATCCACTTCCCCTCTGGTAACCATCAGTTTGTTCTCTGTAGTTAGAAGTATGTTTCTTGGTTTGCCTCTCTGTGTCTTTTTTTTTTTTTTCCCTTTGCTCATTTGTTTTGTTTCTTAAATTCCACATATGGGTGAAATCATACGGGATTTGTCTTTCTCTGACTTATTTATTTCACGTAGCGTAATACTCTCTAGATCTATCCATATTGCAGATGGCAAGATCTCATTCTTTGTTATGGCTGAGTAATATTCCAAAGTGTATATATACGACATCTCCCTCATCCATTCGTCAATCAGTGGATACTTGGGCTGCCTCCATAATTTGGCTATTGTAAATAATGCTCCTATAAACATAGGGATGCACGTAATCTTTTCAATTCGTGGTTTTGTATTCTTTGGGTAAATACATAGCAGTGCGATTGCTGGATCATGGGGTAGTTCTATTTTTAACTTTTCGAGGAACCTCCATATAGTTTTCCACAGTGGCCGCACCAGTCTGTACTCTCACCAACAGTGTACGAGGGGTCCTTTTTCTCCACATCCTTGGGAACACCTGTTTCTTGTATTTTTGATTTTAGCCATCAGACAGGTGTGAGGTGATATTTTATTGGAGTTTTGATTTGCATTTCCCTGTTCTTCTCCCATTCCATTGGTTGCTGTTTAGTTTGTTGATTGTTTCCTTCACCATGCAGAAGCTTTTTATTTTGATATAGTCCAAATAGTTTATTTTTGCTTCTATTTTCTTTGCGTTAGGGGACATAGCTAGAAAAATATTGCTATTGCCAATGTCAGAGAGATTACCGCCTGTGTTCTCATTTAGGATTTTTATGGTTTCAGGTTGCATATTTAGGTCCTTAATCCATTTCGAATTTATTTTTGTGTATGGTGTGAGAAAATGGTTTGGTTTCATTCTTTTGCATGTTGCTGCCCAGTTTTCCCAACACCATTTGTTTAAGAGACTGTCTTTTTCCATTGGATATTCTTTCCTGCTCTGTCGAAGATTAGTTGACCATATAATTATGGGTTTATTTCTGGGCTTTCTATTCTGTTCCATTGATCTCTGTGTCCTGGGATTGAACCCCGCATTGGGCTCCGTGCTGGTTGGGGAATCTGCTTGAGGATTCTCTCTCCATCTCCCTGTGCCCCTCCCCCCCTACTCTCTCTCTCAAATAAATAAATCTTAAAAAAAAAAAGGTCCTTTACATCACTAATCACCAGGGAAATGCAAATCAAAACCACAATGTGATCATCCCACACCTGTTAGGATGGCTATTATTACAAAAACAAGAGTTGGGTAGGATGTGGAGAAAAGGGAGCCTTGGTACACTGTTGGTGGGAATGTAAAATGGTGCAGACACTGTGGAAAACAGTATGGAGGACCCTTAAAAAATGAAAAATGGAACAACTATGTAATCCAGCAATTGCAGTTCTGGTATTTTTCCAAGAGAATTGAAATCAGAATTTCAAAGAGATATTTGCACTCCCACGTTCACTGCAGCATTATTCACAATAGCCAAGATCATAGAAATTATTATTTTTCTTATAGTGACGAATCTAATTTTTATACAAAATCCCCAATTTAAAAAGGGACAAATAATATGAGTCAGTGAAACTCTGCAGAACAAGCAAAGAGGTCGACATTTGGTATTTCTACGTGCTGACCATTGTTCTAAGCACATTGCAGGAATCTGTGGTTCTAGGTGAAAATCATGTGGATGGGTAGGAGGTTAGAATGCAGGAGAAGTGGGCTTGGGGCTCCCATGGTGCAGATGGGTCAGCCGGAGGCCTCACTGTGGAGGTGGACGGATGACCTGAGCGCCGCGTTGGCTTCTCTTCGATTGACCCGGCCCAGTGCTGCCTTAAGAAGCTCTGTGGACAAGGGGACGTTTCATCCCTCCCATGTTCTTCATCTGCTTTGTCTTTGCTCTCCTCCCCTCTGTTCTCTGGATATTAGTTGTGGGCAGTGGAAGAGGAACAATAAAACTCTCCAGTGGAAATGCTAAGCTGCAAGCTTTTGTTCCTAACTCGCCCTGGGTGAAACTCTCTACAACAGAGGAACTCAATTTGTGAATTGGACTTCTGTTCAAACCCTACCCAGATATCTATAGCCACTGAGCAAACGCTGTTCTCTCCTGGTCAGTTGTTGTCCTGGAGCTTTTACAAAGGAAGTGTCACTGCCCTGGATCCCTATCAGGAGAAGAGAGACCCACTAGTCAAGGGGGCGGGAGGACTCTTTGAAGTTGCCTATGCAGGCCCCGCAGGGAGGGGAGGATGCCATCTCCGGAGAGGCCCAGACCTCAGAGGGAAAATGAAGGTCCCTGACAGCTCATTATACAGAGAAGCAAGGGTAGAGCCTCCAAAGGAGCCCAGCCCTTATTCTCAAAGATTGTGCTGGGAATGACCCAAGCTCAAGCCCAGCGCTACCTCTGGCCAGTAATGGCAGCTAAGAAGGAGGCATCTCGTGCATAGGACCTTTAGAAGAGGACCCAGGCTGGACCAGAGGGATTCTTCTCTCATGTTCTCTGGGCAGAAGTGGGGACTGAGATGCTCCATGACACTACTCTCTGTGGCTCATATAGACAGGGTGTCCCAAAAATCTTAGTGTGGTTTTCAGCTTTAAGAACTTTAATAGGGTGACTGCTATGAAATTACAAAAACATCCTTTGAAAGTTGAGTTGTTTACCTTTCTTATATTCTTATTGTGATTTATGAATTTTAAATAATAAATAATTTAATTTTTTCAGGCTCTGTCAATGTGGCAAACATTGAAAGAAAAGATTAAAATTAAACATTTTTTTTAAAATACACAAAACTATGTCAACATGTAAGAGATGTAAATAATTTAACATTCAAAGGATGTTTTCGTAGGCTTCTACCATTTATACTTCTAAAGTTATGAAGCTTAGGGGTGCCTGGGGGGCTCAGTAGGTTAAAGCCTCTGCCTTCAGCTCAGGTCCTGATCTCAGGGTCCTGGGACTGAGCCCTGCATCGGGCTCTCTGCTCAGCAGGGAGCTTGCTTCCCCCTCTCTCTCTGCCTGCCTCTCTGCCTACTTGTGATCTCTCTCTGTTGAATAAATAAATAAATAAAATCTTAAAAAAATAAAAAAAATAAAATTATGAAGCTTAAAACATCACTAAGGCTTTCAGGACACCCGTTATTACCAACTATTAGCTAGATGCCTGTCAGTGTTCATACGATGTATGTGCTATCACAATTCATTTATTCAATGACTATATTTTCAGTTTACTAACGAGGCGCTAGGCAGGCAATACAACAATGAACAATATAAAAATCCCTGTTCTTATTAAATATATACATTTTCCCAATAGTTCAGTACATGTAATCCTTATTTCAGAGTTTGGGTCCAGTCATTATCCATACATCCTTTAGAAATCATTGTAAATTTTGAGAGTGAGAAACTTGTGTGTGTGTGTTTTCAAATAGAATTTCTTTAAAATTACTGTTGTTTCACCTTAGGAAGAGAATCGTGGCGGTCATGGGATGATGAATTTGGGTTTGCGCTGTTGCTGTACAAAATTGTACAGCAAATTTGCGCTGTACACAAATTTGTGTACACATTTGTGTACACAAATGTACACAAAAGGTACATTTGTGCTCATGACCTTCTAGCGGGCTGCCCAGCATTCCCCAACTCCCTCTCCCCAGCCTTCCTCTCTTTAAACTACCAATCCTCCTTCCTCAGCCTGCATATTTTATTTCACTGAAGAAAAAGAAGCAATCCAATGAGAACCTCTGTATCTTCCCATATGGAATATTCTAACCAACCCAGATAACCTGCCTCCCCTCCACCTTTGGATGCCCAGTGGGGTCCTGACTACTGTCAACTCCACTGCTTGTATACTGGAAGCCTCTAAGGACTTTCTAAAATTTCTCTCCTGTCTTCTGTATCATCACCTTTTCCCTCTCTACAGGATCTTTCCATCAGCCTACAAACACCTTGAATTTCCATAAGAAAGAACAGCTTCTATGACTCTAAATTCCTCTCTAACTATTGCCCAGTTTCTTTGCTCCCATTTAGAGTGAATCTCAGACTTGTCTACACTAGTTATTTTCATTTTCTTATTCTCTTGAACTCTCTCAAATCAGAATTTTGTGCATCACCACTCCATTGAAAAAACACAAGTCAGGGCCCAACTCAATGGGTACCATATACCCCAATACAGTGGTCATTCCAAGTCCTACCTTTTTATTTTTAACAGCATTTAACCCACTCGATCCCACTCTCCTTGAGGAAATCTCTTCTTCACTTGGCTTCCAGAAGACCATGTTTACTGACTGCTGCTCTCAGTCTACTCTTTTGGCTCCTTCATTTTATTTTGCTCTATATGGTGCAACATCCAAGGCCAGATTCTTAGACCTTGCTCTTCTCTTTACTCACATCCTAGACCCATGCTCCTAAATCCCCTTTCTTAGCAGAGGACTCAGGTTTGTATTTCTAGTCCCAATGTCTCTCTTCAACTCTAGCCTGAGGTACGTGCAGCTGTTGCCTCTATGTCTGTTGGATGTCCAATAGGCATTTCAAACCTAGTGTATTCCAAAAAGAATTCATACCCCCCTCAATGTGCTCCTTTAATGGCCTCTATAGTAGTAAATGGCAGGACCATGTACCAGGCCACTACTTGGGAGTCACTCTTAGGTTTGATATATCATCACCTCCAATGCTGCCACTCCTGTCTACCCTAGTCCTCATCAACCCTTGGTCACTCCTGTACAACTACAGTAGGGCTCTAATTCATTTCCCTGCTTCCATCTTGTCACTCCATAGAACCTGTCCACACACCAGTCAAAATCATCCTTCTAAAACATTTTGATCTTGACACTCCTCTGCTCAAACTACCCAGATGGCTCAAACTACCCACAACAGTTGGAATACGTTTTAAATTCACGTGCTTCAGGGCACTTCCTGATCTAGTCCGTGCTTACTTCTCTGACCCCATGTCTCACCACTCACCCCATCACTGCCCTTTAGCATGCTGATCCTGCTGTTCCTCAGGATCACCACACAAAAGGCTCTACTTCAGACCTTGGGCCAGGAATGTTCTTCCTCTATGAAGCTTCCTGGCTGCTTCCTGAACCTCATTCATAGCTCTACTGCAATGTTGCTACTTCAGGGAAGGCCTTCCTCTCTGTCTTGGGTAAAGCAGCATGCTCTCTGAACCCAGCACTCATACCTGATCTTACCCTGCTTTGTATTTTTATAAAACATATCCCTTTCTGGTAGTAAATTATAGCTTGATTACAAAGTTGATTAACTACCTTGCTCCATTAGAATAGAAATTCCACGAGGATGGGGTCTTGATCTTGTTGGCTTGATCTCTAGTGCTTTGAAGAGTGCCTTGACAGGAGGCACTTTACAAATACTGAACTGAATGAAGAAGGTAATGTAGGATGGAATTAGACAAGACCTGACACCTACCCACAATGCTTTCTCCCCTTCCTCCTTCTGTTCCTCCACCTACTTCTCCCTTCTCACCCTCTTCCTGCCTTCTCTTCTTTTTCCTCTTTTCTTCCTCCTCTGCCCTCTCCCCTTTCCTTTTTCCTTCTACTTAAAAAAAGTTACTTTTAAAAAATTAACTAAGACATAGTAGAGGGAGAAAATAGGAAATTATTCTATTTCTTATGTATTAACTCCTGTGTGTGTGTGTGTGTGTGTGTGTGTGTGTGTGTGGTGGCAGAAGGAGTTGTTCATGGCGGGATGGGTGAGTAAATGACAGAAGGTGGGATGGGTGAATAAATGACAGAAGTCTGCTTTAATGACAGAAGGTATAGGAGAAAGGCCTTCATCTGAGGTACATGCTAGAATTAAGGGGGTATCATTCTGCTTTTTCAGATGCTGCCCTGAGGCTCAGCTCCTCAGCTTCCCTTGTATGGGTGCTACTGGAGAGTTCAGCTGGGGAGTCAAGGTAAAGGTCAAGAGGAGCTACCAGTGTTCCATCTATTGCTTGTTACATCTAGGCAGTCCTTAAGATGACCATTGGATGGATGGGCAGTGAGTACCACAGCTTCTTTCCTTTCCTCTTCATCTTTAATAAATAAGCTTGGCTTTAGAGCCTGAGTGTTTTCTGCCCTTGGAGTGTGTGAAGAACCACAGTGACAAACTATAATCCTGCCCTCATTTGTTGGGTTAATCCAGGGAACATGGAGAGTTGTTCCGGAAGTGAGTAGGAACTCACTTAGTGACTAGAAGTCTTAGAATTCTGTATAAATAAGGCAGATTTCAAAGGAGAGCCCCACTCTGTCTTCACCGCCTCCTCTCAGCACCAGGCAGACCCTTTTTGCAACTATTGTAAACCTAAAGTTACTCATTAAAATGATGCTCCATGGTTTGATCCAGACCAAGAAAGGAGACTTTTCACAGGCTCTGGGAACCATTTGGCTTCCACTCGTGACAGCTCTGGAGAGCAAATTGGGATTAAAAAAGGAATCTCCATTGTCTGTGAAGGAAGTCCCGCACTGTTTTAAATTTATGAAAATAATCTATTTGGCTGACAGAGAATTAATTAGAAAGGGATTTAGTGGAGAGTGCTCAAGTTCTGGTTCGTTTAAAAAGTACCCACTGTCCAATGGAGAGTTGCACAAATTTGCACAAATTTGTTCCCTGCGTTCTTCTGTCAGTTGATGTGCTAACTTTTTAATACGTTGATTTTTGCCAGGCACAAAAGCATGGGGCTCTGCTCTGTTTTCCTTGTCTCTAGCAGCATGTGTTAAGTAGAGCCTGGTGGTATGGCTTAGAGAGTGGGGCAGGGAAGGGAAAGCTGAACATTAATAAATACGAGGGTCAAGAAACCCAGAGTACAGAGGGTTTTGTTATTCTTTCAACATTTGTCACCAGATGCTTGCTTCAGATAAGTCTGGCTTTGAGAAATGCTTGTGAAGGCTTGCTTCCATGTGACAGCTGTAGAAGTCCCTCATGAACTCTGAAAAGGCAATCTCAGCCCAGCTGCTCATGGTTAGGGAGCTCCAGAACGAAAATGCTGTTAGCGACTGATTCATTTCTCCCCTCGCGCTAGCTTTGACAAATGTTCTGTGCCAAAGATGAGACTGGATTTCCCAATATTTTTCCTCCTTTCTGGACTTAACCATAGCCCCGCGTTCTTGACTACCAGTGATGTGCAAGAGTAATAATAAACCTTGTGGGTAATGAGGGCTGTCACAGTGAGCAGTAAGTGCAGGAACGATCTCGTTGGGGAGGGCTGAGTTCCTGTGAGCACCCGAAAGACAGACCCTATGGGGCATTGAAAGAGAGGGAAATACACTGAATTAACTAAAGGCATGCGGGAGTTTGTACATCCCACGCATGCTGAGGCGACCTTGGAGAATTTCCTCTAGGTAACTGATGAGGTAAGGGGTTGCACAGAATTACTTTCAATGAGATTGTTTGCTGCACTTATTTGCAGATAGATCTGTCTCTCTTATTAGATTGTGAATGCACTGAGGGCATAAATCATGTCTCATCATTAGTATTTTCTCATTAGGAAGGATGACAGCATTCATAAATTCCAGCAGTTCACACATGTTAGTTCCTCTGGTAATCGCGAAGGCTAGAATGATGCACTGAAACCAACAGGAATATACTGAGGCTATTGGGAAAAACCTCCAGGGACCCACGGAATGGTTTAGGCTTCTAATGGGAACAGAGGTTGCTAATCTAATCATAACTCTTCCTTCACGAGGTGTGCTGCCCTTTCTCTTAAGCATGTGTACATTATTATAACAGAGCCATGCTTGAAGGTCCTTTTGTTTCAGAATCGGGATTCTGCGTCCCAGCTCAATTGGATTCAATATGGGCAGTTGAGATTTTTAGTCTGAAGAAACATTGTGCGTGCTCCTGGCTGTGAGTCTGTGTTTGTGTCCACATGTGTGGCTTTGGTTAGTCGATTTAGACCTGGTTTCCAGGGTGGCTTACTCTAAATCAAGTTGAAATGCCCAGACTTCCTCGATATACTAGAGAGCATCTGACATTAAAGGGACATCCACAGATCTCTGGAGGTACCTGAATCCACTTCAGGGGATCTGCACAGTCAAGGCTATTTTCATAGTAATACTAAGGTGTTATTTTCCTCTTTCGTTGTGTTGGTATTTACACTTAAAGCTCAAAAGCAGTGGTGGGGAAATTTCTGGCTCCTTTCCACGAATCAAATCAGTCGCGCCGAAGTGTACTAGTCATGATTGTACTTTTCACTGACATGCTCTGGCAGCTTTCTAAAAACCAGATTTACCTGGGGCGCCTGGGTGGCTCAGTCGGTTAAAGCATCAGACTCTTGGTTTAGGCTCAGGTTATGATCTCAGGGTCGGTGGATTGAGCCCATGTTGGGCTCTGCCACTCAGCTCGGAGTCTGCTTGAGATTCTCTCCCTCTCCCTCAGCCCCTCCTCCTGCTCACATGTGCTTGCTCTCTCTCTAAAATAAAATAAAATAAATAAAATCTAAAAAAAAATCACCCAGATTTATCTAAGAATGCTCTTGATGAAACAGTAAAAACTATTAATTTTACCGAATCTCAGCTTTTGAGTGTGTGACTTCTAGCATCAGACATAGGTATGAGAGGATTCGAGACTATTTAGCCCCCCCCAATGGCAGAAAATCAGACCCTCGTAATAAATCCCTAATTCTATATGTCATTCCTAGAGGTTTATTTTCTCTGATAGAACCCTGACTGATACAGATCTGGGGAGGAAGTCTGATATCTTTCTTCAAATATTTGCAATGCTGTTACGTGACCAAAGAAGCAGTTTTATTCTGTGTTGACTCAAAGACTAGGATGAAGTCCCAGCAGTAGAGGAGAGAGGCAGGATGGGGTTTGGACTCTGGACACAAACTCATTTAGTTTGGCTTAGATTCTGTCTCTGCCATTTACTTGCAGCTTTGGTTTTCTCATCTGTTAAATGGTGATAAATATAGTACTCATTTCACATGATTGTTATGAGGATTAAAGGAGTTCATATTTGGAAAGTGCCTTAAATAGTGGTTTTCATATAGTGAGCTCTATTTAAGGTTCTGTTAAAATATAAAAAGTTATAGGGAGATAGATTTTGCCTCTTTAAGAATTTTTTAGGGGCCCCTGGGTGGCTCAGTGGGTTAAGCGTCTGCCTTTGGCTCAGGTCATGATCTCAGGGTCCTGGCATCGAGCCCCGCATCGGGCTCTCTGCTTGGTGGGGAGCCTGCTTCTCCCTCTCCCTCTGCCGCCTGCTCTCCCTGCTTGTGCTCTCTCTCTCTCTCAAATAAATAAATAAAATCTTTTTTTTAAAGATTTTTTATTTTATTTATTTGACAGAGTGAGAGAGATCACAAGTAGGCAGAGAGGCAGGCAGAGAGAGAGAGGGGGGAGCAGACTCCCTGCTGAGCAGAGAGCCTGATGTGGGGCTCGATGCCAGGACCCTGAGATCATGACCTGAGCCGAAGGCAGAGGCTTTAACCCACTGAACCACCCAGGTGCCCCAATAAATAAAATCTTAAAAAAAAAAAAGAATTTTTTAAATGATCAAAGCTTTCCAACAAAGTAGCAGAGTGCCACGCAGAGAATAGAACCTCCTCTGACCCTTGGGAGGCAGCAGGAAAAAACAACACAGATTTATAGTCCAAAGACTGAATTCAAGTCTTTCAAGGCTCAGCCATTGGTTAGCTGTGTCACTGTAGCTAGTCATTTAATCTCTCAAAATCTCCATGTCATCATCTGCAATATAATTTAAGTGAAACAATGTGATTGCAGGCACTTTGTTATCTACAAAGTGCCCTATACGTGTCAGTCCTCGACATTTCCTTGAGAGCTTTGAGGCGGAATCTGGCTGAGCTGCCTTTGTCAATGACACGGGGGAAAGGATTCTTGTATCAGAGAAGTTTGGACTAGATAATCCCCGTGGCTCTTTCCAGCTCAGAGAGTTTACCGTTTCTCAAGTAGGCTGCCTGTCAAGGTTTGTGATCCTATTAAAGGAGTTAATAAGAGAAGGATTTTTTTTTTTTTCTTTTTGACAGAGTGAATGAGACGGAGCTGGGCTAAATGAGGAAATTAAATCAAATAATCAGTGGGGGAAGGTTAGCTGTTTCTACATACATGATCGTCTCGATTTTTGTTGAGGCTGGTGCAAAAGTCCTTCATCTGAATTACAGGCAGTTTCACTTGAAAGTGTTCAATTCCATCTTCTATACAAAGGTTTGGGACAATTTGACTTTCTCATTTTCCCTCTTAGAGTTTCAGATTGTTATGGTTAAAAATAAAGTATTTATCTTCGGTTTAGAAATCTAATAAAACTTTGACAGGAGTGTGAAATGGTATAAAGCATCTCTTCAACAAATCCATCTCAATAACACTTCCTGACAATCAAAAAACCTTCAGGGCCGCTTCTTAATGACTTTTAAAGTTTTAACGGATATGTACTAAGGATGTGAGAATGACTGGAAATGGGTTTTAAAGTAGTGCTAACTTGTTTGTTTTAAAATCTGCTCTCTGATTCAGGTTTTGAAAAGGGGTTGAGAATATGCTTCCATTAAAATGTAGACTGATGAAGTGATTGCAGTAACGTGTGCTCCTTGCCTGGGGGTGCGAATTACCTGCAACTGCTCCAAGGTGAAACTTGTGTGAAAGGAAAAATGTCTCTGAGGTTAGAGACAAACCCCAGAGGCACAAGGGGAACTAGCAATCTGTCACAGAAGAGCTGGGTGGTTATCAAAGAGGTGAGTGCCTTGGTACTGGGACCCAGTGCAGATTCAAACAGTACTGGACAAGTTTAAAAGACATAGTGCTTCCTAAACCCTGTGCACACCAGATTAACTGGGCGACGCTTTTAAGACCATGATTGCCAGCCCTCAGTATCAGATTCCAATTCAATAGATCTGGAATATGGATTAGGAATTTATAGAATTTACACAGATATAAATTTCCAGTTGATTCTGATGATCGACAGTGTTTAGAAACCACTAGAATGATGTACTGCTCCGAAGCTTCGGTGTGCAGCACAAAGAGGGGAATTTAGAGAGTGAATCTTAAGAATGGAGTCATTGCAGATAATCTTTTTTTAATTACTTTATTAAATATTATATTCAATTAAAAGGCTTTAATCATCCATAAACACCATGATACAATATGTATGGGTATATATGTAAAAATATATCCACTGAACATGCTTTAGGAGTTATAATAGTGTTTTGAAATCTATGCCACATGAAATATACCTCGATATAAAAAAACAACTAATCGGAAGCATGAAAACAGTGTTTTAATAAGAGCCTATTGCGGATTCTGAAATGATTATTGCATGCACGTCCCTAGTCATGTTGGACTTCTCCTTCAGTTTCGATTGGAGTAATGTGTGTTCTACAACACCAATTCTGATGTCCATCTGAACTGTTTCTTGCTTCAGCTTTGTCAAGCTCTGTTTAATCTTTACCAAGGGAGCACCGTCAGTCATGCTGCTGCCTTTTTCTTCCATTTTGTGCTTTACTTTTTCTAGTTCTTCTGTCATCTCAGACAGGAGCCTGGTCCTTTCCCATACTCTACCGTTACCCTACTGGTATTGCGGATAATCTTCTAAAGAAATTTTAATTGTGTTTCATTTTACAATATTTATTTTGGAAATTTCCATACTTACCCAAAGGTAGAGAGAATAGTAGAATCAACCATATAATGCATAATGTCTCTGTCATCCTGATTAAACAATTATTACAATGCTGCCTCTCTTGTTTCACCTACTCTCCTCTCCTTCCCCAATTTTTTTTAAGATTTTATTTATTTATTTGACAGAGAGAGACACAGCAAGAGAGGGAACACAGGCGGGAGGAGTGGGAGAGGGAGAAGCAGGCTTCCTGCTGAGCAGGGGGCCGGATGCAGGGCTCGATTCCAGGACCCCAGCTGGGATCATGACCTGAGCCAAAGGTAGAGGCTTAACAACTGAGCCACCGAGGCTCTCCTCCTTCCCCATTTAAAAAAAAACAAACACTATAACATTTTATTTTATTTTTTTTTAAAGATTTATTTATTTTAGAGAGAGAAAGAGAGCAAGTACACAAGCAGGGGGAGGGGCAAAAGGAGAGGGAGAGAATTTCAAGCAGGCTCCAACTCTCCACTGAGTGTGTAGCCTGATGTGGGGCTCGATCTCACCACCCTGATATCATGACCTGAGCTGAAATCAAGAGTTGGCTGCTTAACAGACTGAGCCACCCAGATACCCCCAAAACTATAATATTTTAAAGCAAATTCCAAACATCAACATTTCTTCTGTAATGGGTAAGGACTTACCCCCCTCCCCCCAAAAAAAACACAAAAAACTGTCATACCATTATCATGTCTAACAAGATGACCAGTAATTCTTTAATGTTATCTAGTAATAACCTATATTCAAATTCCTCAATCGTCTCAAAATTGTCACTAAAGTGAGTAAGTGAGTAAGTAGAAGAAATTGGGATTTGAATTCAGGCAGTCAGACTCCAGCAGACTCTAAAATCCGTAACTCACAGAAAGAGAAAGAAGAGTGAGTATGTTGAAGGCGATCTTGATGCATTGAATCTTGATAGTCTTTGGGATCTTGGGGAGTGAGAACCAGTTGTCAGCTCTGACAGGACAACTGTAAATGCAAGTAGTTCAGAAAATGGGCCAGCTTCTGTGACTTAGTTGTATCATTCTATGGCCCTGTGATTATGGGGAATGGCTTTCTGTCCATATCTGATAGACAGAGCTGAATACAACTTGAACATATTCTTCCAGATTTGCTGAGATATTTTTTGGGAGAGAATACAGGTGCAGTTTTTTGACCCGAGGTTCTCTTATGTAATATCATCTAATCTCTTTATCATACACAGTTGTATTATACGTCTTGAAGGTTGGCCTTTGGCCCTTGGGTTTAGGTGAAACAAAATATAATAGGTGTTTAGTACATATTTATTGAATGAATGAATGAGTGGGATATAATTTGTATTTGGCACTCAGTACATCATAGGTTAACTCTGCTTTATCAAATCTATGATCCTAATTTATGGTAAATACACTTTTTGTAAATGAAATATTTGTAAGTCATTTAAAATTTTGTGTATTCAGAAAATTTACTCTTAAGGGTTATCTGGCAATGAATTCTTCCTGAAGGGAAGCACCTTTATTCAATGGAAATAACATGTCCTAATACACCTGTAGGACAAGAAATAAATCTTGAATATTTTTTTCCTCAAAAGATAACTGATCTACATCTGTATTTTAGAGATTTAAATATATCTCCTCAGGTGACATCGGCATAGGCCAGTAGGAGAAGCTGCAGTTGCTGAAGAGTTAGAATGATTTTAGAGTAAAGAATGGAAAATGGAAATCTTACAGGACAATTGAGGAGAAAAGTCTCTTAATGCTTCGATGCTAAAATTCTCTGATGCTGGGCTTGACTCTCAAGTCACTGGTTTTCTGGAGGTAGAGGCCGTTGGTTCTTACCCATATCTGCCTTCCCTGGGCTCAGAGCTGAAGCACATTTCCCAGCCTGCCCTGGACGTGGGTGTGGTCACATGGTGGAATTCTAGGCAGTAGGGTGTGAGTGGAAGTGATACACATCACTTGCTGGTCTGGACAGTCATAACTTCTCATGCATGGCCCCCATTCTCTTCCTCCGTCCGCAGGCTGGATGCAGGCTGTCAGACAGAGAACCCCTAGGCTCCTTCCATGTTGGGGTCTCCGACAGCCTCAGACATATAAGAAATAAACCTCTACCATGAAAGCCACTGGAATATGGCTGCTTGCTCTAGCAGTTAGCTTAGCCTGGCTTATATGGTTTCTAAACAGCAGGATGAAAATATGGAATTGGGTCTCTAGGGATTTAGAGAAGTAGTACGGGAGAGTGGTTTAGCACACGTGTGAGCTTAGAAAATAAGAACACTAGGGGCATCTGATGGGCTCAGTCGGTTAAGCATCTGCCTTTGGCTCAGGTCATGATCCCGGAGTCCTGGGATCAAGCCCCATTCTCAGTCTCTCTCAAATAAATTAATGAATAAAATCTTAAAAAGAAAAGAAAAGAAAAGAAAAACACCTTACTGGAGTAAAGTCTAGTCCCATTTCTGTTATGTAGCTGTTGGAGAACAAAAATTTCTGTCCCCTTCTTGGTCCTTCTAGCCAGACTAGGAATCCAATTAACATCAGCAGATTAACAGGGGAAAATCAAATTTAATTTTGTATGCATGGGGAATCCCACAGACTTCGAAATTCCAAAGACAGTCAGGCAAAATGAGGTATATTTGTCATTCTGAACTAAGGACAAAGGGGCAGGGGTCTGGGACTTCAAAGAGAAGAAGAAATTCACAGGAAGAGGAAAAAGAGTAAATGTTTGGTAAACAAATGCTTGGTGGGCCTCTGGGGGTGGGAGATGGAACATAAAGGACTTTGATCAATATCTACATACCAAGTTCATAGTATAATGTAGTTATCTATGGTGATAGCTCTCTTCCTGAAGCATGTCATCCATATATATTCTTTTTAGGCAGTTGTGGTGGAGGTAAAGAGCTTTTCCTGAATCTTCTGGGTTTTGATTGCTTTTTTAACTCAAAATAATTTTCATGCCAAAGTGGCTGACCTTGGGACAGCTTGCTCTTGAGCCCTATGTAACTCTGTGACTTTGGATCAGTTACTTAACTTTTTTAGGTCTCACTTTCTTCGTGTCTAAAATGGGGATAATCATTGTGTTCGCCTGAAAGGATTATTGTGAGAACTGAATGAAATTGCCCCTCACAACAAATAATAACTTTTAATGAAGTCAGCTATTATTACTAGAATTGACCATAGATACATTATAATTTATTCAAGCATGTTTTCAAAGTGCTTAGTATGTCAGCGCAAGGTGTTGGAAAGGATACAAAGATTACTGGGACTGATTTTTGCCTTCAGAGAGCTCCCAGTCTAGGAAGACGATTGAAGGGCAAACCAATAATTATAGAATATGAATGGCTTTGTGAATCTGTCAGCTTTTTAATCTGATGAGTATAATATACTAAATATTCCTGTGCCAAAGATATGCATCAGTGGTGGAAGTAGAAAAAGGATTTTGTTGGAATATATGTATATATATTGTATATATATTGCCCCCCTCCTGCAAACTTGCTGATGAAGTTACAAGCCAGAACCAGACTCCTTTGCTGGAAGTCAGTTGGCTCCTGTAACAGAGAGTGCTGAAACTGGAGATTTGGTCATTTCAGGGCAATATCTGGAGCCTTGTAAACAGCTTGAGATGATTAATTTACTCTAACAGTGAATAAGAGCCATGCTGCAGTGTATCCTCAAGGCTGACTTCTTAATGGTAATTTTATTCAGTCAATTACCTCTTTTTCTCTTGTCAGTTTCCTCTCCACCAAGCCATCACAATATGCAGAGGAAAATGCAGGTGGATGACAAAACACAGGGTTTGGGGAATCTATCCATACCTTTGGGGCATCTAGGAATTTTATCATGAAAAGGGTATGGCACATGGAAACACTAATTAAACTTCCATTTAAAAATTTTCGAGTGTGTGTGGGCTTTGGAATCAAAGAGATATCCCTGAGGATAATTCTTCTTCAAGAGCCTAGTAAATATTTTTTTTTTCTGATGTGTAAACAGATATTTTCTCAAGCTATTAGTTGCCAGGCACAGTGCTAGGAGCTTTGGACTCAAAGATGGGTAAACAACATCTGAAGTCTTACGGAAAATATTGATTTATACCAATAGTTACAATTTTATAAATGCTATAATAGGTAGATATTCTAATTGGAGCCCTGTCTCACATGAAACTGTGTCAGGGGAGATGCTTGAAGCTATGATGGCTCAGCTGCTACTTCCGGGGAGAATGGGACTTCACAGTTGGAGACAGTAGTAGCTTTCCAGCAATGGAGGTAAGACATATTGGCCCAGGACACTTTTCAATGATGACTTCTTGGGGTCATGGGATATCTTAAAAGATGTCAAAGATCTTCAGCTCAAAGAACTGGGAGCTTTTATTAAACACATGACATCCACCAGGTATCAGGACATTAGACAAAGCTGCTAAGTCTAACTCTGAGAAAGTTTCACAAATATTTCCTAAACCCCCATGAGATTATTTTCTTAATCCAGACTCCTCCTATCACTACAATGATTCTCCTAATGAAAGAAGCAGGAGGAGAAATTTCTGACATTTTCTTGTCCAGGGGCCTTGTCCTCTTTCCTAGTTTATGATTTATAATAGTTCAGGCAAAGTGCTCTGACTATCCCAAGTTACCTAAAATTAACATATCAGTTAATTGGATTTGATACCATTAGAGGGATGGGGAAATATTCTGAAGCAATTGGTTGGAATCAAGGACATAAAAAGAAAGGCATTATGCAAATGTTTGGTTATTAAGATATTCTGCCTAGAGGGGATAAAGTCAGATAATGAGAAATGAATGAGGATCTAAGGCTCCTGTATGTTTTAATATAAAATTTCTTTAAGAGTAATATTTGGTGTCCTTAGCAGCATGCTTTTGCCAACACAAAGGAAGAGAGGCATAGAAAAGCACCAGGCACTCTGGACGGTATGCGGGCGTGGCCTGTTGGAAAGATAACTGAGGTGGAGTGAGAAGGCAGAAATTCTAAGGCCCACGACGTCGTCGGGTTCAATTACAGAGCACTTTGCATATCGTATGGGGCTATTTCTAATACAGGTAATAATTTATTCCCGAACATCTTATAAGAGTAATAATGTTGTTTATATACCTTTTAGGTTACAAGACAGTTTTCCCATTCATTATCTCATGTGACTCTCACAGCAGTTTGGAGGTGGCCTGGTGACTGCCCCAGGTCACACAATTAGAGCTGGAGATGGCTCTTTCTGAAGGCACTTTCTCTCATTTCCTTGCTGAAAACAATTGGTATGACAGACCATGAATAACTTGTTATCTTTGGGCATTGAGATCATAATTGATAATCTGGTTGGTAATGAGATTTTTGAACTTGATGAAATTTAATTCTGGGGTTACTGCATCTGACGTGAAGAATTCAGACCACTCACTTCAATGGGGATATTTTTTTGCTTGATTGGGGCTGTAATGGCTCATTGCCTGGGCATTGCAGTCCCTGGCACCTCCGATATTAATTGGGGGAACACCCAAGGACTAGCTCCACGGGCCTTTTCTGAGAGAAGATCCCTCCCCCGGCAGTGTGTGAACATTCAGTGGGAGAGATTCCATGGAGATTACTGTCTCCCCCCCACCCCCCCAATTATTCCCTAGGGCGGAGCAGCCTAGGGCCAGGGTCTCTAGAGGGAAGAAAGCCTCTTTACTGCATCCTTGAATGGGGAGGACTGTTCACTTTTTCCTTCATCCTTTTCTGTATGAGTTTATAAGTTTCCAGTCAGTAACCTTAAAGTTGGAGAACTGAACTGGAAAGGAATGTTCAGGTCCGATTCCCATTGTTTTAGCACCAGAGTAAATCATACTGTTCTAAAATACTTTGTTTTCTGAGTCTTGTCCTTCCAACAGGATTGTAAGTTACTGGAGGGCAAGGACCTCTTTTCTAGAGCACTTGGTTTTCACATAGCGCCTTTGACCCCTTTAGCCTTTATATCTTGGTTTTAGAAGGGCTTGAATAAAACCTTGTGTCCCGTAGGAAGAGCAGAGTGGCGTGTTTAAGGGTCAGGTGCTAGAGGCAGATGGCCCGGCTTTTAAAATTCCAACTCCATCACCGACTCATTGTGTGAGTGCGGACAAGCTATGTAACTCCTCTAAGATGGCTGCCATTTCCTCAACTGGTAACTGAGGATGTTGGAACCTACTCACTACGATAGCTGTGGAAGTAAACTGGATGTTGCATTTGAAGCATTTGGCACAGGGCTTGACATGGGATGATCAATCAATGTGAGTGATGGTCAGCATCCATCATCATCATCATCATTTTTATTACTTTCATCAGCGTCATCCTTCGGGTTGGTGGAGGAGAGTGTGTAATTTTGATCATCGTTGGCCTGGAAAGAAGTTCCTGGTGTTGGGACCCAGGGCTCCCTCTTTGACTTTATCCTGTTTAGAGAAACCGAGAAGGCATCTTTGGGCAGTTTAAGGTGACACAAATGTAGGAAGACCAGCGCATGAAGAGTTGATGGAATTCAAGTTTGAAGTACTGGGCTAAAACTGGCAAGGCTACATTTAGCAGAGACAAGTAGATGGAATTGTTATTCAGAATAAAAGTCAAAGAGTTAAAAATGAAATCACCCAACTACAGGACTGAATGGAAGTTAGTGTGAAAAGGTCTCGAGGATTTTGCTGACCAGGAGTTGAGTCTGAGATGTTGGCATGAGGCTTTGTCTAGAGAGCAGATTACTTGAAGTTACTGCTATGGGCTGAATGTTTGTGTCTCCCCAAAATTTGTATGTAGAAAATTAAGCCCTAATATGATGTATGTGGAGGTGGGGCCTTTGGGAGGTGATTAAATTATGCGGCTGGAGCTCTCATGAATGGGATCAGTGTCCTTAGAAAAGAGACCCCTGAGAGTGCTCTCTGTCCTTCTGCCACATGAGGACAATGAGGACACAGGAAAAAAAAAAAGCTGTCTGTGAACCAGGAAGCAGGTGCTCAGCAGACATTTATTCTATTGGTACCTTGATCTTGGACTTTGCAGCCTCCGGAATTGTGAGAATAAATTTCTGTCGTTTATAAGCCAGCAGTCCAGCCTGTGGTATTTTGTTCTAATAGCCCGAATGGACTAGGAGAGCTACACTGATCAGAGTCCAGTGTTCGGACCAAGGGAAGTGACCGACTTGCTGTTTGTTGCACCAGCGCGAGCTCTTTGGAAATACTGTCTTTAGGTTTAGTTACCTTTGCAGTCATCTTGTTATCACTTCATTAAAGGTTTGAGCTCCTTTCTTAACTGTGGATAAAATGGATCTGCAGGAGGGTGGATTTGTTAAATCGTCCCACCCTGCCCATCATTTTGTAGCTGATGACTCTGCTGATCGATTTCAGCTTGCCTGAAACATTCTTGACTCCTTTCCCAAAAGAGGTCATTTTCACTTTGGGCCTGACTCCAGGAGCCAGTTATGTTACTTTGTTTTGTGTTTGGGAGGGTTAGACCTCCTATCCTTTTGACACTCCTGTAATTTCTATCCTGTGTTATCCTGGCTTTCCCTCCACAATTCTCCCTCCCAATACTGACCCTGTGCGGTGTCCCTGCTGTAGCTTCTTCGTTCTCTCTTTCCCTTCTATGTAGGGCTTTCCTTTTTACTGCAACTAGTAACTTAATTTTACTCTAATAACGACTTGTATAATAGTATACTTTTCAGATTATACATTTGTTTAAAATACAGTGACATTCAGTGCTCCAGCCAAAAGGAGATTAACGGCAAGAATTTTGGAACTCGTCGCAGGCTGGTGCAGGGGACCTCGCTGTCACTGGGGACCTTATCATCATGGCAGGTGGTGCTTGGTGATTGTAGTTAGGGAGTCAGCCCTGTGTTTCAGCACCTGCAAGGTTCCTTTCTGTGTTGGGGTGAGGGCTTGGCAAGGAGGATTGGAATTCCATTGAGTTCAGTGGGGACCTGGACAGAAAATTCAGGTTGTTGAAGTTATTTGACTGTGTTTTTGTCCTGAGACCAGAAAAATCTGCTGACATTTGGATTCAATCTCATTTAGCTGGGGGTCTTTTGGAGGCAGTGACTGAAAATTATTACCCAGTCCATTGATGGTGACTATTTCAGGCCATGCCAGACCGAAGCAAGAAGAATATTAGGTAAGTGGAACTTTCAGAGAGCAATTAAGCCAGACAATTTAACCTGCAATTTAAGTAAGTTGAAGAGTACTTATTATTCTGTGTGTTATTCACACCTTAACTCTACATAGGGACCTCAGTTTACATTGGTGTGAGTCTCCTTCTCTTCTCTAGTGAGGGGAACTGGGTTACCTATTTGTCTATCATTTTTACTGCAGAGTTTATATATTTCTCTTGGAGATCTTCCATGATATTTTTTTTATTAGGAATTATGTCAGTTATATCATGAGAGTGATTAATGTAAAAGATGATGACTTACATGAATGAAATTTTAACCATGATAGTAACCCAGTTGAAATTACTTTAGTCACCACAGAGCAAAAAGTAGCATGACAATGTCTTCAAGTATTAACAGTGTATTTTCACAGTTGCATGGCTTCCTTATACTTTAGGAAAGGGTGGCCACAGAAAGAATGATGAGAGGAAAAAGGGGAAAAAGAATAATTTCTTGCCCTGCAGTTTTGGAACTAATGGCAGAAGCAATAGTGAGAGAAACGACATGAGAGGTCAATTTTCTTTTTTTGTCCCGACCTTGAGAGGGGCAGAGGAGAACTGTGGGAAAATCAGTGCGCCCAGGAGTCTTCTAGATCAAGAAAAGGGAAGTGGGACTGGAATTCAGCATGGGTAGTGTGCCCAGGAACCTGGCAGAAGTGCAGATTTCAGACTCAGTGGATACAGTGTGGAAAGATAATGACATCCTGAGACTAAGGTGAAAAGTTAGATCTCAGGAATTGTGGATGGATGACACTCACAAACCAGATAGCTCAAAAGCCTTGACTTTGTGCTGTCCTCACCCCGCCACCGTGCCTCTCCACCCCCACCAGGTAGAATAGTTAGAGAAGACAGATATCCTGAAGTGAGTTTATTCAGAATTGACCATGATTAACATTTTTTTTTAAAGATGTATTTATTTGGGAGAGAGAGAGAGAGAGAGAGAGAAAGAGAATGAGTGGGAGGGGCAGAGGGAGAGAGAATCTCAAGCAGACTTTGTGATGAGCACGGGGCATGACACAGGGCTTGATCCCATGACCCTGAGATCACGACCTGAGCTGAAACCAAGAGTGGGATGCTTAACCAACTGAACCACCCAGGCTCCCCTTCCATGATTAATATTTTAATTTATCCTTGATGTAATAAGGACTCAAGACAGACATCACGTTCTAGAAAAATGCTCAGTTTTAGAAAGATTATTACCTGTGTGATAGTAGCTGAGTTACCTAACCTTTCTGAGCTGGTTTACTCTTTTTTAAAATGAAGATAAAAGTATTCACATCAGGGATTTCGTGAAGATGAAATGAGGTGAACTATGAGCCCATTACATTGTCAAGCAGAAGGAAAGTGCTCAAAAATGATTAGTTCCCCTCATGCTCCTCTGGAAAGCCTATTCAACGTAAAGGTGTAAAAGGTCATGTAAATCAAGTGTTAAAATGTGTGCTATAAACACTGAATCAGCAGCAAAGTTGCTTGCTCACTTGCCACCTTGTCCAGGGCTGGGTTGGAGTCTCCCCGTTCAGGGCATGCCGTCTGACCACCTAGAAGGCAGCGTGGACGCTGAGCCGGGTCTCTCTCCAAAGCTTGGAAAGGCTTTCACCTGTTTTGATCCCAAGTCTTCCTTTCTTTCCGAGCAGGCACTGAAAGTATTGTTCAGCAGCCCCATTCGGCCGCCGCCAACAGTGAGAATCCTGGAGGTGCCCTCTACCGTGAAGTCCTGAAGTAAAACTTGAATGGAGAGAATGTGCTTTCAAAAGAATTTATTTTGAATGCATTCACACTTCGGTGGGGAGAGGAGGCCCAGATGGCTGAATCACGATGCGTGCCAGTTCTTTCCTCGTGCCAGGCATCCAGTGAATCAGGCTGGGGGAGACTGAGCTTTAGGGAGAGGGGGAAGGCTGAAAGAACCCAGAAAGTACGCATGTGATATGGTCCCTGGTTGACCATTGAAAGCCACTGTTTTGGGTAGTCGAAGAGATTCCCTCAGAGATACTGCTGGCTTCTTGAGTATTTGCTGCACTGCAGACCCTGAATAGTAGAAACTCGTCTCCATTCTTTCCTTCGGGAGCTGTTGTATTAGAGAGAACAGCTCAAATGGGAACAGCCAATGGCTGGGAGACAGGATCACTCCCCCAGAAGAAAGCTTGTTGGGATGTAGGTCTCCTGGCTTCACCTGCTGTCTCTTTCCGCTCAGCTAAGCAGTATGGAGGTTGCTGAATGGATGCCATTCCCTGAAGCTCTCTGGAAAGTTGCTTCAGATTTCCTGATCCTCTGATTTGAGGATCAGAAGGCAGCAGCTTCTTTGCTTCCAACGGCTTCATTTACTCATTCCTAAACAGTGCCGCACCCCTGCGGTGTTGGCTCCGTGTTTCAGGTTTCAAGAAGCTCCGGTTAGCTCAGGTAATGGCAGGTATCACAGGGCTACGAGAACAGGAGAGAAGATGGGAAGTCTGCCCAGCAGCCAAACAGTTGGCCCCAAGGAACAGAGCAGATGTTTCTGAGTCAGTGCTAGCTCTAGGTGTATTTGTTTGGTGCGGCTGCCTTCAGAGAGTTCCAAAAGCTGGCTGGCTTCGCTAGCAGACATTTACTGTCTCACAGTTCTGCAGGCTAGAAGTCTGACAGCAAAGTATTGGTGGGGTTGCTTCCTGTGAGGACCATGAGGGAGAATTTCTTCCATGCCCCTAGCCTAGCTTCCTGTGGTTTGCTGGTGATCTTTGGTGTTCCTTGGCTAGTAGACATACCACCTCCATCTTTGCTCATCTTCGTGTTTGTCTCTCTCCAAGTTTCCCCTTTTTATGAGACCAGTCATATTGGATTAACGTCCCCCCCCATGACATCATTTCAACTTGATTACCTCTTCGAAGACCTTATATCCAAATAAGGTCCTATACCAACGTACCGAGGGTTAGGACTTCCACATAGGAATTTTTGGGTGACAGAATTCAACCTATAACAGTGTCTGACCATCACTCTCTTACTTGTTCCCTCAGACTCAGCCATATTCCTGAATATGCTTGTCCTTCCTCACTTTCTGTAGAGATTTTTATCTTATCTGCTGCTGAGTATCTTCTTTTTCTATACTCTTCTCTGACTTGCTGTCTCATGACCTGTGCTTACTGACTTTTCTCTATATGCTCTTGGCTTCCATATTCCTCTCTTGATTTCTGACTCTTTTGGAACTACTGAAACTCCCTGAGAATCTCACAGACTTAGCTGCCCACTCTCAAGTACAGAGCATCCCTACTGGCCAGGTTCTTCTGTCAGATTACTCTGGCCTTTGGTGGGTGACTTGCCTCAGGACTGACTCCTGGACCGATCACCCTTGGCCATGTTAGTGAATCTTATGGTGTACCTCATGGAAACCTAGGCAGGAATAATCTCCAGTGCTGCTTTTCCAGGAAGGAGGCTGTGGACAGTGGATGTGTTTAGTTGTCAGTGGCTATGTGACTTGCAGTGGTCTAAGCTCTGGGGATTCAGAGAAAAAGCCATAGTTCCTTTCTGGTACCTTCTTTGCTCAAGTGGGCTGGGTGTGTGGCCCATTTACTGGAGAACTGCCTGGACTAGGCAGATTTGATTTCATGATTTTCCTGACTTTGAGAAGCTCCTCACAGAGCCACCGCTATTTCCTGAGGCTACTGGTACACTAGAAAAATTAAGAAATAACTGAAGAGGATTACAGATATTGTAGTCAAAATGTTTACATATAATTGCTTTTAACCCCTTTGGCTATTCATAAGGTAGTTAGGGTATTTATAAAGATATTACTCAGAGGCAGTCCTGGTAAGAGACAGAAGCTTATGAAGTTGTATGATGCTTGTCTTTATTCTGTCCTGTCAGAGTAGTTCCTGGTCATAACCAACTTCACTTGAGGGTGCTGTGGAAAGTCTAAAATTCAGGAGTTTTGTGTATGTGACTCCAAACTAAACAGTGCTCTTATCTCCCCTAGTTTTGCTTCCTTTTCTTTCTTGAAAGCATTGGAGGCCAGAAATACAGGCCTAGATGGGATTTTATTATATCTACCTGATTCTGTATAGGTTCCAATTTCAACCACTCAATTTAATTACATAAGTCAAGTAGCTTCCAACCCATCTGAAAATTCTCTTTAACTTTTTAGGGATCCTTAAGTAACATCCTGGGGTTAACACAGCACGAGGCTCCCAGGAGAATACAGAAGAGATCCAGGCAGAGTGTTGCTTCTGAGAAGCTCTCAGTCAGTCCGACTCCTTGGTCGTAACCACTTGTACTGTTGTGAGACGTTCATTTCTCAGCTCCGGGTTGCAGGCTTCTGAGTGGTACTGCCTTCAATTCCTGCACTTTGCTGGCATTCCTCCATGTGTATTGATTCTAGAATTCCTCATCAACTCGTGCATTTTATGGTTTTCATTTTCCTTTTGGCAATGCTGGCCAGTTAGCCTTCCTGCAGTGCCACCAGCATCATCCAAGGTTTATGTGGCCTCCACTAAGGGTAAAGGGCTTATAACAAACATTTACTTCCAAAATTTACTTTTTAGTGGTTTTAATTTCACACCCTCACTTCTGTTTCAGAAGCGAGATGATTTATGGGGAGTTCACAGAGAGTTGATTTCTTGAGATCTGAGTGATTCATGGCAATGGGGATAGGGTTTTGCTGACTAGTGACTATAGGGTAAAAACAAAACAGAATAGATAGGAAGGCCTTAGCTTGAGAGAGGCTTTATTTATCTGGCTTTGACTGATCAAATGAAACCAGTGAATTTAGTTGTTTTATTTTTGGAACACTGGAATTCACCCAGATACTCCCGGTTCAAGAGAAGTTTTTTTCTGTTTGTTTGTTTTTTGTTTTTGTTGCTTTTTTTTTTTTTTTTGACAAAGTTACTTTTCTATATGAAAGGAAATTAGAAGTTGGAAGTGCTGTTTCTTTATATTTCCGTTGCCATCTTTGTGCTATTCGAGGGCTTGGGTCCTATTCTTTTTTTTCTTTTTAAGTGACTTCTTCCTGCAAATTTTTAAAATTGAAGACTTTTGGGATATGAAAGTCAAACTAGAGCTTAGAAATTTTTTTTTTTTTTTTTTGGTTTCCAGCTTCTTTCTTACCAGAAATACTCATTGCTACCTAGAACCTTATGGTTTGAAATCTTTAAATCTATCAAAAGCTCATTAGAATAATAAAACGAAGGCCTAATGTTTTCAATCTAACTTATTATCAGCCTGAGAAGTAGCTAAAGCTAAAGAAACTTTACGTTCTAGTTGGCTTGTAAGGGTTGCTGACAAATAAATTAGAAAGTTTTATTAATTACTTTAAAATACAGAAAATATCAAAGATCCCTAGACCTCCAGGGTCTCCAGTTTTATGGACTATTGGTATAATTTATTCAACCAACTTATAGATGATGAAATTGAGATCTCAAAAGTTAAATAATATTATCAAAGGTCACTTAGCTATATTCTTTTTCAAAGCCAGTAGGAGTGATGTCACTAATATGCAATGATTATGGCCCTGGTAGTGTTTCAGTGGGATAGGGCTGGAGGGCTATAGGATTTGCATTGAACTATCAAAAGAGAATATAAAGGTAAGTTTAAGTCTTTGTTTCTAACTTTCTCCCTCCCCTCCTTCCCCTCTCATGTCTATCTCTTACGTTCTACCTTTGTACTGTCAGTGTGTGTATTTACATTTCCTAGTGATACTGACTTCTCCCTAGCAACAGGGAAAGAGGACAGGAAATGAGGCAGGCAGAGAATGTTCTCTGCCTAGGGGAAGGCATGTGAAGCAAGAATGAAAGCCTGAAGGAACCACTCAGGCATCTCTTGGTCTCTCCTCTGGGACCACAGGACCTCATGTCTCTGCCTCTTCTGGGCTTCTGCTTCTTCCCTTTCTTTCTACAGACTGCCTTTCCCTGCTCTCAGGGTACAGGCTACAGGTCAGGTGCCCAGCAGAGAATTTCCAGAGTTTCTGAATTCCCAGGAGAGACATGGTGGCCTCCTTGGGTCAGGGTGCAGTGGATGGTCCTCAGAAGATCTCAGAAAAGGAAAATCGTGGGCTGGTCTCTTACTTCAGAAGTGTCTGTGTCATGGGTTCAGTACTCTAGAGTTCATACAGTGCTTTCCCCCAAACATTAACGACTTTAATTTTCACCAGCCTGAGAGTGGATGTTACTAGTGCCCTCATTTATACAGATGAGGGAAGTGGGGTTGAGAGGGATTAGATAGTGTACTCATTCCTAGGACTGCTGTAACAAAGTATCCCAAATTGGATGGCTTTCTTAAGAGGAATTTATTGTCTCACAGCTCTGGAGGTTAGAAGTCTAAAACCAAAGTGTTGGTAGAGTTGGTTCCTTCTAAGGGCTCTGAGGGAGAGTTCATTCCATGCTTCTTGGATGGCCATCGATCCCTGACATTCCTTGGCTTGAAGGTGCATCACTCCAGTCTCTGCCCCTGTCTTCACAAGGCATTCTCTGGGTGTGTCTGTGTCCACATTTCCTTCTTCTTATAAGGACAACAGTCATATTGGATGGAGGTTCCACCCTTCTCTAGTAAGACCTTATGACTTCGCTAATTACATCTACAAAGACCCTATCTGCAAGTAAGGTCACATTCTGAGATCCTGGGAGTTAAGGACTTCAGTATACCTCACCTCACCTCACATCAGAGATGGCTTCCCCAGGCTTCGAACTCAAACTCAGAACTTTCACTTTTTCCAAGGAACTCATTCTCTCACACCTTTGTTTAAAGCAGGAAACTGCTATGGGCTAATCTACACCCTTCTATTTGTCATTGAATGAAGCAGTTCTTCAGTGGAGTAAATAAAGCGAGGGGCTAATCTATCATTCACTATATTTAATTATACAAGATATGAGGGCAGTTTGCGAAGGAAGAAGTTCTGGTCAATCACAATTTTTGTTTTGTCTCTTACTAAGGAAAATAAAATGATAAAATGGTAAAAATAAACCTTTATGTGAGGACTGATACTGTGAATATGCCCAATATTGTTGCTGGGTGGTTTCTGTGGAGTTCCTGGACAATTTACTTCCAGCTTTTGTCAGTTCTCCCAGCCCACCCACAGGCTCAACCACATTGAGCACTCAAAACACTGGGTGCTTAAAAGGAAAAATCAATCCTCAAAATATGAGCCAGAAGCAAAAAGATGGAATTGGTGCTAGATACTGAGTTCTCTATTGTCTCACCCTGGGTCCCAGGATAGAAAAGTCCAATCATTTCTTCTAGGATGGGATTAGGCAAGAGCAATCATATAATTTATCTTTCAAACTGGGAGATTTTCAAGAGTGACAGGGGCGCTGAAAATCATTAAAATTATATCTCTTTAGAAATATTTACTGGTCATCACATTGTTTTATTGTATTGGGGAATATATAAAAGAGATCCATTCGAAGGCTATTTTCAAGAATAACACAGCTGTGAATGATAAATATTTTATCAAATATTTTTTAAGGCAAAACTTCATCAGTGAGTTGTTTCAGTAATCTTTTTGCTTCTTTCATTGATTTAAATGTGGCAAAACTATATGCTATATCAATTTATTTCCAGTATATTAGAGAATAACAATTTATCCAGGTAGAAGTAGAAATGCCATCAAAATATTCTTCACTTATGGGGGATGGCATATTCCAAGAGACAACTGTGGAATTTTGAAATTAAATCATCAATTCCATTTGAGCTTTTCTAGTTTCCTTCTGAAACTTTGAAGAAAAGGCCATTTTAATGTCTTTCCATTTGCATGCTCTGATTTTCATTATTGCAATTTGTAAAAGCTCTATTAGTTTTTTTCATTAAAATATTTTAACTGATTTTCATAAAACACATACAAAATATAGAGGACTCATTTACAAAAATGATTAATTCTGTTGTAGTATACATAGGTTGAATTATGAAATAATTTTTTAAAAGCTCAAAGCTTTCTAAAATTCAACTGATGGCCCATAGCAGAAAAAAAAATGTGTACATTACATATATATTGCTGTGCTGAAGTTTATTTGTTTTGCTTTTACTCAACATTGGTTCAATCACCAAAATTTGTAGTTCAGGTGCTCTTCTTATATAAAAGAGAAGCAATACAGCATCTACTTGGGTGTGGGTAGAATCATAGGTTATTTGGAGGCAATTATGAATTATGTGTGCAACACAACTAATTCCAATAACATCTCTGCTCCATAGGTTTCTTATTTTAGTAAAAATGCTGTTTTTGCTATGCTATGCTCCACTGAAATTCATGTTTCTATCCTCCCTGCAAAAATGATGTTTTTTTCTCAAATAAACTTTAAAGCTGAATTTATAATAATATTTGCCTCTATGTCAGATGTTTCACTTTCTAAGGAAGGAAATTCCCAAAGGTTGATTTTGCTTCTATGAATTGGATGAAAAAAAGAGAGAGAGAGAGAGAGAGAGAGAGAAACACTGTAGAATTAAGTTGATTGATTTTTCTATTTGAAGGCCCTGATGATTCTGATACAAAGCTAGTGTCATCTGTGTAATGCTTTTCTTCTGCTAATGGAGCCAACATGCTGACAACTATTGATTCTTTTTTATATGCACAAGAAAATTTGAAACAGAAAATGGAGAAAGTTAATTTAAATGATTTTTGATTTTTGAAAAGTCATGCTTTATTTTTTTAAAAAAAGATTTTATTTATTTGATAGAGAGAGAAAGAGACAGAGAGAGAGAGGGAGAGCATGAGAAGGATGAGGGGCAGAGGGAGAAGCAGACTCCTGCTGAGCAGACAGCCGGAGGCAAGGCTCGATCCTGATCTCCATCCTGGGACTCCTGGATCATGACCTGAGTGAAGGCAGACACTCAACTGACTGAGCCACCCAAGCACCCCCAAAATGATGCTTTATTGAGTGATAACGTAAATGCCTATTATGCAGTTGCATTTGTTAAACTGACTGTGGATATGGTCCTCTTAAGAATACTATGAACCTTGAAGAGACTTTATAAGCGGTACAACAGAACTGCTTAGACTCAATTTTTCACATAGATTTCTCATCCATCTGAGCTATAATTTCTCATAGTTGTCACAGAGTCCTCCTTCTGGAGGCCTGACAGCTTTGTGCATCTTGCAGACTTCAGCACAGGTCACGGGACTTGTCTACCCACTGGCTGGCCAGTGCCGGCAGCAGCATGGAATGCTTTTCCTCTCCGCACCTTGGCTGGAGGGTGGAAGATACTTGGGGCAGAGCATCCTTTGTTTTGCCAGTTGGCACTCTGCCTATGCCCTGAAATGGGGCTGTTGGAAAGGGTCAGAAAATGAGATGAATTATCCCTGGTCATCTATCAGATTTTACCAAATATCAATGTGGTGATGAATGTTTGTTTTGTCTATGTATTAAATCATCATTCAGATTTTTCCACACGTGTTGAAGTGAGAATTCTAATCCTGGCACATGTGCCTCCCACACAAGACCAGACCATGGCAGAAGCTGGAGGTACGAAGTGGAAATCTATTGAATCCATTTCGCCTTTCAAAACACGCAACTATTAGGGGTGATACTTTTGTTACAAGGTGAAAACTCTGGGACAAGTTCTATATCAGACTTGCAGCGACATAAACAGGGAAAGGAGTGTATAATCATCCTAGCTAGAGCAGACATGAAGCAATGTCTCCTGGGATGGCTGTGCAAGTTATTGTCTTAATTTGGACTTGGGACTTGGCAGTAGAGTTGTGCTCAGGGCACCATACTAATAGGATTAATGCAAAACTGTCATAGCAGCCCAGTCTGGGACTTGGGATGAGACCCTTCACAGTCACCTGCAGCTGGTAATGTGCTCATAAATGTTTAACAACTGGTGGGGATGGGGGGAGGGGTAGGGGAAGGGAGGACCAACAGAAGCCCTGATTTGTAGTGTTTGATGATTTCTGTGGTGTAAGTATCCTCACCACTACCGCGTTCCAGCTCTAAACTTGACAATTGCCAAACCTGAAGTGGGGAAGAGAAGTGTACAATTGGATCGCCCACTACTGCCTACTCTCCTCCCCCATTTCAGTCCGCAGCTCAGAATAATGTTAAAGAAAATATTATTCTGACACTTGTTAAATGATAAGAAAGAATTTATTCAGGACTATTGTGATAGGTGTCAAGACAATTGCAACAGGGAGAGGTGGGGCTTGACTCTGAATATGGCAAGGGTAAGTGGAGATTTCCAGCCAGTCGCTAGAGTGAGGGGGTCAGTGGATGAAAATGTACTAAGCGGGAGGTAGTCAAGGTAGGGGGATTCTTGCTAAACTGACTTGACATGACTTTTGCTGAAGAGAGGCCGAGATGCTCAGGTGTTAAAGATGGGAGATGAGGAATTTGATCAGATTCAGGCATCACTAGCGGGGGAGTCTCGGGAAACTGAGCAGGATTCTTGCTAATACAGGGCTATGCACTCCTGGTAAGGACAGGACAGGGACCAATGTGGAGGCTTAGGTAAGAAAAGGACTCATAGAAATCTGACCGAAGTTTGGTGAAGGCGAGAGTCTTTGTCAATACACTTTGCACTCACTCAAAATAGTTACATTAGAAGTAGGGGTTTTTTTTTTTTTTCTTTAAAGATTATTTATTTATTTATTTATTTGACAGAGAGGAGAGACATCACAAGTAGGCAGAGAGGCAGGCAGAGAGAGGGGGGAAGCAGGTTCCCTGCTGAGCAGAAAGCCTGATGCGGGGTTGGATCCCAGGACCCTGAGATCATGACCTGAGCTGAAGGCAGAGGCTTTAACCCACTGAGCCACCCAGGCACCCCAGGTTTTTTTTTTTTTTTCTTACATTGATTTACTTCCCTAAGATCCAGTTACGAAACTGTGTGAGTTTAACTGTCCTTAGCTCGACCACTTCATCTGGGGAAGAAAATTTAATAAATCAAAAAAATTTTTTTTTTGATGATCACACAGTATGATCTGATTCCAGTTACAATGTGTGGGGTTTTCTCCACACCACCGAGCAATTCTCCAATACCAGCTGGATATCCTATAATTCACCCAGTTCTGACACTATTTATTTACCCAGAGATATCATCAGATTCCACAGGTGAAGGGCTCAGGTCCACAGGACTACCCACACTCCTGAGGCCGAGCCCAAGTTCTGAGCCACTGGCTAGAAATGAGAGGTTCCCACTCCCCCTCCTTGGGTTCAATTAATTTGCTAGAGTGGCTCACAGACTCAGGAAACCAGTCTGTTTGCTCCCTAGATTATCTTTTTTTTTTTTTTTTTTTTTACAAAGGATATTAAAGCGAGATGAAGAGATAAGGAACAGAGGAGCTTCTGTTCCCCTGAAGTTAGGACCTGACTGGGCATCAGGTGGATGTGTCCTGTTTTACCAATGCCGAAACTCTCTGAACCCCCTCCCTTTGAGTTTTATGGAGGCTTATTACATAGGTGTGATGGATGAAATCATTGGTCATTGGTGATTGATTTAGCCCCTTTGCCTGCCTCAGAGGTCAGGGCTGTGGGGCTGAAAGTTCCAACCTTCTAGTCACACATGGTTGGCTCCCCTGACAATCAGCCCCCATTCTTTTTTTTAGATTTTATTTATTTGTGTATTTGAGAGAGAGAGAGAGAGAGAGAGAGAGCAAGGTGGGCGGGGGAGCAGAGGGAGAGGGTCAAGTAGACTCCCTGCTGAGTGCAGAGCCAGTCAGTCCCTCGGGGCTTGCTTGATCTCAGGACCCCAGGGAAATCAAGAGTCTGATGCTCAGGGACTGAGCCACCTAGGTTCCCCAACCCTCCCCCATTCGTAGTTGTTTCCCAAGTCTCCTCATTAACATAACAAGAGACATTTACTGCTGTTATCATTTAGGAAATTCGAAGGATTTTAGGAGCTCTGTGCCAGGAACTGGGACAAAGACCAAGTGCATGTTTCTTTTAAGTCACAATATCACACATACCATTCATGTTCATGTTATATACAGAACCAAAATGTACCATCTAAACCTGAGCATTTACATAAATCTGCTACCTCCTGAGACAGGGAAACTGAAGGGACCCCATGAAAAAACCTGTTTTGTTTTGTTTTTTTGCTTCTTTTCCAGCTACCAGCTACTGTTCTTTTTTTTTTTTCTTCTTCTTTAAAATAAAGATTTTATTTATTTACTTGAAAGAGAGAGAGAGAGAGCATGAGCAGGTAGAGGGAGAATCAGATTCCCTGCTGAACAGAGAGCCAGAGGTGGGGCTTGCCTCCAGGACCATGAGATTCTGACCTGAGCCAAAGGCAGACACTTAATTGACTGAGCCACTCCTGCTACTATTCTTGCTCGGACCTGCACCCCCATCTTACTCATGCCTTAATGTATGTCCTCCTTGTATCAAGGAGTTCAGGATTTCTTTGGAGTTTTCCAGCACAGTAGATAACTCGAAGAAGCGACAGGGTGAGACTATCATGGACGTTTTCCACAACCACTGACCCCATACACCTTGACGCCAAGACCCCTGGTTCCAGGGCAGAAGTGACTTATGGACACCTGAACACTTGTCTTTGTTCAGCGAGTTCCTGGATGCCTGAGAGGACATGTACACCAGACTGTAGTCCTCAATAAAAACCCCAAACTCTAAGCAAAGATGAGACTCAAGCTCCTTTTCCCTCGAGAGTCTTTCAGATTTTCTGTCTTTATCTGCTGTATGTCTTCAGTAAGCTCTGCTCTCACTTCTTACCGGCTCCAGGATAGAATTCTATCCTGTGCAAAGCCAACGACCCTCTTGGCTTGTCCCATGGGACCCCTCTGGGTCCTCAGAACCAGCCTGCCTACATCACTGGGACCCCACCCTCTACTCTGCTCAACATGGAGAGGGAAAAAAAACTACTGCAGATGAAGATTCCTTTAGCATCTCCTTTTTAATGTCTTTTCTCCCCAAATTGCATAATGACAAAATGATTTTTTAAGGGATATTCTATACAAATTTTAAGACCTGAAGTATTTAAACCACAGGACACTTAATTACATTTGTTATGTTCTAGATACTACAGGGAAAATTTCAGTGACTGGAGGAAGAACCTCCAGTAATAAATGCTTGATATATATGAGTCTGTTCCTGTGTGTGAAAATAGAAAACTGATATTTTATGCATCAGTTATAGATATTGTTCTGCAATATTTCGTCATAAAACAGGAAGTGCTTTATGCTAATTTGACATGAATATTTCATAATCATTTGGCAGAAGGAGCAGAGATATGACCCATGTCAAAAAACACCTCAACCTTGGGTTTACCACATTCTCCAGTGGTTTCCTTAATTACAGATTTATGAAGTGAGACTATCTCAGGCAGAACAAAAATTGAATATACCAATCAAGGAGGGGACGCTCATATCAACTGTGGAACACTGCAAATAAATAAATAGATAAAAAGCTACCAGTGCCAAAACAAAGAGGGCTTCATGGTTCCATCATATGGAACTGTGACAGGTCGGTATTCTAGCTGAAAAACTGATGGAAACTGAGATCAGTAAACGTGAGCTGGTCATAAAACACCGATGGACGTTTATTGATGGCTGTTACTGGGACACACTCAGTCATGAAGAGAATGGAAATGCATCAAAGTCCTACTCCAGGAATTTTTCCTGACCTTTGCTATTTAGGAAATGCCCAACCTCTGGTGTAGATGTTCATTTATCTTTCCTGCTCATGAGTTAGTTTTATAGTACTCCTTTTTGGTGTATAATGTAGTACCCTTTTCTGTGTACAAGGGAGGCTTCTGACAGCTTCACATATACGAGATTCTTCCATGGAGAAATGATTTATTGTGATGGTTTTTTATGTTTTTAGAGCTAGAACTGAGACTGTGCTTTTCATCCACTTTGTAGCTCCATCCTGTGAAGAGAATTCATTCTTCGTATGTCAGAAATCTTTGCTGTCAGCAAGATCTGCCTCTCCCCAGATTTATTTTTGCTTTGGCGTATTCTATGAGGAGAGAAAAAGGCCCTCTTTTCATGCCCCTTAAACCGCCACTGTTGAATAGTTTAATTTCTCACCCTGGGGTGGGCAGAAAGCGGTCAAGTCTTTGTAATACCTCTTTCCCTCTGAACATAATCACTTTCAGGGTATTGGCAATTTTAATGGGGTAGGGAGCCTATTTTTTCTTAATCTACAGAACCTGCATGGCCATTTTAAAGGCGATGTAACAGGTGATTACTAACTCGGAGGTACTATTTTCCTGTTCCTGGAAGGTCACTTTTGCAATACAATAGCATCAGAATTGCTTGAAAGAAAGTGAAGGGAAATGTTGAATATGGAACAGATGGGACTCTGGAACTTAAGTGAGCTTCATCTGAAGTGCAAAGATTTATAAACTCTGTTTCGTTTTCTGCCTCTTCCAGATGATGCTGTACAGGAATGGGGGGCGGGAGGGCTATAAGGAGAGAGAGACCAAGATTTAGGGCAATTTATGCAGAAGTGGAGCCCATTTCTGCATGTGTGAAGTTTCTCGCAGCTCGTTTTGGTAATTCCAAGCCTCCTCAAGTTGACTGATAGAGCTCATTGCATAATGCTTCCAAGATGTCTTTTTTTCTGCCGCAGAATATCCTAAAGGAAGTTCAACTCAATTGCCTTCCTCTGAAAAAAGACACTGAACCAAGTGATTGTTCAATGGTCCTGGGAAGAAATATTTGTTTCAAGTTTCCATTTTACCCTTAAAGCCTAGATTTGATGGTGTGAGGAAGAGCATGTCCTCCTCCTTTCTTTCTCCCTGGTTGAGATACAAGGAGGCTTTCGGTGTTCATTAGACTAACGCGAAGGGAGAATAGCACGGCGCTGTGGATTGCATGATTCACGTTTCAATTCCATCAGTTCTCAATAGTTGGCTGCCTGACTTGCAGTCTTTCTTGTAACAGGTAGCATGAAACTTGGAAGCATCAGACATCCAAATTTATGACTAAAAAAGTGAGCACTCTTTTCTTTCACCAGATGGTTCCTGGTGTGAACAGAGAGCCAACCTTTTGTCTTTGGCATTTCCTATTGACTGCGTTGGGATACGCTTTAGGCCAGTTGTCTTACTGAATCCTTCGAACAGTATTGCCAGGTGGACCTTTGCTTCCATCTTAGGTGTGAGGAAGTTGAGGTTCAGAGAGCAAGGAAGCCATGGAGCCCAGATCTGGAAGCCCATTCTTGACACCTGGTTACCTTCCAGTGATGACTATGAGTTAAAGCTGTGGGACCCTGTGAGTGTGGGAAGGGACAGGATGGTGGGCCTGTGCGCCCACAATAGGAACCGGAGGATACCCATGCCTAGAGGAGGAATAAAATGGTCATTTATTCCCACCTTGGCTATTTGACTTAGTCATTGTGGGGCCACGATCATCCTCAGGGATAGGTGAGAGCTAATAAGATGTGAGCTTATAATTGGACCCAATTTCTTCCTAAAGATCTCTTTCCTTTTATACTATTTTTTGAGTTCTACATCTCTCTCCCCAAGCTGGAGAAAGCCTCTGCTGTTGCACATACTCTCTTTAGAGGGAGGCGTACCTTGATCCACAAATCATGATCCACAAATGCAGGGTTACTCGATGATTTCTGGTTTAAGCAATATCTTTTACTAGCCTAAACCATTGGGAGTAAGAAAAAAAAAATAAAAACCTTTTAAGAAAATGTTACAAAACTAAAAACAAAGGAAATAAGATATTCAATATGTTCAAATAAAGATCTACGGTTTTATCGTGAGATGCAAATGCTAACTGTCTTGGTTTAAGGGTTAGGAGTCTGAGTCAGACACGTTTCTACCCCTTGAGAGATACAGAATATCCCAGACCTTTCTCTAGAAATTCCTTTTTTACCCATCTTATTCCCTCTTGGTCTTTTGGATTTGGGGGTTTACAGATACTGCATATCAATGATCATTTATAGATGTGGCAGATGTGATTATAATGTACTGTGTGAATTAGTTCCAATTGTTTTGTTTAAAAAGCCAGTTGTAATTCAGGAAACTGACTTGAGCAGAGAAAAATAAAAGGTTGATGGTAAATTATGGCATCCTCCCTTTCGGGAAAATGTGTCTGGTGGTAAGCCACAGGGGATGGGTTTAGTTAACATTTTCATTAATAATCTGGGAAAGGAAGTAAACAGCATATAAATAAAACAGGCACATGTGCCTAAGTGGGCTGATATCCATGAAGAAAGGAGCCATGACAATGGACCTTATCTAGCTTTTAATTCAAGGCAATTGCGATGCACTTCTAAGAGTGATGTTTGGAGAAATGGGTAGAGATGCTGGGGGAAATGGTTGGAAGCAATTATAGCACAGGAGGTGATATGAAGTGTTTCCCTCTTATCTTGAAATTTATGCCCATAGTATCTGAGAGTATAACTATATCCCAATATGATACTGATTTTCCCTTTCCCAACATAACTATCCAGTTTTGTTCATGACCTTACCATTTCCTCAGTCACCTGGGCTCAAATTCTGGGAAAGCATTTTTAACTCATTGGTTTCCTTCATTTATATTTTAATAATAACTAACATTTATTTAACATTTACTATGTGAAAGCAATATGCTAAACAGCTTACATGTATTATCTCATTTAAATTTTCAGAAAAACCCTATGAAGTAACTGTTATTGTTCTCATTTTGTAGAGGAGGAAACAAGAGGTTTCGAGGGATTAAATAACCTGGTCAAGTTCTGATATAGAACTTAAGCCAGTTCTCCATGTACCTAATATTCTGTCATCAAACATGGTGGATTCTTCCTTGGTGTGGTCTCTTTCATCCTTTCTTATTTCTCATTGATCACTGTTTATGGGACTGCCATCCTTTCATAACTGGTATATCTATAATCATTCTATCTCAGCCAATGCCATCGATCCTATAGCAAGGTCTATTTCAATGACATAACTCCTATGACTCCCGTAACTCAAAATATTTACTGACTCCCTGGTGTTTACACACCACAACAAACGACATTACCATAACTTTTAAAGAATGTTTCCTTCCTATTTATTACCTAACTTGTTCTAGATAAGATTTGTTTTTTTTTTCATAAATAATACAAGATAAAACTAAGTACTAAATACATAGACTAAAAAATAAACACAGTAGAAAATGGTTATATTGAAGAAGTGCATGAAGGTAGGAGTGGACAGATTCCTGTACGTTTGCTACCAAAATGCATATTGGCTTCCAAATATTTACATTAAGAATCGACACTCGGGTTGTTGCATCCCTGTTAGAAAGGCTAATAAAAAGAGGACTGATTCTGATACAATCTCTGATGCTTACTTCTAAGGTAGAGATGGGTAAGTTGGCTTCTGTTCATAAATAAATCTAGTGAGAAATTTTCCATTTAGGTTAATATCTCTAACTTCAAAATAAAGTCCAAAGGAAACCTATCTATCTATTTTCTAATGCTTCTTGTGGGGTTGCATTGGACTTCCTGCAAGTATTGGTATTTCTTCCCTCCCCAAATGGGGCAGGAAAAGTTATCACATAGTTAATCAAAGAAATGCCACATATCATGGTGAACCTCGAGATAGGAAAGCAAATTCAGGTTGAAAGGAAGAATTTATGATCCTTTGAATTAGTGGACTCAACAAGTCACCTGGAATTTCACTTTGTCAAATATTTGTCTCTATGGTTGGAAAAATAAAACTCACAAAGCAATAAATGTAGGGAGATAAATGTTTTGAAATCTAGACATTTTATAGGCAAATAATATTAAAATGTTTTAAATGTCAACACATCAGTGTTCCTATTCTTGGGATCCCAATAGATTATTTCAGGAGATGAATTTTAGTAATCGTAGGGCACACTCTAGATGTAAGGAAATATATCTTGGCACATGATTAATGCTACTGCTGAAAGCTGCTTCTCTCACAAGTTAATACCATCTTGGCCAAGGCAGAATATGGCTAAGCAGTTTCTGGAAATAAGGTTGTCTCTTAGTTTTCTGAGTTGAGGCTTTATATGAGGGAGATGGCCAATCAGGCATTTTCAAGGACTATGGAGAATGGTGTTAAGCAATGGGTAATATAGCTAGTGGGTCCAGATTCCCAGGAAAGGGCTGGGAATGTGAATTAATGAGGCTGGTTTAAAAATTATAATCATTCAATGTGTACCGGTGAGGTAGGGCCCATTGATGGGCACATACTTCTTCAATGGTGTGTACCAAACAAGAATTCTAATAGAAAAGAAGTACATGAAATCAACAACATTGCCATTTTTTTCTTTTCTTTCTTTTTTTTAGAGAGAGAGCGAGAGCATGAGTGCAGATGGAGAGGGGAGAGGCAGAGGGAGAGAGAGAGAGAATCTTAAGCAGGCTCCATGCACCAGGAATGGAGCCTGCTGCAGGGCTTGCTCTCACGAACCTGGGATCATGACCTGAACTGAGCCACCCAGATGCCCTAAGAATATTGCCATTTTTATTGGGACTTAAACATGGAGTTAAATAATTTCCAGAATCGCATCCTGTTTTTCCTTCAGGAGGCAAAGGAAAGATCCCTGAAGACCAATGGCAGACATATCCTTAAGTTCCAAAAATTGTCCTAGAGGAAGACACAAGGTGCATGATCTGGGAAGACTAGGGCTTCACTTGTCTCATAGATTTTGATATTCTGGGAGACCTGTTTTCCCCATATGGGTCCTAGAAAATCAATAGTCCTTTTCTACAAAATATCCCTATTTGTGAAAATGACAACTAAGATCAGCTTTTCCCTAATAAGCAGAGTAAGGAAGTGGAGTCCTAGGAGGTGCTCATTAAGAGGGTCATCTGATGACTCTGCTAAGGTAAGAGGTGTACCAACATGGAGATAATTCTTTGAGGCTAGCCCCCCAACAGGCCTCTCAGTGGGTTCCTCTTGAACATATCAGTTGGTTAGGATGCTCCACAGTTTGGAGACCCCTGGCCTCACCGAAGCAATTTAGGGCAATTGCATGGTGAGTTCTTCCTTAGGGAGGTTGTTGCCTGCCATTATCTACTCATGCATGGGGTACTGTTGACATGCTTTGCCCTAAATCTAATAAAGATATTTTTCCTTTTCTTGCCCCGTCCACCTTTCTTGCCCATCATTTTCACTGTACATCTTTGTTTTAGCACTCTGTACATTTCTATGAATTTAAAAACAACAAAACCCCCCTCCCCCACTGAACAGCAGCAATAATTATAGAGCCTCACGTAACCTGGATAGAGTAGGGTGCCAAGAATCTCCACAGTTTCGGAAAGTTAAGTGAACCCACTGCATGAAAAATTAGAGCCTAGGAAGGGTTACTTCATAGGTTTTTCTATCTCTGAGACTCATTGTAAATAGGACTAGGAGGTCCATCGGGGGTGGGGGTGGAGGTGGGGAGCAGGTTAACAGGGGGATTTGGAGTTGAAGAGTAAATAGAAAGTCTCTAACCTCCTCTGTGTGTGATCTCAACACCGCTTTGGCCTTATCTCTTACCAGTCATTGTAAAAATGAAAAATCAAAATATAGAAAATTACAGGGGAAGGGGAAGAAGAGGGAACTTTTCTTATTTTATGAAGAAGAGAAGATATTTAGAAGACATAATTAAAAATTGAGAGTAAGATCAGAGGAAAAAAATGACTATAGAGGAAATTGAAGTTAAGAATGTAAAAGAATGAAACTCCAAATAAAGAGTAAAGGTTAAACATTAAAAACATAATAAAAAGGTAAAGTAGATGAGATTAAAAAAAATGAAAAAAGACTAGAGGCTGGTGTGATCAAAGGTTAAAACCAGAAAAGTAAGAGTGATAAAAGATTACAATATAGGGGATAGGATGAAAAGCTAAAATCATAAAAGTAGATGAGATTTAAAATGAAGCACAAGAAATAACATGTTTAAAAGTAAAAGTGTATATGAATGAAAAAGCTTCGGGAGGAATAATTTAAAAGAAAATGAAAACCAAGAGCGTGAGAATTAGACAACCAAATGAGCTGAAAGTGTCACTAGTGTGAGGGCAGACAAGGACTGAGTCAGGAGGATTATGACTGTTGGTTTGGAATTGGCACAAGCAATAAGGCAGAGGGAAGAGATAAGCAAACATATAGAAACAGAAAAGCTTGATGTGGTGACCGGGGAAGAATAACAGATGGGGACTTTATCTGGATGGGGGAATTAGGCTCAAGAGCCAAATGATCAGAGCTTTCTAGAAAGTCATTTGGGCCAGATGCTAATGCTCTTAAATATTAGGATAAGGAATTTGTGCTCTCAGCCATTGTTAGTCTTTGGAGACTTTTGATCTGGGGAATGACATATAATATGAGATTAAAGGAAGGGTTACAAAGAAGAGGAAGAAGATATGGGTAGAAAAAAATAGGGTGATTGTGTTAAGATGGCAGGCAGATTATCCAAATCTAGCTCCTCCTAACAGAATTCCTTTGAAATGATATAAAGAGAATGCTTCCATAAGAGCAATGAAACACAAGGAAGAATGCTATGAGTGGAACAGAACCTTCTGTGATATTTTGGAAAGATAGAAAGCAGAGTGGTCAGCTAGATAGGAAAAGGAGACCAGAGGCACCTACAACCCGTATATGAACAGGAGACTGGATTGCTACGGAGGTAGGCAAAATTGGGAATTGGCTCAGGTGACTAAACCAGGGTTTGGCCAAGATAAATTAATCAGGTTCCCTCTCCTAGAAATCTAGAAGTTAGCCTAAGGCATTTTAGTTCAATATGAGCAGATCTTTTGAATGTAAGCCTAAGAGCTTTGGAATGGCCATCTTCCAATTCTTATAGGGGAACCCTATTTGCAGAAAGAGAACAACACAGCACATGACAAGAGAAACAGACTCCCTTCAGCTTTCTCCTTGGTGGGCATGGACTGGCTTCCTTGAGATAGTCCAGGGACCTCTTAGTATCTTCCTGTCTCCATCTTAAATAAGTGGAAGGTTTCTGTTACATGCATTCAAATATTAACTGAGAAAATGAGTACCATGAATCTTATGCAAAGGTTAAGTGAGTGTTTTTCAAGAGGGTGGATGGGAAATCACAGTTTTTTTGTGTTTTCTTTAATTTTTATCTTTGAAGGGGTTCGTTGGGAGATGGAGGGCAAGATCCCGTTTGCGATTGTGTTGGAAGATGTGAGAAACAAAGGCGACCTTGAAAGCAACTCATTTAACTCGTCATAAGTCAAATTCATGTTATTTGATTGCAGTGAAAAGAAAAAAAAAACCCACTAGAAAGCACTCTGTGACCTCTTAATTAATATTGGCTCATTGACTAATCGTCTGAGGTGAATTCCAGTTCCATAGACCATAACCTCAATCAGTCCCCTGAAAGATTTCTCTGGCTTAATGTGTTGCTGTTTGTTATATCGTTCCTTAAAATTGAAAATGGGTTAAGTATTCCCTTTCCAGCTCCCAAATTGATGCTGTCTTCTGCATAATTTATTCCTTTTCCCACATGCCATTGAAATATCTAGTAACATCCAATTTTTAAGTATCCAAAGAATATTCTTCAGAGTGCCTCATTCACTCTGAAATAGCACACAAATTCTTTGTCAGACTTTGTGTTCTGGTTTTTCATTTGGAAATTATCATCCTGTAGCTAAATTCCCCTATGTGTAGGGCAGAACAATTTTACTCTCTACCAAACTGATTTTTCACTCTGGCTGGTTTTTGGAGAGAACTGGGGTTACTACTTAATGCTGGTTTTAAAACAGTTTTTAGTGCCCTGGCCCTTTAAGAGCCCTGGCTGTGGTTGAAATTATTAGGGAGGTTTATGTGTTCATTTTCATTGTCATCTCTCTCCATTGTTTCTCTCCTTTTTACGTTCTACCTCCCAGCTTCCTCCATGTGTCCAGAGAGATTTGCATCTGCACTGCAAACTGCTCACTATACATTGCCCTTTACCCCACAAACATCCAAACCCTTACCTCTGTCAAAACATTTCTGTTCCATGTCAAATATGCATATTCATTTCTAGATGTTAATGATTGAAAATATCTTAGAATATTAAGCTGCTAGAAAACCAATATACTTTTGACTAGGATCTTTAGCATGTCAAAGAAGTGACTTGTGGAAATTTCAGTTCTGAAGACAATATAGTCAACGTAATGGACAAAGTATTGGACTCAGCTCTTGGGTCTATTAACTTCTCGTTCCTTGTGAACTGACCTTTCTCCCAAATGTCTGCACTGTATCCTAAGAATGGTTTCTGGTTGCTGGGCTATACTGGCTTGCCTGCTGTCTTGGTTTTGCTGATTATATAAGGTGGGCACCAGAGTTCAGCTGGTTCAGTCAGATTCTCTCTCCAGAAATCTGGAACTAGAATCAAGAGAGGATTGCAACTTCATTATGTGAACCTGAAGGCGGAGGGGTAGCCATGTCTGCCAAATGACTGATGAGATGGGAAAGCCCGTCTGAAGAAAGATGATGTAATGCCTGGGCAGAGAGGGAGCAGAATAAAGATAGCATGGAGGCTTGATGAGTTTACTAGTCCCTAGACCTTCTCGGGTTCTGTTGTGGCTAGTGTGATACACGTAGAAATGGTAAAGAGGGGTTTAGGTGACTGAGTCTTCAGCTTCAGAATTGTCCTTCATCTTACTATTTCTAACCATAAGACTTGGTGATGACTCCATGTCTGGAAATATTGTGTGGAGTAAATAATTTAAAGAAGAATTCTATTTATAGTAGTCAGAAATATAATGGCTTGTAACTGCCTATGAGGAAGAGACAGAACAGTGTTGGCTGAAAGAGTGTGTACTTTGGGGGCTGACATAATGTCCTGAGATGCGTTGTCTATAAAATGGAGGCAACATCCAGTGTGGAGAGAAGAGTTTCTCAGCCGGCCAGTAGTGAGTGAGTTGTAGGTGTGATAAGAAATAGAGCCCTTAGCTCCTGGGGGAGGGGGGCTCCCTTTTTGGTTATGAGCAACCTAGTCTTTCCCAGTTCACCATGTATATGTTAACTTTTGTTTCAAAACGTCTGTTATGATATGAAGAAGGTTAGGAAGCTCTGACCCAGAGTATTTTTAGTATTTATTGAGTGTTCCGGGCTTTACATTTTTTTACCTTATTTAAATTTCATAAGAGCCCCATGAGATGGTTTGCCTTACTATTTCTTTTTCACAGGTAAGAAGGATGAAAGTCCATATGCTTTTTTTTTTTTTTAAATTTATTTATTTATTTGACAGAGCGAGAGAGATCACAAGTAGGCAGAGAGGCAGGCAGAGAGATAGGGGGAAGCAGGCTCCCCGCTGAGCAGAGAGCCCAATGCGTGGCTCGATCCCAGGACCCTGAGATCACGACCTGAGCTGAAGGCAGAGGCTTTAACCCACTGAACCACACAGGTGCCCCTGAAAGTCCATATGTTAAGGAATTTGCATAAGCCACACATCTGATAGAGTTATGGAATTGAGACACAAACCCAAGTTATATGGATGTAGATGCCAGATGCCATTCTTTGAGCTACAACTCTATACGCGTCCCCTACCGAGGAGATCTGCTGGCAGGCACCATGGCCTCTGAAGAGAAAAAAGCCCTCACACAAGGATATTACTAGTCTTTGCCTCAGTTGCTCCACTCACATAATATGTCCTTGTTGAGGGAATTGGCTTGCTACCTAGAGGATAGCTATGCCAACACTGAAATGAAAGACACTCTAGAGACATTAAGTAATGAACATTGATCATTCCTCATCTCTGGAAGAGTGTCTTGCATTTTCCCTTGTTAAATAGGCCACTGACAGTCAAAATTGGGCGACTTGGTGTCTGGAGGTGCAACTTGAGCAGCTCTTATTTTTTTATTTTTTATTTTTTTGAGAGAGAGGGTGTGCTGCCTCTGAGCAGGGGGAGGGGCAGAGGAAGAGGGAGAGAGAGAATCTCAAGCAGACTTCCGGTCACGTGCAGAACTTGACTGTGGGGCTCAGTCTCCAGACCCTGAGTTCATGAACTGAGCCGAAATCAAGAGTAGGACATTTAAAGAACTGAGACCCCCAGGTGCCCCTGAGCAGTACTTATTCTTGATACCATTAGCTGATGACAGTTGTCAACAGTTGGTGATTATTCGTCCTCAGTGAGCCTCATTAGTAAACTAGCGATACCCCTTGCAAACGAAACATGACTGGCCAAAGAGGCCTTTTATTACTTTGAAACTACTTGGACTGGCCACATCTTCTGTGGGGTCCTCTACCTTACATGAGCCAAGAACAGGAATGAGATAAAAAAAACCAAACAACAACAACAACAGCCAAAAACCCCTTTTCCCTTTCTCTCTTCTTCTCTGTCTGTCTCTCTCGGAGTCATTTCCTAGGGAAAAAGAAAATATATTTTATTATTGGTTCTTAGTCCTCAGGACAAAACTATCACAAAGATGCTTATTGTCAAGCAAACAATCTTGTCAAAAGCAAACAAAAGTGTCAAATGAAGTGTCGCCTTATTTAGGATTTTTGAAATTTAAGCCCAACATGTACCTCCTCGTTTGCTTAATCTCATCCCAGAGTTCTGTTTCTTGTTACCAAAGATTCCTATCTAAGAGGGCTCAGGAGAGAGGATTTGGAGCTGGGTGTTTCTGTCCCTCAGATTGGTGGTTCTTCAGGTGAAGGGATATTAGATTCAGTCTTCGAATAGGCAGCAAGGGGCGCCTGAGGGGCTCAGGCGTTGTGTCTGCCTTCGGCTCAGGTCATGATCCCGTGGTCCTGGAATCGAGCCCTGCATTGGGCTCCCTGCTCTGCAGGAAGCCTGCTTCTCCCTCTCACACTCCTCCTGCTTGTGTTCCCTCTCTCGCTGTGTCTCTCTCTGTCAAATAAATAAACAAAATATTAAAAAAAAAAAGGAAACGGACAGCAAGACATTTCTCTTAATCTGGGTCAAAATAAAGTCACAGAAGTGGGGGGATTCCATCTCTGACCTTGGGTTTGACAATTGTAGTATCTACTTTATTTCCCCCTGGTGCATGATGGGAGTGTGATTGATCTGTGAAAGCTTTTCCACCCCTGGCTTCCATGACTTTTCTCCCCTCTTTTTGAAAACATAGTTACTACAAAAGAAGCACAACTGCTCTAGCCTCTTCAAAATAGAATAATGACATTTTCATAGTAAGTTATTGTGGGAGGAAGTGTGGGGATGTTGAGCTGTCTAGAATCCAGAGGTTTTTAAAGAACCAGAGAAAGGTCTTCACCCCTTAAAAAGTGACGGTCGTGAAAACAAGCCAATTTTAGAATTTGTCATCTTGCGTTAACAGTGTTCCCTTTTGTAGTTACTGATATCTGTCAGAGTAAATGCCAGTGGTAAAGAGCTCAGCTGCAGGCTTTGCTGAGGAGGGAGGAGGTTTGTGCACATTTTCCTGGTGTGCTGGAGGGCAATGCGGGGGAAAGAGCTTTGGCCTGGGAATCAGGACGCTTCATCTGTCTTGGCTGTGACACTGAGTAACTTCTGAATCTCTCTGCTTCTCAGTCCCATCTTCCGTAACATGAGTGAGTCCGACAAGGTTAACTTGAAGATCCTTTCTGGCTTGACATTTCTGTGATTCCAAGTCCTGGATAAATGCCATGAATCACAATGGTCTCTGCATTAATATTGTGTTTTGCCCCTAGTTTTTCTCAAGCAAATAATTGGCTCCTTCAGAGTCCTTGCCTAGCGTTTAATCATGGCGGACAGGCAGTCTGCCAGTGTCCTTGTAGAAGAAAAGCTCCTGTTCAGCAGCATTTCCTCTCCATCTCCCTCAGTCAGCAGTGAGGGAGGTCCTGGCTGCGGCCAGACCCACATCTCTGCATCTTGTCTGTGAGGCCAGAGGCCACATAACCTAGTAACCTCTGAGACAAGGGCTCCTTTTGGTACATCTATGCCCGGAGAGCCTGAACATGACATGTTGTTTCTCAAGGTGATTCATAGCAGAATTGTAGGTTCTAAAAGCCGCAAAGAAACTGAGATACCACGGAGTCTCTGGTGGTCAGTTTTCTATGTCAGCTTGGCTCGGCAAGGCTATCATACCCAGTTACTCACTCAAATACCAACCTAGGGGTTGCTGTGAAGGTATTTTGAAGACGTGATCAATGTTCACAATCAGTCAATGTAATTCTGGATTATCTGGGTGGACCTGATTCAAACAGCTGGAAGTCCTTTAGGGCAAAACAGATTTCCTAGAAGTAGAAGAAATTCCGCCTATAGGCTACTGCTTTGGTCTGTGCCTGAGAGTTCCAGCCTGCCCTTCCTGGTGGCCTGCCCTATAGATTTCAGACTGGCTCAGCCAGGCCGCATAATCTTATAAGCCAATTCCTTACAGTGGATCTCTTAATAGATATCTCTTGCTGGTTCTGTTTCTCTGGTAAATACCCCAAGTCCTACATTTTATCGAAAAACAAATTCAGTCCCCAGAGTTCAGTAACAGGAGAGCTGATGGCGCTGGTTTGCAGGTTTGTGAACTCCTACAGCCCCACATTTCCGTTGCTTGGAATCCAGTTGAAAATGGGGACACCTGGGCTTAGGCATAATGCACAAAAGACTCCCGCCTCCTCACTCCATGCTTCCAAATATGTCCAACCAAGTATGGCTGGGTCTACAGGCTCATCATTTTAGATGACTTTTGTGCCAAGTGTTGAATGACGTCGCGGACATGTAAGCATGGCACAGAGGAGTGTTCTGATCCATTTAGCCTTAACAATGGAATCGAATGCTCTGATTTTGCACAAAGTTAGCTAACAAGGCGTGGAGGGACACTGGAGTCTTAGGAGGACAATCCTGGCAGCATGCACGGGCCATGAGATGCCGGAAAGTGTCGGGCTATAGGGACATTTCTTGTTCATGCCCTTCATGGGGGCAAATAAAGCTCTGGGGTTGCAGTTTTTAATTGTTTGGGAGCTGACTGAGATGCCTTGGGGAATCTAATGCAGAGTTTCTCAACCTCAGCAGTACTGACATTTTGAGCCAGATGATTCTTGGTTGTGGGGGTCGTCTTGGGCATTGTGGGAGACTCAGCAGCGTTCCTGGCCTTTCCCCACTAGAACCTAGCAGTATGCTCTCAGCTGGGAAACCAAAACTGTGGTCGGTAAAATCCTTCATGGTTGAGAAACACCGATCCAAGGGAAGCCAGGAAAACGCACATATGAAGAAAAATTTGCAAATAATTTAGGGGTATTCGTAGATCTCCCTACAGTGTAGTTTACCCACAGTTAACATAGCTAATAATTAGGAGCAGAGCGAGGGTCTCTGAACCCGTCCACTACACTGCTGCCCAGGTAGGAAGTTTGTTCTCAGGGTCATGGAGAAGTCTGTCCTTGTGTCCACATGACTCCAAGGAAAAGAACCCATGCTTAGTCTATCTAGTGTTTGGTGATCTTTTCTATATGACTATTTAGTAGATTTTTATTAAGTTGTCAAATGTGTACATCTTGTCTCCTAGCTGGATTGGAAATTTTTGAACAGGAGGGAGCATGACAAATGTTGGAGCATCATGATAGCTCTCAGTAAACATTGATCAATGGATTGACAGAACAGTGGAGCCTCCCCGAGGACAGACTTCCTACCAAGGCAGCGGTAAACTGGAGGGGTTCAGACCATGTTCTCCTCCTCCCTCCCCTCGGAGAGACTGTAGCTTTGCTCCGCATCAGGATAACTTTGGGTGAATTTACATAAATGCTCTAAGCCTCTGGTCCTCAACTCTCAAATGTGGAAAATCATAGAGGGACACAAAAATGTCCCCTATATATTAGCTATTATTATTATTGTTATTATTCCTTCTGTTCCTCTAGTGTAGTCCCTGGTTGATGTGGTGGCTAGTCAGGTTTGGAGGAATCTGGGATATCTCAAGGCAGTGAGGAGGGCAGCAGAGAGGGTGGGGTGGGGGGAAGTTGCCGAGCTGAGGTTGAATCCAGAGCTGAGGATGGTCCACTTGGCTCCACAGTCCTCAGCCCCCTGTCCGCAGATGTCTCCTGCAGGGGTGGGGGGATGCTGCTGGCTTCCAAGTCTCCCTCACATGGCCCCGAGGGGGCTGAATGACTGATCCTGGATTCTCAGGGCATCTTAGCAGCAGGAAGCAAACTGCATATTTTCAGAGCAGTAAATAAGCAGTGTATATTTCCCCGCAGGATAATTAGAAAACCAGAGTCTGCGCCATGAAAAAAGTAGGGAGCTAGTTGTTCAGAAAACACTCAGAGCGGCTATTTGATGAGGGTCTCTTGGAGCCCCCTGGGGGCGTGTGGAACTGGGGTACCATGGGTGAAACTCCCCCTATCTCCTTTGGAAAAAGGGTCGTCTTCAGACAAAATGTACTAACCAGCCCTCGGTTTCTTCTGCCAGCCCTGCTCAGAGATGAGCTCCCCGCCCAATTAGGCAGCCTCTGTGGAGATTGCTTTCATCAAGCCTTGTTAAGAGGGAAAATAACAGAATGTTCTCGCTGCTTTCAAATTTACTTTGAAGCTTGCATTTATCTGCCGGAAGGAAATGTTTGTCTTTCCCCTGAGCTATAGGTGAATCCTGGAATGAACAGGTGACGTTTCTCCAAATACTGCTCAGTCCAACAGGGACATTATTTCTTTTCATTGCTAGGGATTAATAGCCAGGAAAATGAAGACTCTTCATAGCGAACCTGGGCATAAAGACATAGAGAAGTGTTTGGTAAGAAAATCCCCGATCCCATCTAGAGTTTAAAGACTCCGGGCTTTGCGCTCTGCTTCTCTAACCACTGTTCAGATCATCAGGAACTGGTGACAGAAATGGAAAACCACTACAGTAAACCCCTGAAATGCTACTTCTGTTATGTCACTTTCTCCCTCCAGATCCTTACTGGCTCTCCACTTCTTACCTTATGTTATTAAATTCCTTAGCCATGAGCAATTTCAAGATTGCTCATAATCTGGCCTCATGCTTCCTGGTCAATGACTACTTTTAGAATGATGAATGAGATAATCTATGAAACACACAAACACAGTGTCTAGCGTATGGTGGAAGATAGTTAGGTTTTATTAACATTATTTGTATGTGCAAAAGCTATGCTTTTGTCTGCTAAACATCAGTCCACTATCCTTCTTCTGGTGACTGTATTCCTACCTGGAAGGGAAACAAGTCTCTTCCCTTTTCCAATCACATGTTATGGGTGACCAGCCAGTCATAGTGCCTTGCCACAGACCTTGGTCTGCGGACAGACACGTGACTCAGACTGGGTAATGAAGACTCCTTTATGGGCATTTTCAAACAGAAGCTGTAAGCAAAGCTTCCTTTTTTTCTCTGGATATAAAGTTGTTATGATATAAGCCCAGAGCTTTCTGTGGCCGTATTTTTATCCCATGGGGACAGGTGAGCTAAGGAAAAAAAGCTGAAATATGGAAAAAAAAAACCCTCCAAAGATATGTGTGTGTGTGTGTATGTGGGTGTGTGTGTGTGTGTGTGTCTGTGTAGAGAGAGACAGAGAGAGACAGAAAGACAGAGAGAGGTGAAGAAACAAGAAAACATTTAAGTCCCCGATTCTGGTAGTTACTGATTCCAGCCCTACTTGTACATTTTCTTAACTGGGCTCTGTGAACCTATAACCATTCCCTTCTGTGTTTCACTAATTCAAGATGGCTTTTAAGCTCCTGTTGGCCACTTGGAATAAAAGGATAAATGAAGCACAGCCCCTGTCCTCGAGGAATCCCATTTAGTCAATGATGATGACTTTGTGGAGAACGCAGGGCTTTCTTGCTAGGAGTGAAAATAGCCGAGTGGCCCTCCAAAGAAGCTTTATAATAGGGGTTCTTAACTGAAGGTCTAGAGACGTGGGAGGCATTCACAGATAAGTTTAAGGGAATTACCTTCTGTAATGCGTTGCATAATTTTTAGGGCACATGATTTTTTTTTTTTTTTTTGGAGGTGTGGAGAGAGAATGTCTATAGAGTTTATAAAATTCTCAGCGAGGTACCTGAGTCAAAAAACACCCTCAGGAAGGTCATGTACAAGAACTCCTCAAATGGAAAGTGACAGGGGAGGGATGCAAAAAGGCTTCAAGGCTGCCTTCTTTATCTGGAGCATATAGGGAATTCCTTCGGGCAAGTCTGCAGGGTAGCGACAATCCAATTGGCCTAGAGTCACAAAGACATGGCTTCTCTTCAAAAGGAACCTTCCAGGGCCTTCAGCCAGGGACCTCTCCCAGTTTCAAGATGGAGGGAGATCATCCTTAGATTTCCAGGAAGGTGAATAATGGGATTAAAATACTGACAGCTGGTAGCCCTTCTGTCTGGAATGACCTTTCTCTATTTACATGACTTCCTCACTTTCTTTAGTACAATATGCAACTGTCCCCTCTCATAAGCAAGGGTTTCTGTATATATTCTGCTTGTATTTCTACACTATTTAAATGCCCCACCCCGATACTCATTATTCCCTTATCCAACTTTATTCAGTTAGCATGTGTCATGCACTGAGGTGTCCTTTATTTATTTATGTAATTTAAAAACATATTTATTTGTATTTATTTTCTATCTCCCTCAGCAGAATGTACGCTCTGTGGGAAAAGGAACTGTGGTAGACTTAGTTATATGTCATATCTCCAGCACCGAAAACAGTTTTAATCACAGAATACCTGTTAAATGAACAAGTAAGTAAAAAAAGTCTTCCCTTTGTCCTTCTACCTGAGTATTAATTGTTCTCTCCCCTTCCTGTAAAGACAGAATATCATAAATTACATGGCACCGGATAGATAGCTCAGACCAGATCCAAGCTTTGCTCTGAAAATACCTTTGTTGATAACATTTACAATGATAAATGAGACAAAGAAGGCTTGGTGTCTTGAGAAAGGCATGAAAACCATGCACATCCTAGTCTCTTTGACTCACTTCTACAGACATGAAGGGTCTGTGATGGGTGAGGAACCGACCTCAGGTTCTGCTCTCAGCTCTGCCACACACTAGCTAAGAAGAAGCCTTGGCCAAATTACTTTACTTCTCAAGCCTAATTTCTTCATTGAAATAGCACCTCCCTCATTATCTCTGTGAGATACTGTGTTAAAGCACTTAGCCCAGTATCTTAAACAGGAGTTTACTACTTCGGAAGTAGTAGTTATTGGTACATGTGTAGTAGATGCTCAGTAAAAGCGACTGCTGTCACGAAGGCTTTTCTGAATCCTTTTGTACCCTTCTGTGCTCTCCAGTGGTATTTATGAATTTATGATATTTGTCTCATCCACTTAGCTGTAGGGACCGTGTGTGTGTGTGTGTGTGTGTGTGTGTGTGTGTGTATGCGCTACATTCTTTCAAATAGATGACATTTCCTGACCGCTCAGGCTTACTTTTGGCCTTCCAGATGCCACCGTCTGGCACCAAGCACCTAGTTCCCTTAATTCTTGGTGACTTATTAGAATGGAGAGTCCTATCTTCCCTGATCCCTTATAATTTTCTCTCTATTCTATTCTATTGACTTAAAAAAAGAGATCTTTCTTAAAATGCACACTTGTTCCTCCCCTAATGCTCAGAGAAGGGTTCTATGCACACAGGGAACTCCTGATAAGCCAAAATGAATACTTCTTTGTTTGCTAATACCTTACACGAGGAGGCACCTAATCCACCAATTGATTTCCTTTTGATTCAGGGCAGCTAAAATAGCTCTTCAGCAAATAGCTCATCTCTGTGATCTTTTCAGAAGGAGGAATTTCTCTGCAACCTTTACTGAAACCTGACCTCTTTCTTCCTTCCTGATTTTTCCATCTATAAAATTGAGATCATAAAGATCCTAGTAAGTTTGAAAGAAGCCTGGAAACATTTCTACCAATGACTCTGGCCATGGCATCCTCTGACAGAGAGCCCAGTTCTTGACATTAGTAACCTGGAGCGTTGTTGCCGGTCTGCTTTAGTGGTTACTTTTGTGTTTGGATTCGTCAGTTTGGAATACATCCATGATGGAAGATTTCTAGGTGAAAATCCCACAGGATTGCAGGCTCAAGACCACTTTTGGGGAGTGGGTGCTTGAGAAAACGATTTCGTTAGATCTTAGCTTTAATGTCTCATCTTTAAGAAGTTCTCCCCAACCTTCCAATTAAGTTACATCCCCTATTACACACAGTCATGGTGCTCTGTCGTTTTCCTTCATAGTTATCGATTTGTGTGGTTGTCTGGTTAAGGTCTGCTCTCTCCACTACTATGAGCTGGACCGTGTCGGGATGGTTTTGCTCAGTAGTGTCTGGTAAGTTGCAGTTGCTCACTAGAGATTGGTTCAAGAGTGAAGACAGATGCTCTTTGTTGGTGAAGAAATAGAGAAGGAGCTGATTCTTCTGGAACCAGGAAAGGCCTGGTGGTTTTACTCTATGCTGCCTTGGAAGGACTGTCTTCTCATTTACAATCATGAAGATAGGCCCCAGATAACTATCCAACACAGCTGGTCTGCAACTCAGGGAAACAACGTCTTGCTGACACAAGTCTCTAAGCTCTTGGTAATGCTGAAGTCCATTAAATTTCATAAATAGTGTCTGATGAGAAAAGTAGCGATTTTGGATCAAAACAGGAAAGGGGTCAGAGGTCAGTTTCCAGAATGTGAAGGAAATCATGTAGCTCTTCCTTCCAGGAATGCTATGTCTGACAGACCGATTGCAAATCGTTACCACATAAAACAGCCTCACTCTTGGACAAATAACTGTGGTGTCCAGAGGAAACACACCTCTGTTTTTTTCACTGAGTCCCTTTTAGTCCTAATAAATTGTACCTCAGAAGGGTGTCTTGGGGTTTCATTTCACTCATCCTCTTATATACACGTTCTATCCCTCCACTGTTCCGAGGGAGCTGGCTTTATTCTGGATAGCTCCAAACCCTTTGAAATTCTCTGGAGGAATTCCTATGGGTCTTTAACGAGGAAGGCTGTAGTTCCCTCAGATTCTCTAGGGTGGAGAAGCCTCAAGGCAGATTAGATAGGAGTTAAGATTTTATAGCCCCTTGGCTACAAGTATAAGGATTTGGACTTTATTTGGAATGCTATAGAAAGGAGATGCTAAAGGTTTTTTAGTGGTTAAGTAAGCTCTATGCCAATTTCCAAAACAATTTTGAAAGAAAGGAGGCTGTTTTAAGAATTTGAATAGCAATTTTTGAAAGTCCCTAGGGATGATCACTCATAATTTATACTTTATACATATACTTTATACTTCTCCTGAGGAGGAAGAATAGCAATATCCCAGTGCTCTGTAGAAAATGGTAGGACATGATGGGAATTCCCTACTATGATTATAATAACAATTCTGGTGGGGGAGGCTGAAATTGGGGACTTCTGTCTGTGGTGTGCGTGTGTTCTGAGTGAAATAACCACTTAAATCTTCTAGAGCAGCATGATCCAATAGGTAGATATAAACCCTTGTCACAAAGGAATTGAGTTCAATGCCACAGGAATATCTTGAGGACTGGTCTGATGAACAAGTAGGATTCTTTTTTTTTTTTTTTTTTTTACATATAACTAAATTGAAATCCTGAGAGTAAGGAGATTGGTGGTGAGAAATTTGAGAAATCAAGGACAAGGATGTCCATTGGCAATAAATATACAAAAAAAGCCAGTGACCCTTGGATAAGTAAGTCTGATTGATTTAGTAGCCAGGAAGTAAGTCTTCTGTAATTATAGCTGGAAGTTCATTAAACTTGGAAGTGTAGGAGGATCCCCAGTAAAGAGGGAGACCAGCATCATTTTTCATCTACTCCTAGAGGGTCCAAGTCTTGTCAATCGTAGGTCCCTCCTTTACCCTTACCTCTAATTCTTCCTATAAACAAGTTAAAAGGATGCAATTATTTTGATCGAGATAAGCATTAATTATTTTATCAAAGTTCAAAGATTTGACAAAGGCTGATGTGTCCAGGAGACATGGCTAAGGAGGATGAGTTTTCATAGAACTTTTAACAGAGACAGAAGATCCTTGCTGGCTTGGTAAAGAGAGCAGAGGGCCCACTATCTGGCAGTTGAGCAGAGGGGATACTAATGGGAATCAATGGGAGTTGAGTGTGAAGTCTGGAGCTCCCAACTGTGATGACGTCACCATTTTCCTGGCAAGGATACCATTTCCCATCATCCTCACGTGACACCAAAACCTAGGTGTTCTCCATTTCCAATTCTGTCTCCTCTGTGGGAACTGTGCTCCGATGTTAAACTCTGCATGTCCTAATGACCTACTTTCTCTGTGGAATAGTCCCCGGTGGGTTGGTAAAGGCAGGGGCCCTGCTGGGAACCGGGAATGTGAAGGGGTTCACACATTGAACAGGTTGCAGTTCATGTTCTACTCTGGGAAATATGTGGCTTTTCTCAATATTGGAGCTAACGCTAAGGGATAAACATAAGACACCCCATTGCTGAGGAACGTCCCAAACTGAACTCCTGAGAGTCGGCATCTGCACGTAATTACTTGGGGCACATCATTCTTTTATGGGTGCTCACTTAGTAAAGCATTTACATTTACATTCACAGCTCATTAGGTTGCTTGTGAATTTGATTTGAACATTTTAAGTGGGATTGTTTTTAATCTTTGGAGGCACTATAAACCCACAGTCACGCTCAACTGCCACAGACTGTTGGAAGGAAAACCATATAACTAGTTTGTTTTGCTTCCTAGGAGGAGTTTTATAAGGTAAGGGCTGAACTGACCAAGAATATTCTAAGGGGAATTTTTTTTTTTCTTTTTTCTTTTTTTCTGAGCCCAAGGCTTATGGAACTATTCTGATCAAAAGTAAAGTTACTTGAATCTCTGATGGAGAAAGAACAAAATGAAACGTGACTTTCGAATTGTTATAAAAAATCATAAAATAACAGATCTTTCAACCAGATGTTTAATTTTAAAATAGCAAACATTGCAGACTTTCTAGAGACTGTCAATGGTTTGAAAAACCAATTCATTCTCTTCCCTTGGGCTCTTGCATTGCCTGGTAATGAGCTCTGTTGGTCTTTAGCAAGGCAGTCGCTATCAGCAGCACATTTGGAAGTGCACCATCTAATGAAAAAAAATTTTTTTTGAGGAAAACAGATACATTTTGCAATTTATTCATGTTGCCAGGTGTTCCTTAGCTGTGCGCTTTGGGGCCCGAGTTAAGTGCCTGCAGTTTTCCTTTTTCATGGGAAAACTATAAAATGAGAGATTTGCTGTTGTGCCCTGCTTAATGAAGACGGTTCCTCCTTGAGTGTCTGCAGGCATGTTTGAGTTCAAATTCAAATACAATGTCAAAGAGACCTTTTCTCGCCTTGATACTTCGGTGTGGGTCTTGGTAGAATGGGTGGTACATGGAATAGGTACATATTACAGTCTGATTTTCAACATGTAGTAGAAAAACCCAGTTAATCTCTTGTGACCTTGGAAATAAATGGTTAGGTTAGTGTTTGGATAATCACACAGTGAGGGAAGTTCTGGGACAAATGCTCTCCAGAGCCTCTTACTTCAAAGCAGTGCTTTTTTTTTTTCGCAATTTTCACTAAAATAACTTATTGATACGATGGTTATTAAGAAAATGAGAAAAAGGCGTTGGAGAGAGCAGTGTCAATACAAGGCTCTGTCTGCTTATGGTAGACTGAAACGTCAGTGGTTAGACCATGAGTCAAGAGAAGAAGGAAAAGTTCAAGTCTCTTCGTCCTCTTTTCCTACCAGCCCCCATGGCAGGTCCCACCTTCCAGCCAGGTCAGCCCTATGGAGCAGCCCTCAGCTACTGACCTATCTTTTGTTGCTCAGATGCTGTCCCTCTGGCTATGCATCTGGTTTCTTTAGTCCCTAGATTTGCACATGATCCTCTGACAATTCAGATTTTCCACCCTTTTCACCACCCTAGGTGGTGAAATCAATCAACCCTGGCCATTTTCTCCCCATAGGAGTAGTTACTGTCCAGACATTCTCTGAAAGACTGTCCCCAAGGCTCTGAACTTCCCAGAACTCAATATAGACATCATAGCTGAGACTTACACCTATGTAAGCAGTTCACTCCCCCCTCCCTGCCCCCTACCCCAGAAACCCAGCTACTTTAATAAGAGATTGCTATGGTCTTAATGCTTATGCTCCCCAAATCTGTGTGTTGAAATCCTAACCCCCAAAGCAAGGGTATTAGGAAGTAAGGCCTTTGGGAGGTGATTAGGTCATGAGGATGGCACCCTCATGGATGGGATTACTGGCTTATAAAAGAGGCTCTAGAGAGAACCCTAGCTCTTCCACCATGTGAGGACACAGCGAGAAGCTTCCGGCTGTGAACCGGGAGGAGGGCTCTCACCAGAAGGCGATCATGCTGGTGTCTCGAGCTCGGACTTCCCAGCCTCCAGAACTTCGAGAAATAAATTTCTGTTGTTGATAAGCCACTCGGTCTGTGGTGTTTGTTAAAACAGCCTGAACAAATTAACACAGGGATTCTTAATATTAGAGACCCTCCAGGATCTGGAAAATGCTCAAGGTACAATTCCTGTTTCAGCTGGACTCTAGATTATAGATGTTAACCAGCTCGTCAGAGGCATATGGAAAGAGCAGGTGTGTTTAGCTGTGGCGATTGGTGGACTTCCTATCATGCACTGCGCTCCTCTGGGAGGTGCCATTCTCAAGATTCAAATATGAATGGTGCCCTCTAGAGTTGTGTCATGTCAAGATTCTAGTGCCTAGAGTCTTATTTGTTAAATGTCTTATGTAATAGATTCCAAGTGTCTTGAGGACAGGCCCCATAACCCCCATAAAGCTTAGCATAATGCTTTGCACAAAGCATGTATATAATAACAATTGGTTGAAGGAATGAATTTGGATATGCTCTGGGCAGGAAAAACACAACACACAAAATAAAATATAAAAGCAACAGAAGAGAGAAAATTGTCTTTATTTTCTCTCCACACAACATTTGGAGGCAGAGGACCTAGAGTCAAGCTATGGCTCTAATATTTACCAGCTGTGTGCCCTCAGTGTCCTTATCTATCAAATGAGCATAATAACAATTGAGTTTCCTACCTCAGAGGGTGGTTGTGAGACTCAGATGACATGATAATTATGTAGTAGTTGCCTCATGAGGGTTATATTCCCAGCTTAAAATGACCCTTTTAGTTGTTGGCCCCAGCTCTCCATCCTCAGGAATGGGTCCCTGGCAGTCATTTTGTATAATGTGACCCAAAACCTTCTTGAAAATAAGGAACTGGATCAGCACTGAGCACTGGACTCAACTTGGACCACTCTGAATCTCTGCCCTGGGAATTTGGAGAGGGACCTGTGGGAGTCAGTCTCCATTGTCTGAGAGAGCAACTTCAAAACCCAACACATGGAGCGCCTGGGTGGCTCAGTAGGTTAAAGCCTCTGCCTTCGGCTCAGGTCATGATCTCAGGGTCCTGGGATCGAGCCCCACATCAGGCTCTCTGCTCAGCAGGAAGCCTGCTTCCCTCTGCCTATGTATTCTCTCTCTCTTTCTCTCTCTGTCAAATAAATAAATAAATAAGGAATCTTAAAACCCAACACGTGAGGGAGAGACAATGAGCAGTGGGGCTGTGGGGTGGAGCAAAGGGAGAGAGAGAGAGAGAAAAACAGACTCCCTGCTGAGCAGGAAGCCAGACTCTGGGCTTGATCCCAGGTCCCGTAGATCATGACCTGAGCCACCCACTTCCACCCATTTCCATATCCTTAAAATAAACTCCCATTTTATGCCCCAGCCAACTCAAGTTGGGTTTTGCTTCCTTCAGTCAAAGCATTAAAGGATTTTGTGATGTATTTTCTTTTTTAAATTAACATATAATGTATTACTTCGGTGATATATTTTCTAATATAATAATTTTTACCCAATGGTTAAAGTATAGCTTGAGAGCTCCTCTACCGCATCAGAGATTTCTGTATTTTAAAATTAATAAGGAATAAGGGGTCTGTTTCTGACAGTGTTGATCAGATGCCCAGAATTTCTAGTTATGCCACTGTCTCGTATTCTCTCTCAAGGTAACAAACATCCCAAACCCAGCCTCTGTCTCCATGGTGATCAGGAAGTGCCCTTCCCTCTACCCCCCATTTCTGCTTGGGGAGGGCCACACAACATCCATGAGCCAAGGTGAGCGGTATGCTGAATTAATACTGTCAGGAAGCATCAGGAGAGGAACTAAGTCATTGCAGCTCCTTTTTATGCAATTAATGACTTTTGTTTCTGCCTACCTTTTCTCCAGTGCGGTGGAGCAAGGTGCAGAAAGCCGCTACAGAAAATTAGCTATAATTTAGGTAATATCGCGAATGCCCTGTCAGTCACTTGATTATGTGATTGAAAGGAACATTTCATTTGGAGATTTGCAATTTTCTGGTGCTATTGGCATTACACAATTACGTTTCCTGTCATTTATCACATTGTGGAATACCAAGACAAATTCGCTTCTCCTTACATTTATCATATTACTAGGAAATATAGAGACAGATTTAGCCAATTGCTTTACATCAAATGATGCCCCTTATTAGCTGGGGACGTTCAGCAGCCTTTTTGTTCAAAGAGCTCTCTTGAACATATTCTGCACCAAAAGGATTCCCCTCCCCCCTCGCCCGATTACTTTGAAATTGAGATTTTCCCCTTAACTACTGTTCTGCCTTCCAAAAGGAGGAGCTGAGGCCTATCTGCTTCTTGCAGCAGGTGCCCTGAGTGAATGGAGACTGTCAGCGCTGCAGAGGGGCTCCCTGCTCCTTGGGAGTCTGGGCGCAAAGCTACCGAGGTGGGCATCTAGGCAGAAGGCTGGATTAAAGCTTTAGCAATGTTTACGTACCGACTTGCTATGGTCATATTTTGAGCTACTTAAAAAATGTAGCGTTGAAACAAAAGTAACATATAGTTAATTGAGGCAGCAGGTAGAGAGCCTGTGGGGCCTTGCCCAAATGAAATTTTCTGTAGGCGATTAGGTGCTCTTTAGCCCATGGACTGCTCTTGATTTTTCTTTTCTTGATAAAGATGGTATTAAAAATGATTCAGTCTCTGCCCCTTGGCTTAATTGAGCCTTTCAAGTAGTTTGTATGTACCCTAGGGCTGCCTCAGAAGCTTGTGCTCATCAAAAATACATAGACTGCCCAACCCCAGCCTAAGCTTACAGAACTGTACTATCCGGCCCCTGAGGAATCTACATTTTATTATTTTTTTTTAAAGATTTATTTACTTTATTTTAGAGAGAGAGTGAGAACACATGGGGGAAGGGGCAGAGGGAGAGCGATAATCTCAAGCAGACTCCTCGCTGATTGTGGAGCCTGATGCGGGGCTCAATCCCACCACCCTGAGATTGTGACCTGAGTGGAAATCAGGAGTGGGATGCTGAACCCACGGAGCCACCCAGGCACCCCATGGAATCTACACTTTAAACAAGTTCTAGAGTGATTTTGTTGAGCATACTAAACCACTCGTTTGTATCCTGGGATGCTTTTTAGAATAACCCAGGGAGATTTTGAAACTTCTGATATCCTGGCTGTACCTTAAACCAATTAAATCAGAGCCTTTGCTGTAGGACTTAGGTATCAGATGTGTGATTGTGTGATTCCAGCAGTCACGGTTGGGAACCCCTGCACTGAGCTTCAAGAAGGTCACCATGAAGAGGCAAGATGCCTGGATTCCGGTCCTCACGGTAGCATACCAAGACTGATCTGGGGCTCCTACAACTGCCAGAGACCTGGTTTCGGGGCCATGGAGAACCATGACCTCTCTGGTGCTATTTGTGGTCTGAGAACAGCTGGTCTAATCTCCTCGGGAGGTGGGTCTGGTCAGGGCCATGTCTCTGGGAGCTGGAATGGAAGTCAAGGCAATGAATATCAGGGGTGGGGTAAGCAGGAATACACTCCAGGACCAGGCAGCTGCCACATACCCACAATTGTCTAGGCTTAGGATTGTAGATGAATTGCACACTGCCTCTGCTGGCGGGGCTGGGGCTCCTCCATTTTTAAGACCGAAGGCATTTGAGCCTTTCTGCCATAGAGAATCAGTGTCTCTAGCTGGTCTGAGCTGGGGAAAGTCAGGACGGATTGCTGCTGCCGTGTGCCACCATCAATTTGAAAGTCCTTTCCTAGTCCCCCTGGTACACCCCTAAGACGCAGAGCAGTGACACAGAGTCCAGAGACGTGACAGCCGGTAGACCCAGTATCTGTGTAGACATCCTGTTGGGTGACATTGGATAAGCAGTTTACCTCTGTGAATTCCAGTTTCTATGCTTTAAATGGAGTTGGTTGGCCTTGGGTTGTGAGGCAAGAGTGAGTCCCTATAATATTTAAAATTACCATTAAATAAAAATAAGACATCCTCTTTTTTGTCTCCATTGCTTTGAGGTACTCTGTTCTATTAAAACAATTTAAATATGAAATCTTTGCTCAGTTTTGTACATTTCTGTGCCTCCTCCCCTTTAAAAAATAGTCTCCACTTAGCCCCATACTCACTATGCTTTCAGGTCTGGGGCTTTTTCTTTTTTTTTAATATTTTATTTATTTATTTGACAGAGAGAGAGATCACAAGTAGGCAGAGAGACAGGCAGAGAGAGAGGGGGAAGCAGGCTCCCCGCTGAGCAGAGAGCCCGATGCAGGGCTCGACCCCAGGACCCCGAGATCATGACCTACGCCGAAGGCAGAAGCTTTAACCCACTGAGCCACCGAGGCGCCCCATGGCCTGGGGCTTTGTTGATGCCAAATCAAGATTTTGGGAAAAGTACATTATTATTGGTTTCTGCCTTAGTGACTTGTCTCTGAACAATTGTTGCCTTTTCACTCATTCTGCAAACCTGTATTAAACTCTTACCGTGTCTCCATTACTGTGCTAGACACGGGGCACATGGGGATGAAAGGGACTTCTTGCTCTGAAAAAGCGTGCAGTATTGCAGCCTGGTGTGTGTGTGTCTGGGTTGGGGAGGAGGCGGAGTCTGTAAAAGTTAGTCTCTGAGGTATTTGTTTGGGGCTGACCCTACGACATAATAGAATGACAGCTTTATAGTGCTTCACATCTTCTCACACACCAACGCTGAGCACAGTGAGGAGGGAGCATGAGTTCCACACGGGGGAATCAAGGCTTACATAAACGACGCGAATCACTCCAGGTTACACTCTTAGTGAGTTGAAGAGGCAGGACTCGCGCTCAGGATCCCTGACTCCAGATCTCATGCACTTGCTACCCACTGTGCAGCCCCAGGGCTCAGCTGTCAAACACAACCGTCTACACACATGCGCCCACCCACAGAGTTATCAGCATGAGGGGTGAATGAAGTTGCCAGCAAACCATTCTGCATATTTCTCACCAGCCAGCATTTCAAGGGGGGCGCTTCCCAGACCATAGGATGACAGATCTAGGTTTTTGTTTCCCAGTGAGATGGTGTTCTGGTGGCAGCGGCTAGGGTCCGTCTAGGGTTCGGTGTGGCCATCTGGGCAGTCGGTGGGAGTCAAGGTCTGCAGCAACAGGTGCAGGAACCCTTGCCAGGGGTGAAGTCGGAACTTCCTCTCTCTAAGGCATATTGCTTGCCAGTGAGGGAAAAGTAATTACTTGTTCCTGCTAATTGAATTCTGAACTTTAAAGTAGAGGTTCTGACTTAGGTTAACGTGACATGGACCAATTTAAAATTTTAACTTAAAGAAAAAAAATGGCGATGAACCTCAGCGCTTAAAATGTGGCAGGCTAAGTTCTTCAGCGCTGGGACCAATTTTCACAACTGCTACAGATGTTGGCTTCCTGCAGAGTTGTCTTCAGCGTGCCCTGCTTGTGACCTTGGGTAATGCAAAAGGCTTACATTACTGTAAGACAGGAAATTATTTCCGTCAATTTCATTCTGTGGTTATCCACTCCCCCAAAATTCCCATGCTTAGTTCTAAGCTGTTTTCTTAAAATTTATTTTTGATTTTTTTATTTACTGCCTTTGGGTAACAACAGTCATAACTAACATTCACAGATTGCTTTCTGTGCACTGGGCAGGACTCTAAAGAAAGGTGTACTCACTGATGGCAGTCTTCAGAACTACCCTGGGAGTCAGGCATGATTTTTCTCTATTTAGCAGCTGAGTTAACTGATAGCCACAGATAGGTCAAGTAATTTTCCTAGAGTCACGTAGAGCTAGGAAGGTGGAAGACGGGCTATGGATCCTGGGGGACTGGCTCTGGAGCCTCCGTGTTAAGCCTCTCAGGGTATTGGCCAGTCCCTGGGTGACTTCTCCTGCTGAGGATGTGTGGTATGACCTGGGGGCTGAGGTCAGTCTGCACGCCACAGTGTTTTGAAACCTTAGTGGCGACAGGCTGGAAAGTGTCTGGCCCGAGTTGGCATAGTCCCTCCACGCCTGTGAAACAAATGTCCCGTACCGGATACCATTTAAGACCAAATAACCCAGGCTGTGGGGGAGGAATTAATGAGTCTCACAGGGGTCCTGACTGCCATTAGCTTCCATGGCCCTTCTCATACCCCTTGGTGGAGTTAGGACTGGACCTGAAAGAACAGAAGTTCTTACTCTTGGGCATCCCAAGGAGGGGTTAACATTGGTCCTTCAGACAAGGGTGAGAAGGAAGGAGCAGTTCTGAGGTGGGTAAGTGAGCTGCCCTTCGGAAAGTCAAGTGAGGGATTCCATGACAGGTCTGGTCCTCTGCAATGATTGTGAGATGTTCTCTGTATGTATCTTTCTCTTTGTGCTGTTGGTTAAGGTTAGGACTTGTGCCATATTGGAGTGAAACAGGAAACACGATTGTATTCTTCCTTGAGGCCAAAGAATTGACAGTAGCTGTGGCCACCGGCAGAGAAATGCTTGCCTCAAGAAGCAGCTCCTTCCTGCGGGCATGGCTGGGAGCCGGCGTCGGGAACGACTAGCGTCCCAAGGGGCCTTGGTGGTGGGAGAATCTTCTCTTGTTGAGTTCCTGCTCCACCTGGAGTGGCAAGCACAATCAGGACTAGGTCTAGAATGCTAAGCAAACACCAGTAGGGATTCCTGAACCTATCCAGGGTGGAAGGCCCAGGGGGAAACTGGGACTTCCCATTATCTTGGAGACGGGGGTCGTGGGGTATTTTCTGTTGCTGTAAGGATGGCACTGTTTATTTCCCAAGCTAGTGCTGACAAGTCTTTCTTTCCCTGGAGTGGTTTGGGGGTGGCAGGAGTGGACTGATAGGGATGGTGGGGCTTGCTGGCTCAGTCACTGAGCTGGAATTCACGGACCTCTGTGGGAATTGCTAGAACTTAGTTCATGTGAAACCTGCTGTCAGAGAGTTAAGGGTCTAAGAAGAGTTAAGACTCCCACAACAGAGTTTCTCTATATAAAAGTACATTCTTCAAGAGGAATTCTCTTTTTTTGGTATTCCTTTACCCTCTGACCTAATTTAAAACATCATTATTGTTATTTTTTTTTTTTAAAGGAAACCTGGTCGTAAAGCTCTAGGTGAACTCTACTTGCTAGTTGGTGGAAGGCTTTGGAGAAGTGAATGATTAATTTCTTGGAGTTTCTAGTTCTTACCTGTAAAATGGTGGTAATAAGATCACCCTCATGGATGATTGGGAATGTTCGAGCTCAGTATGATCTTCAGCTGAAAAGAATCTTCAACCACAATTGGGAGAATCTCTCAGCATCTTCGTTGTAGACAGAAGCCTTTGTAATTTGGTCTCATTTGCTACATCTCCATCCTAAATACTGTCTCTTTACCCTGACAATCCAAACCGGTTCGGTTAGACACAAAGATGTCTCTGAAGGCCACGGGGCTATTAATGCACAGCCTTAATTGACAAGTCCAATTTCGATGATACTGATTTATTTATTGTGGGAAAAGTGCCAAACCTGGAGTGAGTTTAACTGAATTCAAGTGTTACGCTGTTTATTCATCACCTACAAAATGGCACTGTGTGTGTGTGTGTATGTGTGTGTAAGGATAAGTAATCATATATTAAAAACGATACAAATATAGTATAACAATACATATAGAAGTCAACTTAGAGCGTCATTTCTATGCGTGCTGAGTTTGTCTCACTGTTCCCACCTCAAACTGTGGGTGGCAGCAGAGACTTGGAAAATATATTCTGTGTAATACAAGTTACTTTTCAAGGTATATTAATGGTAAGGAAATGATTGTGCTAAGTAATAAGTAAACTGGAGCTTTAGTTTGAACTACAACTGGCATTACTTTATAATTTCTCATCTCATTCTTGTGGTCAAAATTGGTGAAAGAAGGTTGTGGTCTGGGGCCCTCACTGACATGTCTTTCAAACAGGCCTTCCATTATTTTGGGCTAACCACCTTCCCTTTTATTGGAGAGCAGAGGCCTTCTCCGTGGAACACCTTCCTTTTGATGGTGCCTTATCGCTCACAACTCATCAGTTGGCTTCCAGCTTCCTTTGGAACCCAGAATGTGTCCTAAACTTGCACTACTATACTGAACTTGGCCTGGTCCTTGAATTCTTTGTGCACACGTCTGTCCCCCGCTGATGTGGGCAGTGACCAAGGTCTTCACAACTCACAGATCAGAGAGCTCGTGTGACTTTGTCTGTACCTGACAGGTGTCCTTTTGGCTTGGCCTTTAGTTCCAGGATTGGAGTGGAAGAGGGAAACTGGACAAAAGCCCACTTGCCACCCACTAAGTATTTCTCCTTGAGCCACGGGCGAGCAGGGAATGTCTTCACAAATGTTGGTGGGGTGAGGGAGAAGAAAAAAAGGAAGAACAAAAGAGAGACAAGGTTGTGTACCACTATGTATATACTATGATACCATTTCTGTAATACGGTGTCTCTATATGTGGCACATACGTAAAGGAATTAGAAGAAAAGATAAAGGGTTATAGTCTATACCGTAAGGGTGCTTATGATCTATTGTTTGGTGAAAAAACCAGGTTTCATATTAAGTGTAGGAGTCTACTTAGGGAAAATCAAATGACTAAAGTCTTATAGATGTATAAATATGTGCAAATGCATTTAGATGAATGAAGATGAAGTTCTGAAAAGGTGCATACCAGCCTTACATCATGCTTTTGGGACTGGGGAAGAGATGGAGGGAGGTGTTTGTGGTGGTGCAGGGGAGGTGATTAGCTCTTTATAGAACTTCAGTGGAGTTTCACCTTGTAAACATTTATGGATTGGTTTTAGCATTTGAAAACCTCCCACTGGGGAGGGGAAAAAAAAATACTCAGGCGACTCATGTGACATAATCCAATGCATGCTTCTCTTTCCAGTCTAAGAGGCTTGAAAAGACTGCTTGAAAACAGATTGACTATCTCTCTGATGGAGAGACATTTAGACATTTTTTCCTAAAAAACAGATGAGTCATCGTGGGCTGATTCAAAGATCTTCCATTTCTCTGTTGTTTATTATGCCTGAATTTTCCACACCAGGTTGGGTTATACATAGTTATTTGTCTTTAATGACTACACATATTAAGAAGGTATTTATTGATCATTTTGCTATTTATTTCTCCAGATGTAATTCTTTCAGTTCTATGATTATCTATGTTTCCATGGCATTTCTAGGTAGGCTTGGGAGGGACAAATAAGAGCTTATGGGTAACCATCATGACCACTCAGATCATTTGATTTTGAGCTCCCATCAGCTAAACTCCTCTCTCCTTCTCTGTCTGCCTACTTCCCTCTCTTCTTCCTTCGCTCTCTTGCTCAAATATTTATTGAGCGCTTACTATAAGCCAGCCACTGTGCTAGATCCCAGAGGTAAAAGACTCTGCTTGGAGCTCTCCTGGCCACATCTTGGGGTGAAGCGGGGGTAGTCACCCTCTCCTTTGTGGCCTCACTAATGTCACCCCTACAGCTAAGACCCTGAGGTCCATCTCTGTTCTTGGTCTGGCTGTGCTGTTACTTCTTCCATTTCCACAGCCAAGGACATGCTGGGGAGGCCCGCTTACTGCCCCCTGCAGTGACTCTGATTGCTGTTACTGGTTGTTTCAGTCTTCCATCCCTGGAGTGGGTGGTTGGGGCTGCCTTGTGCTGTAGAGCTGGACCCTCCTAGCATCTCCGCCTCCTTGCGGAGTCCTGCCCTGTTTGCACTCCACCCCTTGGGGGAACAGGGCATCTCCTCCTCCCAGTGTTGGAGAGTTCTTTCTAGGTCCACAGACCACTCTGATTCACCACCTCTGTGATCCTGCATGCACATTCGTTACCTTTTCACTCGTAGGCACTCATTAAATTTTATATATACGATTTTTTAAATAAAAGACTTATGTCCATGCCTTTTATTTTTTTGCTATGGAATACTATTAGTGTGTTTTCTCAGCAGAGCAGCTTACAGGGGCTCTGTTTGTTTCTTTACCAACTGGCCTTTCATTCAATTCTCTATTCCCCAGGTCAGAAGGTAAGACTTGAGGATTAGAGAAATTTGGTATTAGAGGACATAGTTTTGCCTTCGTAATCCACTGGCTTGTCCTAAACTGGTGTCATTTAATTTTCCATTTCATTGGAGAACAATACCTCTGTGCCCTTCCAATTTTCTCTGCTGGTGGAGTTCAGAGAATAGGGAGAAATTCTTTGGGCTAGAAGTTTCAGGAAAGGCTACGGGGAAAAGAGGAAAATTGGGATGTAGCTTTGAGGATGGAAGGATTTGAATTTTAGGCTCCTTTAAATCATAAATAAAATAATATCAGTGACTTCCATCTAAAAACTTGACATGACTCTGGGAAGAGAAAGTGAGAAAGTATTCCCTCTGGAGACTCACTATTGCTAGTCTACCAAGTGCTATTCAAGCACTATTTCTGAGTGGGCTGCTGGAGCTCTGGGTTTTGCCTGAGTGGATGCTCTGGGTTCTTTGACAACTCCATTGCCTGTGGAAGCATTGGTGATTCTGTAAGGGTACCAGCTAGCTAGATGGAGAGCTTGAGCTGCCGTTCAAATTCAGGCTATCTACTTTCCATCCTGTCTTGTCCCCCTTCCAACAGGTTATCTCTAGTTTGTAAATTAATCCTGAGTCTAGAGAAAGTAAAAAGGCCGTTGCATGTTTTCCAGACAGGAGTGATGTGAACAATATCTTCTATGGAATTCCAAAGGCAATATTTCTAAGGAGGTGGTAGCAGAGGAGGGTGCTGGCATGATAGCGGGAAGGGAGGAGGGTATAAAAGAGGCTAGAGATGGGGGGACGGAAGCATATGCACTCTTCTGGGAGAAAGGGTAGAATATTTTTCTCTTTCCAGGACTGTCATGAACATGGTCTCAGAGAGAATATCTTTCTCGAATAATGTTCTTTAATGCATTTCTTGTAGTTCTTAAAACAGATATTACAGTTTCATTGTGCATTTATTCCCAATCGAGGACTGCAGATTTAGGTCCACATCTCAGGCTCAACCTCAGTTATATGCTTGTTGAGTACAACGGCAGATGGATTTGCCTGCATTATTTAAATTGTGATCTCTCCCTCAATGTCTCTCTCTGCTAAGTGCGTGTAGTTGGATTTGCACAAACTAAATCTGTATTGGATGCGTTTCCACTTTAATCAATTACAATGTGATCATCATTTCAATTTGGGGGCAGCGATTGGCCCCTTTGAGAATTTGTGGAAAGCTGTGTACCTTTTCCTGAGAAAAATGAACCTACACAGCTACATAAACAAAATCTGGTGTATAATTTCAGGGCATCCGTGGCCCATTTGTAGACTCCAAGGCTGAGAGTGGTGTCATGTCAGAAGAGGGAAAAAGCTTTTTTCCATTTGGCTTGGAGAGAGTTGAGGGAGCAGATGGAGCATCTCAGCAATGACAGAAGCTAAAGCAGCAGAGAAATAGGGTTAAAGCACATTGGCAGCTCTGAAGACCTGAGAAGCAGCTTGCTGCCAGGGACCACAAGTGCTAGGGGAAGCTGAACCCCGGGACGTCTGGACACGCGTGATCTAGCAGTGACCCCATTTCTGCAACCAAAATCAAAACAAAATAAAATCCTGCTATAGCCTGTTGTCCACCACGTCCTATTTTTATGACCACGAGTATATTTCTGTGACATATGGGGGAAGGAAAATCATGGAGGAGTTTCCCTAGCACTTGGACCACAGTAAAATGAGAAGGAACGAGTTGTCTGAGTCCCAGTAAAACTAAGTGAAGCCTGAGCTAACACTTTTTGGATTGCACTTGGGGCCCTTGATATTTTTTTCCTAAGGGTCCGGATGTTACTTCACTACTATTGTTAAGAAAATCACAGCTGTTTCTTCTTTCTCACATTGTTTTTTTATTTTGTTTATAAGATTAAAAAAGTATGTGCTCCTTCTTTAATTTAATTGCAAGACAAGAAGTATTCATGTTGCTAAAGGCGGAATAGGACATTCCAGAGAGAAGTTGCCAGCCATGGAGAACTCAAACAAGAGAGAAACAGCAAAATAGCCCAGGGCCCATTGGAACTTTTTTCAAGACAAGAGTACCTAGTAGTCACATTCCTATGGAAAACTATTTGAGCTGTTAGTAGTAAATCATATGGTCAACCTCCCCTATTCTACGGAAGAGTCTGCCATCTACGGCCTGTCGGCAGTACCTGGCTTGCTGTTGAGAAACTACAACACAGACCGTCTGGCCCACAAAGGCTAAAATGTTTACTACCGGCCCTTTATAGAAGAAGTTCTACAGGGCGCCTGGGTGGCTCAGTGGGTTGAGCCGCTGCCTTCGGCTCGGGTCATGATCTCAGGGTCCTGGGATCGAGCCCCGCATCGGGCTCTCTGCTCAGCAGGGAGCCTGCTTCCCCTTCTCCCTCTGCCTGCCTCTCTGCCTACTTGTGATCTCTCTCTCTCTCTGTCAAATAAATGAATAAAATCTTAAAAAAAAAAAAAAGAAGTTCTCCAACCCCTATTCTAGATCATCAAGCAACTTCCTAATATTCTGACTTTTCATACAAGGGTAGAATGTACTGGATAGGCCAATGCAAACATCCAATCTGCTTGATAGTTACATTTCTCATCATAAAACCATACGTTGCCATTCTGGTTGTGTACAGTAGCTTCTTGGGAGCTTGGTAAGCCTGACTACCTAACCTTGAGTAGGATCATCTCTGGAACACCAATAACTAAGTTTCTGAGCATGAAGTTGATGGTAATACCAAGACCTGAGATGAATCCATCAATCCTATGGCTCTTCTTGGTGACCCACGCAAGGGAGGGGGCGCTGCCTGGCATTCTCTGAATGGCTGCTCTCTGGGAACTGCTGGCCTTTCTCCTACAAAGGTCTACAGTTACATTTTCAACTTTTCAACTACTTGCTTTAGTAGCTTAGACTAAGCTGAAGAGTCTGAGTTGATATAATTAGCCCTCTTGTGTAATCTTTCTCCTTTCCTTTGAAAATATTTAAATGTAGTCAGTGTCTTTTGCAGTCATCCAAACAGGTGGTAGAATAGGAAAGTACAATTGATCTGAGATTCTCCAAGAAGGGCTTGCAATTACTCTTCAATTCATTCAGCCCTACATTTTCCCAAACCACTCCCATTGGCTTAGGGTAGATCTGAGAACATATGTTCCTTTGATCACAATTAACTGAAGTGACTATGGGATATTTACATGGAGCTTTTAAAATATTTATGTACATAACACTAATAGCACCTAGTAGTTTACTTATTGCATTTTAAAATTCGAGCAATGTATTATTCATGGCTGGTCAGAAATCCATTATGCATGAACCTCCTCTGGTGTACTCTTGCTCCTGTGTGTGTTTGGCTCTCCAATTTCCTGAGGTTATCCCTGGGAACCGCTGCCATCTATTGCATACATAAACACTTCTTAATCACATGGCCTTCTGTGGGTGGTATGGATTTTTCTGAAGAGTTCCAAATAGTTCACAGGCACGATCCCATCAGTTCCTGCGAAATTCTGGGGAGTGTGTTAGAGGTAGGTGCTGTCACCTGGATTTTACCACTGGGCCGATAGAGACACAGGTCATTTAAATGGGAAACATCAAGTGCTTAGCCTTTCAGCACAGTGGGTAGGAACGAAAGGCAGATCCCCAGCACTAGATCAATCAATCAACCGATCCAGATTTAGCGAGTGCACATTCTTGGCTCAGCGTGGGACTAATTGCAAGGCCAGACCATTTTATGTCTTGCTTATGTGATTTGGCAGTTCTGCCATCTTGAAAAAAATATTATCTTGTCAGTGAGTTTTTTTGCTAAATTGGCTATAAGGTGGGAGGGAAGAAGCAGGAAGGAATTATGAGATGAAGGTTCATGGGAGGGAATAGAGAGTTACTTTTTGAAGGCAAGTATCCTCCCAACGTGATGACACTGAAGATTTCTTACTCTATTCATAAGACAGTTTTTAGAGGGCAATGAATAAAAACCAGCAATGTTCCAGTTATAAAATAAGTTATAATGGTTCATAAAATTCTGTGTACTTAGGTATTTTTCATCTGATTGATTCTCTGGCTGACCCTAACTGTCAATACCCAAACTGTGACCACAGTTTACCCTCAGTAGAGATTGGAAATATTTTTAAGTGTATTTTACTTTATTTTATTTTTTAAAAAGATTTTGTTTATTTGACAGAGAAAAAACACAAGCAGGCAGAGGGAGAGGGAGAAATAGGCTCCCCTCTGAGCAGAGAGCCCCATGTGGGGCTTGATCCCGGGACTCTGGGATCATGACCTGAGCCAAAGGCAGATGCTTAACCGACTGAGCCACCCACTCCCTAAGTAGATTTTAGTATATTTTAAATGTAACTGGAAATTAACTGGAAATCTATGCTGTTGAAGAGATATGTCTTTACCCAAAAGTATCTTACTATAATTTTGACCCCTAGTACCATCTTAACAAGGATGCTTTAAAGGATAGCATAAATATGAAGTCCAGGAGAGGACCTAAATCATAGAATTGCATGACTACTCAAAAATTATTTTATATATAAACATCTATTTTTATAAAACGGGAAACTGAGGACTAGCGGGGACATGAAGTATATTGGCCCAGACACACAGATAGAGGCAGTGCCGAGGAGGAACCCAAGTATCCTGACTCTTCAACCCAGTTATCTTTCCACTGCTTCTTTTGAACTTTTAGTAAGGGAAGCAGAGTGATCAAGCCTGTGATTACCTCCCTTCAGTAACTGGCTAATTAGCAAGCTTTAAGAAATCACCTTCTTAAAAGGAGTGGTGGATTTTTCTCACTTACATGGATGTTCTTTATTCAGTAGTATAAATGTTCTCGGAGACTGTTTTGGTGCTTTGAGTTTGAGAGAGAGCCAGAATTCTTTGCTGCCAGACTTTCCATCCCCCCATCCCCACCTCCACCAGATCTACAGCCATTAACTGGAAACTGGGATGCCGCATTAGCAGGTAACACCAACTGCTTAATAAAGCACTCCTGTAGAGTGCAATCAGTGGGGAGTTCTGGGTGGGGCACCGTATCTCCTCTGAAACTCGCATGCTTTCTAGACAAATGCAGAGGGCACAATGGGCAGTCAGAGAAGCAGGGTGAATTAGTTTCAAGGAACATCTTTTATTCATGGGAGTAATACATCAGAGGGAACTGAGCATAGCTTAGTTTTGTCACAGGAATAAAATGAGAAGCACTAGAAACTTGGCACTTTGTCAAAATGCCATTTATAAATTTGTGCAGTATGTACTCCACACTGTGCAAAACTGTCTGGTTCACTTAGGAATTTGTTTATGAACTTTAGTGTGTACACATTTATGGAGACTTCTCAAAATGAAGGACATAGTTAGGCATTTCTGCATTTCTTCTCTCATAGGTGGAAAGATAGAAGCATGATTTTTAAATTCCCTAATAGTAGGGGTAATTCGAGGGTGATGGCCATTGGGCTGGGCACCCTCCCGGCATTTAGTGAGAGACTTGTACCATGGAATTGTGGTCGAAATCCTCCCAGCTGGCTGACTGGTGGTTCTGGAACCATCCTCGCCTTGTGAGGCGGTGGTCTGGATGTTAGTAGATCTGCTGTAGCTTGTTTCTAGGAAGCCATCCAGGCGCAGTAATTCACCACCGTGAAGACTTCAGAGACATTGACTCCACCCCTAGTTTAACTATTCATGTTTCTGCACTCCCGATTTTCTCCTATCTGTAATGGTAGTAATAACACGGTTCTCATATGAGAAGGAAAGGACGTTGGAATCCACGCCAGTATGCGTGGCACATAGGACTGCCCTTCCATGCTAAGTCCTTCAGATCAATAAAGAAGAGGTCATGGTGCCAGCGGTTACCCCTTTTCTCTGGTAGTCAAAGGTCAGCTGCTAAATACTTGGCATGAATAGCATCAGCTTCCTCACATGTAAAGTAGAGGCATCGTGGAATCGTATTAGATGACCGGATGAGCTCTGTTTTCCCAACAACGTGGTTCCTAAGCACAACCGGCTACCCAATTAGAGGTTTCACTTCTAATGCGGTATCACGCTTTTGGAAAGATGGTATGCTGATCTTCAATAAAATGTCTTCTTCAAGTGAACCTTCCAAGGTAATTTTGACTGTGGGTGACTTTTGTCTTTTCCTCCTCGGACATTAGCACCTAATCTCCAGGGAGCAAACTAGTGCAAACGTCTCTGAGGCAGTCAGCGCAATTGTGAAGATCCCGAGAAAGCCCCAGAAAGGGTCAAGCTGGAGGCAGATGAAGACTTCCTGGGGTGCCTGGGTGGTTAAGCATCTGCCTTTCGCTCAGGTCAGCATCCTGGGGTCCTAGGATGGAGCCCTGCGTTGGGCTCCCTGCTCAGCGGAGAGTCTGCTTCTCCCTACCCTTTGTCCCTCCCCCTGCTTGTGCTCTCTCTCTCTCTCAAATAAATAAATAAAATCTTAAAAAAAATAATGACTTCTTGATTATCACTTCTCTTTCAGGCTTTGGGTGCGTAGTTCAAGGTGGAATGTTTTGTGTCTCCTCTCTAGGGCTCGATCTGCCAGCCCAGGCTGTCAGAACTCTCAGTGAAAATGATTATGGGAGATCTTTGGGGAGAAGGGCCCCTTGCCTTCAGGGGGTAATGTCACTATGATTAGAGGATGGGGATTAGAATAACCTGTGAAGGATTCTGATGAAGGGCCTGGAGTCTGAAAATTTATCATTTCAAACAGCATCACAGGTGATTCTGCTATCAGACAAATCATGACAAAAGGAAACACAATTTGTGTGTATGTTTAAATAACCGTCAAAAGAAGAAAATACGATCCTTACGTGAAACTCCTGAGAATTACTTTTCCCTTTTAATGTTCATGTCCCGCTCTGATTCTAGAGCAGGAATGCAATCTCAGGGGCTGTGTTTTGTTTTGTTTTTTCTGTTTTTTTTTTTTTTTTTTTTTTTTTTTTTTTTTAGTTTCCTTGAGGTATATTTGACAAAATCGTAAGATATTTAAAGTGTACATTATGAGGATTTTCTTATACATTGTGAAAAGATTTCCCCATCTAGTTAATTAACACCTTCATCACCTCACAGATTTCTTCTTCTTTTTTTTTTCCATTTAAGTTCTACCCTCTTAGCAAATTCCAGTTATACAATACAGTGTTATCATCTATAGTCGCCATGCTGTATATTATGTCCTCAGTTTGTATTCATGTTACAGTTCAAAGTTTGTACCCCTATACCAACCTCTCCCGATTTCCCCCACCCCCAGCCCCTGGAAACCACTTTTCTACTTTCTGCACCTGGAGGGCATTGTGCTAAGTGAAATAAGCCAGATAAAGATAGACAATGTCTTTTCTGATGACTTAGCCCGGAGCCTAGGGTTTATTATTCACTTATAAATTTCTAGGTCCTAGTGATTCTAGGTCCCAGGTAAGGAGCTTACAACCTATTTGACAAATACCAGAAAATTGTTATTTGCCAACTTTGGAAGTTTTAGTGGTAATTTGAAAGTTAGGAAAATGAATGCAAAACAAAATAGCAATGGTGCTTTTTCAGAGATGAGCAGGTGAGTAAGAGAAGTGAAAATTTGGATTTGGATGCTTTGGGAATTTATTTATTTCTTACATGAACTCTTGCCTAAATCTTTGAGACTGTGAATTCTGGGATTTAACCATTCACGTAACTTTGAGGGCTGGTGGTTTTTAAGGGGTTTAATTAAATTCTGGCAACTAAGTTGGCGTTTTAAGGGCTTTGGCCTTTGCCGTTGAAAGCTTGTGGTTATCTACGACTCTTCGTTGGTGTAATTCTTTTCTGGACAATTTCTGGAAAGAAAATGGATTTTTTTTTTAAAGATTTTATTTATTTGACAGAGAGAGAGATCACAAGTAGGCAGAGAGGCAGGCAGAGGAAGCAGGCTCCTCACTGAGCAGAGAGCCTGATGCAGGGCTCAATCCCAGGACCCTGAGATCATGACCCGAGCCGAAGGCAGCGGCTCAACCCACTGAGCCACCCAGGCGCCCCAAGAAAATGGATTTTTAAAGCAATTTGTGTCTGATAGGGGTTTTGGTTTCAGCAATGTCGAAGTAAGGAAAAAACCAAACAAAAACCAAAACGAAACCAATAGGAAGCCGATACTGTATTTCAGAGCACAGCCACTGTAGAACCCAGCTGAGTGAAAGGAGGGTATCTAATGGTAAAAACAATGGATTAATGGATTAATCATTGATCTAATGATGGAAATGGAGGACCAAAGCTCTATTGTCAAGATAAGGGAAGTGGAAGTAGCAAATGTGGGCCAGAAATCCAACCAGAGTCCAAGCAGTGTCAGAAACAGTGTTTATGTTAGAATCAAGCTGTGAAGCCCAAGTTCTGGATGTCTCAAGTCTCAGGGAGCAATCTAAGGAGCTTCGTGGTAGGAAAAGCTAGGTTCATACCTTGGCGGTTACACTCGCTAGCTATATGATGATGATTGAGGTACTTAACTTCTCTGATCCTCAAATTCCCTATGTGCAAATTCCCTATGTGTAAATTACGTTAGTTGTAAGTTGCATTAGAGAGCTGGCATTAGCTCTCTTTCCTAAAACTATTCATTTTAGTGTTATTACTGTGTGATCCTCTGCTTCTCCCAATAGGAGATCTTGACCAGTTGTCCTGGGCATGTGGGGGAGGCCAGCCTGAGAGGTAGAGGTGGACTGACCAGTCACCTTGCCCTTGTTAGGGTTGGTTATCTCACCGGTGACTGCCATACCCCATCAGGCAAACCTTGTCAGGGTCCACCACATTTGTGAAGCTTGTATTATGGCACGCCATTTGTCTTCATTTCTGCTGTATCAACACCAGCTTTCTCTCATTAATGGAACATTTGCTTAGGAATTATTTTCCGGAGGAATTTAGTCACTAATCCCTTTTATGATAGCAAAATCACCAAGAAGCCCCCTGTGTCAGCTAGGGTCTCAGCAGGCAACAGATGGCACACTTAAATTGGATAATTTATGTAGAGTTTAATAAGAGAATTATTTAGAAAAGCAGGGCGGGGATGTATAAAATTATGAGAGGTGGTGCAGAACCCTGGGGCTAGTCACTGCGGCGCACCCTTCCCATCCCTAACCTTGAAAAAGAGAGAAGGTAGAGAGGTTATTGGTATCTGGAGACACTGAAAGTTTTCCAACTGGAGCTGTAGTCTGTTTGAAGGACGAAGACCATCTGTGGCAACCCGGCAGGGAAGGAGCCGAAGAAACAAATAACCAGCTTATCCTCTTTCCTTCCTTCCCCTTGGCCAAACCCGGTGGAAATCTAGAGAGCAAGAGAGCCTGATGAGGGAGTCTCCATGGGTCAGTGTTCCTGGACACAGAGCAGAGTGGAGGGGAGTGGAGAGTAAATCTGGAGGGACACATAGAAGATATCATCTTCCCTCTCTTAACGGCTCTTAGCTACCAAGTGCAGCCATAGTAAACGTGGTGAGGTCTATCAAGGGATGTGTTGCAAGATATTTATTACAAAAATTAATCTATTGAGCCTGGGAGGGAGCACCTTAAAAATCTTGATGACCCTGGTAGAGTCTGACATACTTGAGTTCTACTTCAGCTCTGTCTCCTATCTCTTATGTGCTCTTGAAGAAGCCACTTAAATTCTCTCAGCCTCAGTTTCTTTACCTGTAAAACGGGAGTCATGACATCTGTATGACAGAATTGTCACAAGGATTAAGTTAAAGTATATAATCAGAAATATTTTGTAATCCAAATGGCCATACTCCATACACACACGATAGATGAGTATACAGAGAGGTTATGCTTATGCCCCCCCCCCCACATTGTCAAACAATTGTGCTTTATTCTGGGTGAAGAGTTGCAATTCTAGTGAGCAAAAACTAAGACACTTTGAAATCTACATGGTGTTCTGTTAAAATATGACTTTGGTTCTCATTGGGGAGCCTAGAGGTTTCTCTTGAAGTGAAGATTGTGTATTAATTTATACCTATGGAAGCCTTGTATGACATTTCCAAATCTGTCTGTAAGATAATGGCTCTAAATGGTTTATGACTTTTAAAAAAAATCTAATAAATATAGTAACTTTGTACCTCAGTGTAATGAAAAAAAGTCATGTTTTGGGATATATCATTCCTCATTGAAATGCATTACTGTTTCCCACCAGCATAAATCTTAGAACTGGAGCTCTTTTGTCAGTTTATTTCTTAAAGAAGTGTCTCAGAATGAATAGACACCATGAGGCTGTTCTCCAGTGGCCTTCTCGGCCCAGAAATGTCTAAGCACTGATAAAAGTACAGCCCGACACAGAATGACCCAGGTGCAAGGCCTCTGAAGACAGAACTCAGAAGGCGTTTTCTCTATGGTAGTTAACCTTCTACACTCCCCTTCCAGATGGCCATTCCATTGAACTCTGCCTCCATTTCCCCAAATGTGTTTCCAACTGCCTGTGGTATTTATTCAATAAAACATGTATGCCTGGATTTTCCAAAGAGGAGCTCCCTTTATACAGAACATTGAAAATGAAGCCAAGACATGAACCCCGTATAAGGGATTATAAATGTTCAGAGTATGTTGGGAGGCCCCAAGGAAGGGGAGGCCACCAAGCAGGAGACAGAAGAGGAGCAGTTACGCTTCAGATTAGTTAAAATGTGGATACTGCTAAGACCCCTATCCAAAGGAGGAAATTGCTTAGGGAAATCAACTAATTTGGCTGCTAGAACAGAAGCTGGGCTCAGCCCACATGCCTGGAGCTTTAGTGCCTTGTTCAGTAGTGAAGTTTTCAACCATTAAAAAATTTTTCTTTCTACCTTGACACATATCTTGGATGATATTTACATGCTCAATACATTCCCATAGGTATAACCAGGTTTTCATGTCAATTCCTGCTATCCTGTTCACTTCTCAAGTTGGAATACAAAGGAAAGCATATCATTACAGTGGTAATGTGAATCTATTCCTATATATAAATATTGATAGGTGCAGGTGAACATCCAAAAATATACTAATTTGATCTTCAAACGATCTCCAGAGTCTAACCATGTTTCCGCATCTCTCCAGCTGTCACCTTGGCGAGGGCCACCAACCTTATCTCACTTGGGTTCTTAAAAGAACCTCCTAAGTAGTCTCCCTGCTACTACTGTCTTTTCTCCCTCTAGTTTGTTCTCAACAGAGAAGCCGGATTGGTCCATTGAAGATGCACGTGAATTGGGGCGCCTGGGTGGCTCAGTCTGTTAAGCGACTTCATGATCTTCAGCTCAGGTCATGATCCCAGTGTCCTGGGATCAAGCCCCATGTCAGGCTCCCTGCTTGGCGGGGAGTCTTCTTCCCTGCTCTTGTGCTCTCACTTGTTCTTTCTCTTTCTTTCTCTCTCAAATAAATAAAATCTTAAAAAGAAAAAGAAAATGCAAGTGAATCACGTCACCCCTCTGCACAAAGCCTGTGCTAGCTCCCCATTTCATTCAGAGTAAAAGCCGCAACCTTACAAGGATCTGTGCAGCCTTCTGTGACCTACCCTTTGGTTGCATCTCACCGCCTGTGCTCTCCTGCCCACTTAGCTTCAGCCCTTATGAGTCAGTCGCCTTTCTATTCTTCAAATACAGTGGGGACACTCTCGCCTCCGGGCCCCTGCCCCAGCTGTTCCTCGTCTGGGGAGCAGTCTTCTACCAGATTTTTGGATAGCGAACCTCCTCACCTCTTCCCAATCTTTGTTTAATTGTCCCCTTTTCCTCCAGGCTCTCCTAACCATCCTATTTAAAATGGCAACTCTTCTGTCCCTATGCCCCAGTTCCTGATCCATCCTGTCCCCCCAGGCCTCACAGCGAGTATCATTTAATATACGATATGACTTTATTTATTATTGTTATTACAGTATGAGCTCCAGCAAGGCCGGTGTTTTCACTTGTTTGGTTTAACGCCCATCTCAAGCACAACGAACAGTGCCTGGTACGTTACCAACAGTAAGCAAATATCATTGATTGAAAGCTGTCGGTCTGAGAATTTGTATCAGGAAAGGAGATGCTAGCCAAGTTTTACCATTGTCAAAGCAAAAGAAAAAAAAAAAAAGAAGAGTCTGAACATTAGTAGGGAAATACTTTATTGAGGGAGGGTCTCCTCTGCAATTAGAAGATGCTCAAAGCCTCAGCCAAATACGTCCCAGGGAAGGAGGAGGTGAGCAAAGCCTTTATGTATGCATAGACTGTGGAAAGGTAACTCTGGAAAGAGGAAGGGGTGCTAACAACTGCCAGGGAAGGCCTTACAACTCTAGTAAACTGCTCAAACATGGCAGTAACGGGCAGGTCACGGCGGGAACTGTTTGTGGTCAGGCGCGTGGGGTGGGCTGTGGCCTGAGCTGCATCGGGCGATGATAGGAGAGTGGGTTCTGGGCTTAGCTGTCTGCAGCAAACTGGCCTGAGGTCGTGTCAAGCACAAAGCTTGATCAGCTTTGTCAGTGTTCATAAGCAAAAGTTAAGGTTTAACCATAAAGCAATTGACAGCTTATGTTTCGTTTCTTAATATAATTGTTCCCTTTGGGGTTACTTGTGCTGCTGTATTAAGAATGATGTATTATGGTGATCAGAAACCGTGCAGATGCTAGTTTGTCTGTTATCGTTGTTTGACCACTAGGTTACCAACTGTAGCAGAGTCTCTTTCCACTGGGTCAGTGGATGTCAGATGTACACCATGTTTCCTGGGGGCGTGGGGGTGTGCAGAATGGTGAGAACGCTCATCTCCACCACACCGGAGAAGCCAAGGGATGGCCTACAATTCAGCAGTGACATCGGACTTTGGAAACCAAAATAGGAGTCCTCTGGCTTTTCAAAATGGCCTCAATTTTTTACCACCCAATAATGTCGTGTGCTTGTAATGAGCTCCATGCTTTTAACTAAACATTGTCACCAACACCGTAGGGCCGGATCCCTGTTGTTAAGCATGTTTTATTGAAGGGTACACTGTGCATATAAACACTTCAGGCAAAAGAGGAGAGAACACCAATTAATATCAAAATGAATCTGTTCAGTGAACTATAAAACCGATGGTTCTTTCGGAGCACATTAAGAGTACGGTAACCTGCTACCAGAGAACTGCATTTTTATTGTGAAAAATATTTCTCACAGAAGACCTTCTACAAAACCACGGTATCTTAGATTTTATTTGGGAAAGTCAGTGGCTGCTCCCACCTCTAATCACACCTGCCTTGGCCTCCTAGAAGGACATCTGGCATTTAGACTGTAACACACCCCACCGGCTCTTGAATTCTCTGACCGAGATACGGATAAACTCATCGAAATGTCTACCAGCCTTTAAAAGAAGAACCTGGTGGTGTGTATTGAGGCGGGCACGTATTGCATGGAGCACTGGGTCTGGTACATGAACAATGACTCTTGTAACACTGAAAAAATAAAAGTATTTGGGAAAAAAAAAAGAAGTCCATAAAAAAGTGGGTCTCCATCCAGACTTATATAACCGTTCTCATTGGAAGAGTCATGGGCCAGGAGGCAGGGAGAAAAGCAGGGGAGCTGGGCGGGGACAGGATTGAGAGGTTAACATTTGGGGCACTCCTCTCATGTCCCTGCCCCTGGGCTTCCCGCATTGGGTACGTCCTGCCATTTATTTCCCACCGCTGCCTTGTGGGGGCGGGGGTAGGCTCCCTGTTTTGTAGCTACAGAAATAGAGAGTCAGAGTGGTTAACGAGCGTCTCCCAGTTTCACAGCTAGAAGTAGCAAGGTATGGGTTTCATACCAGGCTTGTCTGATTCCAGCTTCAGTGCTGTCTTGTCATTTGTCTTGTTTGTTTGTGTGTGCAGAACAACTCAGCAGAATAAAATTCTGGTTTATTGTTGGACAACATTGCTTCACACACACATCAAACAGGACCAATAAATAAATAAACAGCCACTTCAAAGACAAAAATGGGAAAAAAAGAAACCTTTTATCTTTGGCCTTTTTACCCATCTCCTACAAGCCAACTACTAAGTGTACACACACACAAAGTTACTGCAGTGCCAGGAATAAGATGTGTTGTTGTTGTTGGTTTTGCTTTTTTACAGTTTTTTTCAACTTTGAGATTATAATGAACAGGGTCACACCACAAGTCAAGTCAGAGGTAGGACAGAGAACAATGGGAAGGCTTGGTCATCTGAGATCATTAAAAATGGCTGATCCCTAGCAATATGTACAAAAAGGCAAAGTGTGAATAAAAAATACAAACAAATTTTCCTTTTTAAAGTACTTTTAAGAAGGAAAGCAGGATGGCGTGCCTGGGAGGTTCAGTTGGTTACACGTGGGACTCTCGATTTCTGCTCAGGTCATGATCTCAGGGTCCTGAGATGGAACCCCAGGCGGCTCTGGTGCTGAGCTGGGTGTGGGCTTGAGATTCTCTGCCTCTCTCTCTCTCTCTGACCATCCCCCTGTTCACCCAAACATGAGCATGCTCGCTCTAAAATATATAAA